>VWZX01004911.1:159552-179535 GCA_013399015.1 Galbula dea | reverse complement strand
GCTGAGGGAAGGATCTGCCCCTCCAGCCTTCCCTCATGCTCTGATCCGGAAACAGGCTCAGCAAAACCCCTTCTCCTCCTCCTCCCCACTCCTGCCTGATTTTCCCTTGCCTTGCCCAGAGCTGCTCAGGGACCTGCTTCCCACCCTGCTAACCTCACCCTGGGATCCATCCAGCACCATCTGCTGCTTGGAAAAACCCTGCTCCTGCTCCCTAAGCTGCTCTAATCCCTGAATCCTATCTGTGTCCTGCAGTCAGCAGGAGCTGCCAGCAGTGAGCATCCCCCCCAGATCCCACAGCCACGCTCCCTCCAGCTTTCCCACCTTTGCCCTGCCCACGGTGCCAGGGCTGCATGGGTGCTGGGCAGGATCTGACCAACCCAGCTCCTGTGCTGTGGGAAAAGGCAAAATGCTGGGAGAGAAGAGGGAAATAAAACTCAATAAATGATCCTCAACCTTTCTGCTTCCCTGCTCCAGGGAGTGGGGAGAGCTCTGCAGCCAGGGTGCAGGATGTGGCTGGGAGGGCAAACCCAACCCAGGGGAGGGAGCTGGGGGTCAGCTGGCAGGAGAAGAAAGGGAGCAAGAGGCCAGGGAGAGGACATGGAAGGGATGAGCTGGCAGTGAAAGGGCTGAAGACAGAAGCAGCCAGACCCTGCAGCTCAGGAAGCTGGGGCTGGAGGAGTGGGGGGCTGGGGGGAAGGTCTCCCCTCTCCCCCTTGCTCTCCCTGATGAGGAAATGCAGGGGAGAGCTTCCCGGAGGATGTGGGGCATGGGGAGAGAGGAAGCACCGGAGACAGCTGCACAACATCTGGCAGAGGCACAGCCCCCCCGGGACCCCGAGGCAGCCAAGGCAGCACACAGCTTCCTGCCACCCCTCCGCTGCCAGATGNTGGAGCCAGGTGGGAGTTGGGCTCTTCTCCCAAGGAAGAAGTGATAACACAAGAGGAAACGGCCTCAAGTTGTGCCAGGGGAGGTTTAGGTTGGACATGAGGAACAATTTCTTCCCCAAAAGTGTTGTCCAGGCCTGGCCCAGGCTGCTCAGGGCAGTGGTGGAGTCCCCATCCCTGGAGGGGTTTCCAAGCCCTGGAGACGTAGTGCTGAGGGCCATGGGTTAGTGGTGACCTGGCAGTGCTGGGGAACAGTTGGACCTGGTGATCTTAAAAAGTCTCTCCCAGCTTTAATGATTCCATGATTCTCTGCTTCTCTCAGGGAAGGGCAGAGGGGGCAGGATCATCTCACCCCAGCTAGCACTTCCCACCCAATTCCTCCTGTCCCAAATCCTCTGGGATGCAGCCTGCCCTGGGCAGGGAGCTACCCATTGCCCAGCCCCAGGAAATAGCTGGGTAAGGTTGAAAAGCAAGGCAGGATTAGCTGTGGGCAGGGAAAATAGCCTCAAAAATAGCTTCCTGGGATTAAAAATAGCCAGAGGTCCTGAGGGCATTGCTGCAGGGGGACACAGGCACCAGCTGGGCTGGGCCACCCCCTCCAGGCTGTGGGACAATTAGGGGCATTATGGGGAGCTTAGGGCTCCTCAGAGCCATCTGGCCACGAGCAGAGCTCCTCAGCACCATCCCTGCAGCAGGATCAGGTCCCAGTGGCAGGATCAGGTCTCCTGCAGGTGATCCCAGTGAGCTCCATGCTGGGGATGGTTCCCAAACCTTGGTTATCCTCCTTCCTGAGGCAAGTCCCCAGGGCTGTTCTGGGCTGTCCCAGGGAACTGAGCAGGTTTTCCCCTGTGGGCAGGATCAGGCTAGGCCAGGGGCAGGCAAAGTGCAGCCTGGAGCTTTGTGGGTGTCCCAAAGCCCAGGGGTTGCCCCACTCCTGCTGCTGGAAACTCCCAGCCTGGAGTAAAGCAGGGTCATGCCTGAGCCACCCCGACCCAGCCAGCCCCGAGGGTTTCTGCCCTGTGTTGCACCCTGTGAACTCTCATCCCTTTCCCAGGAGCTGGGGCAGGGTTCAGTGACTCCAAGAGCTCTGTGACCCCAAGAGCTCTGTCTGATCTGGAGCAAAATGATTGCCCCTTCTCCCCTGCTCAGGCAGGAGACCCTCAAGGAGCCCTTTGGTCAGGTACCACACGGGTCTTTGACCCTATGGCATCTGCCAGCCACCCCAGGGGCTCCCAGGGGACTGGGGGACACCGGCAGGACATGTCCCACTTCTTCCTGGCACAACCTGGCTGCTGGTGGCAATGGCCACCCCATGGTGTGTGCTGTGCAAAGGCACCAGAAAAGCTCCTCAGCACCATCCTTGCAGCAGGATCAGGTCCCCTCCAGGTGATCCCAATGAGCCCTATGTTGGGGGTGGTCCTCAAACCATCTTCTGGCTCTCCCCAACTCCCTCAAAAGAAGGTTGGAGCCAGGTGGGGGTTGGTCTCTTCTCCCAGGGAACAAGAGGTAGGACAAGAGGAAACAGCCTCAGGTTGCACCAAGAGAGGTTTAGGTTGGCCACGAGGAACAATTCCTTCCCCAAAAGGGTTGTCAAGGCCTGGCCCAGGCTGCCTAGGGCAATGGTGGAGTCACCATCCCTGGGGAGGTTTCAAAGCCCTGGTGTTGCTGAGGGACATGGTGCAGTGGTGACCTGGCAGTGCTGGTGAACAGTTGGACTTGATCACAGAATCACAGAATGTTAGGAGCTGGAAAGGACCTCAAGAGACATTCAAGGTCTTTGCAACCCAAACCAATTCTATCATTCTATGAGCAGAAGCCACTGGTGAGCTCTGTGTCCTTTCCACAGGCAGCCCCAGGAGGGGGGCGGGAGCTGGCTTTGACATTTTCACCTCCACCTCCTGTTTTCTGCTCTCCTCCCACCCAGTGCTTGGAAACAGCTCCTCTTTCTCTCCCTGCTTTTCTTCCCACATTTCCGCTGGCCGTGGGCTTTGCACAACATCTCCCAGCAGGAGAAGGACATTGGGGACCTCCTCCTGCTCCGGTGGGAGGGCTGAAGGGGGTGGGGACAGAGGAGGGTCCTGAAGGTGAAAAGATTTCATCAGGAGCCTTGTAAAGAATAAATCAGCAGCTCCCGGAGTCAGGGGAGAGTGCAAGTCACCCAGCTCACTTTGTCACAGCCAGAAAGATGCTTGTGGGGCAAGAGTGGGGACAGCTGGCAGGGGACAGTAGTGTCTCAGTCTGGAGTGGGGAGGTTGGGGGACCTGGATATCATCATGTCCACGCACTCCCCAGCCCCCCTCTGCCCTCGCTGGGCATTATCCAGCTGATCCTGCTCCCAGCCTCCCTAAGGCACTTAGAGGGGTTAAAAACAGCAACTGTCCCAGCCCTGACCCCAGGGAACCCTCCAGTGTCCCCAGATCCCTCGGGATGTCCTGGCCACTACCCACCTGTGGCCACCTCACCTGCATGGGTTCCCTCCTCTCCTCCTTCCAAGAGAGCCATGGATGTTATCTCCCAGTCACCCCCATGCCCTCCCAGGTGGGCTGATGGAGTCAGACATGGGCTGATGGGGTCAGACATGGGGTGACCTACTTGCATCACCTCCTCCCTCCTTGCCTGATGGGTGCTGGGCTGAGGGACCCGGCTGGGGGCTGCTGGCAATGGCCATGGTGGAGGGGAAGGGGATCCTGCAGCACCCTCCTCTCTCTGCCCGAAGGCAGGGAGATGGAAACAGAGCTCCCACTGCCCTCCCTGCCCCCATCCTTGCCCCACACTCTCCTCTCCCTCCCTCACCCCCTTGGGGGTGCCCAGCCACACTCAGCACCCCCGTAGCCCAGGCTGGAGGAGACCTTGGCGTTTTCCTTTCTGGCAAAAATAGCATGAGATTTCTTTTCTGGCGGCATGGAAAGCCCCCGAGGGTGGCCGGGAGGAAGCAGCAGGGCTGGGGCAGGCCAGGGCGGTGGGGGAGAAGGCAAAGGGCAGGAAATAACCCCCGGCAGAGGCAGCCCTGGCCAGGGGAAAACGCTCAGATGCAAACAGTGTGTGGTTAGTGTGGAAACCCCCAGGGCAGCAGCCACAGCAGCCTCTGCATCCTGCGCTCTGGCCAGGCTGCCTCCTCCTGTTCTCCATGCCCTCTCCCCCCAGCAACCCTACCCCTCTGCACAAGCACCTGACTCCAGCCCCGTGTCTTCACGCCCTCCCTGGCACCTGTTCTCCCCACCTTGGTCACACAGAGGGGAGGTGGGATGCTGCAGGAGCCCCTGGGGTGATGCGGGAGCAAGACATCAGGATGCTATGGGAGTGAGACCCTGGGAAGCAGCAGAAACAAGACCCCAGGATGCTATGGGACCCACTGGGATGCTGTGGGAGCCTCTGGGATGCTGCAGGAGACCTCCTTCTGCTTCCCAGGGGCTGGTTCCTATTTCCTGGGGACTTTTTAGCTCTTTTGCCCCTTCCCCAGCCCATTCCTTATCAGCCTCACTATGATTTCCTCCCTGTCCACCCACCTGCTTATTTTAGCTGTTTCTTCCTTCCTCTCAGCTGCTCCCAGAGCAGAATCTAGCCCTGCTGCCCCCTCAGCAGCCCCCACCCCAGCCCTTCCATCCCCAGCATCCCCTTAACACCCTCACCCTACCCAGGCAAGTGATGGGTGCTGGGTGCAGGCAGCTGTGAGGTCCCAAGTCATGCTGCCCATGGGCACTGGTCCCAGTCTCTGGGCACAGAAGGTCTATTTAAGGCAGGATCTTGCCATCATTCCCTGACTAATTGAAGCCTGTAGCTGCCCTTTCAGGCTCCTTGGCTCTCTGGCCATCCCTCTCCTCCCTGCCTGTGCTGCTCTCCCGGATTGCCTGGCCTCTGCCTGAACCCTGCCTGCCTCCCCCAGCCTGCACTGCCTCCTGGAGCACTCCACCCTCCAAACCGGTTTGCAGTGAGGCATCTTCCGTCAGGGAATAATGGATGGGTCACATCCCTCTGGATAGAGACATCCCCGAGACGAGACGGTCACATCCTCCTGCACCCTGCCTGTGTCCTACCTGCATCCCCACATCTCCACATCCTATCTGCATCCCCACTCCTTGCCTGCATCCCCACATCCATTCCAGCACCCTGGTCAGGCATGGAGAGTTCTCCCCTCACCGACCTTCAGCCTTTAAATCTTATTTTCAGTGCAAGGTTGTGATGCTCCATCACAGGAGCAGAGGTTTGGCAGATGCTGTCTTCCAGCACCGGCCCTGCCAAAGACCCCTCGCCCCCCCTCCCCCAGCAGCCTCTGTCCCCATTCCCAGGGCGTTTGGGAGTTCAGGGGCTGCCGGGGAGGGTTCCCAGCGTGGTGCTGCCAGCAGAGGCAGGAGATGCTGGCACTTGGTTATTTATTTAAAGCTCCATCTCCGCGGGGTGCTCCCGTCCTGCAGGGAAGGATCCAGCTGCCCTCGCTGGGGCTGTTCTCCTCCCTCCCCAAGAGCTGGGAGATGCCACCCTGCTCAGTCAGGAGACACAACTTCCTTCGCAGCCACTTCTCGCCCTGCTCAGCACCAGCTATGGAGCAGGACTGGGGGGACACGCTTCCCGACATCCCCGCCGTCACCCCGACCTGGTGAGCAGGCTTTGGTCTCACCACCGCCGTGCCTTGGTCCCTTGTTGGTGACAGGGATGTGTGGCTCTGGAGCCGTTTCCAAGGTAACCCGGGATGAGCTCGGCCCCCGCATCCCTCCGTGCCCCCACACACCCAGGAGCCTCCCGGGGGAGCTTGGTGAGGGCAACGGCAGCTGAGGAGAAAGGGATGGAGACAGGGAGGGTACCGGCCGCAGGGAGGAGGAATGGGGAAGGGGAGAGGTGCAGGACATCCCTCCCCATTCCCAGCACCACTGTCCCCTGGGCACGGGTGTGTTCCACTCATCCCAGAAACGGGACCTAGGGGACCAGGTCAGGGTGTTCCTGTCCTCCCTCTTGGAGCACCTCCAAGGGAGAAAACCAGAAATAGGAGCTGTGGTTCCCCACCCAAGCATGGGCATGAAGCCAGGGCCAAGGGTGGGAGCATGCCCTGAGTCCCAGGGGAACACCATGGCTGAAATCCATACCCGAGCATCCCTCATCTGAGTGGGATGAGCCCAGCAGGCAGTGCTGGGGATGCTAGGGGGTCCCACCTCGGGGAGAGCCATGGGTGCTGCTCATGCATGTTCTGTGTCAGGGATGGCAGCACCAGGCAATGGAGAATGAATGGAAGGCTGCAGCCACTCCAATTCTCCTCCCTTTGCTCACAGCCCCCTGCCTACCTCATCCCTGGCCACGCTGTTGATCCACCTTGAACATTCCCAGTTTTCCATTCCCTCTGGCTTGTGTTAAACAGATCTCCCAGGGTGGGCATCTGGGGCTGGAGCAGAGCAGGATAGTCCAGCAGGGATGGCAAGGAAGGGCTTGGCAAGGGTGGGATGCTCCCAAAGGGAAGCAGAGCCATAGGAGGGGTGATGCTAGACTCTTCTCCCTTAAATTGGGACACCCAGAGGGGGGCTGTGGGGAATGTGGGAGCCCTGCTCCCTAGCCCTGCTGCAGGGGTGGGAAGTGACTCTGCTGCCAGGATGCTGCCAGCCTGCCCTGGGCACTGTTTCCTTCACAGCCCTCCCTTCTCCATCTGCTTTCACCAGCTCCTCAGAGCCCTCCTGCACACGGGGCCACCGGCAGCAGCTCTTCCTTATTACAGCATGTTCTGGTCCATCGCCTCCAAGATCTGCATCCTTGAGCCCTGTGTGAGGAGGAATTCCAGTCCTCCCTGTTAATGAGTTTATGCCAGGAAAGAGCTTTGAAGACATAAAGCTCCATACAGAAGCTGAGTATCATTTTTGGTATTGATTTCACTGCACAGCCCCTGAGCTGCTGATGGAGGACGTGGGCCTCTGGGTGAAGCCTCTCGAGTCCTTGGGGAGGCAGCAGGGAAGGATGTAACCCCAGCCTGGAGCAAAGAAGGAGAAATCTTTTCTATGTAGACATCTCCACAGTGCTTCCAGGGCTGCACCTTTCCAAAAGCAAACCTCCTGCCTGCAGCTTGCAGGGCAGCAACCTTCTCCTTGTCATGAAGAAGCTGTTCCACAGCAAACCCCCATATCAGGGGCCAGGGGAAGGGACTCGAGTCCTGCTTGGCTATGGACAAGCAAAGATGTCATTGCTGGAAATAACAAACAGATAATTAATTACCCCATCCACCAGGAGCTGAAGATGCGAGGAAAATTGCTCCAGGTTTATTATACTTGGCAAGTTCCTCCTTATGGTAAATAATCTCCATATTCTAACTGGGCTCCATTTATTAATTGAATTCATTTATTCTTAGCCCTTTTTTTAAGGCTTCAGATCCTTCTTACCCTTAGGAAAGTGTGCAGAGCCTGTTGCCCTGTGCCACAGGCCAGGTATCCCTAGGAGATGATGCCACATGGGAATACTCCACCTGCAGAGTGAAACCAAGATGGAAACAGACCTGGGGGAGCTGGGGGGAACAAGGCTGTGGAGGGACAAGGTGGAAACACCCCAGAACATGTGGTGCTTGTGAACATGGTTTAGTAGTGAGCATGGCAGTGTTGGGTGGATGGTTGGACTCCATGATCTCAGAGGGCTTTTCCAACCATAATGATTCTATAAATGCCCTGTGGTGTGGTTCAGTCTCCTCCCTGCCAGCAGCTGAGACCTTTCTGGCTCTGCCAGCCCTTTATTTTATAGGGCACTTTGCTGATTATCTTTCAAGGAGATTTGGCACCAGCAAAGTGTGGGGAGGGTTGGTGGGGCTGGAGATAAACCCTCTGCCTGTCCCCAGGCAGCAGCAGTGGCTGGCCCTGGATGTGCTGCTTTGGGAAGGTTTTGGGATCAGAGATGGCCAGGGTCTGGAGGGGATGGAGAGGAGCTGTGGCAGGGCTTCAGCATCCTCATCCCACCAAGGGCACAGGGCTGCAGGGAGGGACCTCCAGGGAGGTAGCAGGGCCATGGTCATGTCCATGTGTCTCCTGGGTGAGGAGGGGTGCTGAGGGGTCCTGCCTGACCCACAGCACCATGCACACAGCAGGATGAATCCGGGTGTGGATTCCATCTGTGAGAGAGAGTGGGGCAGAGCAGATCCCACCAGATCCTGGGAGCCCAAGGTGGCATCTCACCACCCTACCCCAGCCTCAGCCTGCCCCACCCTGGTCAGCCAAGCCCTGAGCATCCTGGCACTGCACAGGACCCCGAGCCATGAAGGATCTGGAGCAGCTGAGGCCAGGGTCAGGGCGGGATTGTGGGTTTGGAGCTGCAGGAAGGGTGGCTGGAGACTTTTGTTGGCCTCAGCTGGTGGCCGCTGCATGAAGGTCCTTGACAGGCTCTGCGTGGCCTCATCCCTGTCCCCATACATCCTCCCCAAGGACTGGGGAGCTGCCCTCCTGGCAAGCCTCTCCTGGTTGCTGGTCCCCACAGAGCAGGACCCTCTGCCTGCACCGCCCCCCCTTCCCTGCCACCGGCTGAGCACCCTGGGAAGGAGATCCTGGAGCTACTGAGGTGCTCCGTGGATTCCTTGGGCTTCAGGAGCCAGGGGAGGATTTCCTGCGCTGGCAAAGGGCATCGCTGCCTCTTGGCCTGCATTGCTCCCAGCCATGGGATTTTTGGGAAACGCCTCCCTGTTTCCCCGCTCCCAGGGCCACCTGTGGCCATTTCCCACCGTGAGAGCTGCTTTGGGTGCAGGTCTCATGTCTCCCTCCCAGTACTTGGCCAGGAGAAATCACGGGGAACGGCGAAGCCGAAGGCTGCGGGAAAACCCACCCCGGGTAATTATCGGCGAGGGAAGGAAGCGGGGAGGGAGATGCTGTGCCGGGGCTGCAGGGTGGGGAGAGGAACCATGCTGCTCCCAGCTCCACCACTGACTCACCAGCAGCCCTGGGAAAGTCACCGTGCTCCCTAATTACCCAACACAGGCACTGATAACGAGCTGTCGGCAATCACCCAGACTGACCGGAGCTATCGCCGCGCTGCTCAGGAGCCTTGGACCTCTCCTGGTTCAAACCCAACAGTGTGGGAGCAGGGAGGTGCTGCATGCATGGTGTGAAGCTCATCCTTGTCTCCCCAAAAGCATCGTGTGCTTTAGACTGTTTTCTACCTTATTGATGCTCTTGGGTAGAGAAAACAAGGTGTCTGCTGATGCTGTCCTCAGTGGTGACCAAGGGCACCCCAACCCCTGCTGACAGTCACCCAGCCTGGTCAAATCCTGACACCAGTGGTGCTGGTGCAAGTCTAATGCACTTCCATTGGGTTCTGTGGCTTTACTCTGCTATTTCCCTGGTGGGTCTGAGATTAGGAGGACACTGGCAGATGCAGGGGGTCACAGGATTAGAGAATCATAGAAATGTTTTGGTTGGAAGAGACCTTTAAAATCATTGAGTCCAACTGTTAACCTAACACTGTCCACACTTGAGACCCTTCACCACCTCCCCTGCCTTTCTCTGGACACACTCCAGCACCTCAATGTCCTTCTTGGAGTCAGGAGCCCAAAACTGATCCCAGGATTGGAGCTATGGCCTCCCCAGTGCCCATTCCAGGGGCCAATCCCTGCCCTAGTCCTGCTGCCACACTAGCGCTGATCCAAGCCAGGATGAGACCCCTAGCCACAGGCAGGGTGCTGGGCTGCCTGCAGCAGGGCTCTGCCCAGGGAATCATCCTTCCTGTCACCCCACTCCTGGGATGCAAACCTGCAATTCCTCTGGATAAATGAGGAGAGCAAGCTCAGATTTCCCCTGGTAGGATCTGACCCTCAGAGCTGCATCACTCCCTCCCTCTTCCCACGTACCACCTCAGGGATGCTTTGGTGGCCCCAGGGCTGCTGGGTGGCTCTGGTGGGGATGCCACCACGAGTGGTGAACGTGGGGAGGCTGTGCCTGTGATCAGGAAACGGCCAGAAACCCAGGTTAAAAAAAAAAATAAAGGAACCAAGCAGATCCCCACTTTTGGTTCCTGTTTTGGGGTCTCCAGACGGTGCCCAGAGCGGTGAGTTTGGTGCAAGAGGCAAATGTCACCTCAGTGCTGGGAACACAGCTCTTGGGCTGTGCTGTTCTGGGAGGGGGGAGCAGGGGGTGCCTGGAGCTTGCTTGGTGTCTGGGGGATTTTCAGTGGAGTTCCCGTGGGTCCTTTCTCATGGCTCTCCTGCTGTGGGCAGAGCTTCCTGCCCACGATGACAACACCAGCACTCACGAGAGGTTCTTGGGCACATGAAGGCCAAGTTTTGGGGGTATCAAGGAAGGAGTGTGGCCATTCCCTATGGGGTGAGCATCCCCTTGGGTGCACGGGGTGGGGGGAGCTGGGCACTGACCCATTTCTCAAGGTCATGGCTGTGGGCAGCACAAAGCAGAGGCAATGTAACTATTTTGGTGAGCTGAGGGAACTTCACTGGCCTGATTCCCATAAATAAAACATGCAGGGAACAGCCCCTGCTCTGTCCTATTAATTCTGGACCCCAGGGGCCAGGCTCTGTGTGCGTTCAGCAGCTCAGCACTGCCTGCTCCTCTCCCCTCAGCTGGAGCCTGGCTGGGCTCAGAAAGGCTCGAAAGCCCCCATCCTGCTTTCCACAAAAGACAGAATGTGAGTGTTTAGAGGGTACCTTATGCAAAATTTGTTTGTTTTCTGAGCCACAGAGGCAGCCAGGAAGGATGCTGGGGTGTGGGTGGGGTCGAGAAGCAGAGGACAGCCCCAGCTCACTGGGTTCAAGGAGTTAGAGCTGTTTCCACCCCCTGCTCTTCCCCATCTCCTGAGAATGTGGGTGCTGGTGCCCTCCCCCAGCACCCTTCTACCCTCAGAGCAGATGAGCTCCCATCAGCTGGTTCCTCCAGCCCCTCACTGAAGACATTAGGAGAATAAGGGAGTTTAATTATCTGGGTTTTCTTCCAGGAGGGCATGAACCTGTCTCTCTGTTGAATTTATCAATCGCTGCTAGATTTTATCTCTTGCTTTCAATTTGCTTGTGATGGTGTTTTCTGCACCAGGGGCATGGTGTCAGCAGCTCCCCTCCTTGCACAGCATGGACAGTGGAAATGATCTTGCTCATCCTTCTGTGGCACCAGGCCCTGGGTGCTTCCTCTGACACCCACCCCCCAGCAGCCCTCCACCTCCCCAGGACTCAGGCTGGATTCCCATCCACTAACAGCCACCCCAGTGCCCACCCAGCATGGTGGGGAAAAGCTGGAGAGCATCCAGCACCAGGGGCACATCTCACCCCAAGGCTCTGCTAATATCCATGGCCCCATCAGTCATACCCAGAGATGGAGGGCCCCCATTTTCAAGTGACTCAGACTCACCCTTCCTTCCTCAGGAAAACCTGTGATCAGATAAAGCCATCAGACTATCTGGTAAGAATAAACAAGCTTGCATCTGCACGGATGCAGACTATCCCCCTGCTAACCCTGTGCAGAGAGAGGAGGCAACGTGCCTGCTGCCTTCACCTTGGCCTTAGAGGAGACATCTCCAGCCTCAGGCAGAGAAGCAGGGTTTGCAAAGCTGGGAGCTGCTCTCACCATGGAACTGCCCATGCTGGAGGTTGGGAGAGCCAAATCCCAGCTGGCACTGGCACTGGCACCAACACTGGCACTGGCACAGCATCTCTCCATCCTCCTTTGTCCCACTGAGCTGTATCTCTGCTGCACCAGCAATAAATGCATGGAGAAAAGCAGAGGTGCCCCTGAGGGTAAGCAGAGGAGGAGCAGAGGGGGCTGTGTGGGTGGAGGAGGAGAAGGGAGTGAGGAAAATCATTTTAAGCCCCCCATAACTGCCACCAGATGGGCAGATGCCCCCACAAAGGTGACGTGCTGGCAGGCAGAGAGGCTGGTGAGGAAAAGAGCAAAGGAAGGTGTGAAGATTTCCCTGCAGATTAAACCAAACCCACACAGTGTCTGCTGCTCACCAACCCCAGCAGGGAAAACAGAGGAGGTTTGGGGCATACTGGCACCCCTAAGTCTTAGTCTGGACCTCCCCAACTCCCTGCAGGTCTCAGCTCTGATCGGTGCTGAAGTGTTCTCACTCTGTCTGAGGGGTTGGGGTGACCCTGCAGGGCCAGGAGCCCGTGGCTGTGGGGTAGCTCCAATCCCCTCACCCCAAAAACCCGTTGGAGGCTGGAGATGAAGGAGCACAGTGCAAGGATGTGGCTGCAGCTCCAGCACTGCCTTCTCTGGGATAATCCAAGACGGAATGGGATCTGCCTGGGGCACTCCAGGGCTGCCTGGACTAGTTCTGGGTCCAGCAGTGAGGGCAGGAACTGAAGCTCAGGGTTGGTGCAGCAATGCAAGGAGCAGATCATGCATTGTGGGGGATAAACTCCCAGAGGATTAATAAAAGCAGTGGGGTAGGATCAGGAAAGAGCTGCGAAGATAGCATGGACATTTTTGGAGGGGTTTGGAACTCCTAAATCCAGGGGGAAAGAAAAGGTTTCTGCTTCTGCTTGGGAGCATCACTGAATCTGGGTGCAGGTGCCAGCCTTGTTGGAAGAGCTCTGTCCAGGATGGGCTTCAGGGCTCATCCAGATGGTCACTATTTCCCCATCTGATGGTTGAAATGGGGTGAGACATGATGGCTGAGCTGGCCCCTGCATGGGGCTGGGCACACAAGAGGGACGAAGGTGAGCGGCAGGGAGGCTGGATTCATCGCTGCTGCTGCCTTGGCAACAGAGTCAGACCCTCAGAGACATGGACCCCCACATCCCTCCAGCCCCACATCCCTCCAGTCATGGCCCCAGGGTGATGCTTGGCTCTGCCTGGCTGGTCAAGGGAGCCGGGAGAAGAGGAAACATCTTCCCAAGGGCAGCTGGCTCCGGGAAGGATTTTCCACCACTGTTTGCCGTGTGCTGCCTGGCCCCTGCTCAGGTGCTGGATCTCCCTGGCTGAAATTTCATCCCTGGGCTCCTGCAACGGCTCCGGCGCAGCGACACGAGGGAAGTGACCGGGGCACAGGTCTGAACCCCAGGCTGGAGCTGCATCCGCTCGGCATTTCCAGCCCAGCCTTATCTGGCAGCTCCCCCCGTGACTCCCCATTTTCCTCCCCTCCTTTCCCCACCCCACCCCATGCACTCAGCAGTGCTTCCTGCAGCAGGGCGAGGGCTGGGGGCTGCAGGGCAGGCGGCTGGACCCCTCCCTGCCGACCCTGGCTCTGCCCAGATAGGAAATCCTGTGGGAGCTGAGGGCTGGGAACCGCAGCTGAGCTCTCCCTGGGGTCAGGCAGCACCAGGATTTTGGCTCCAGGTCACATCAGCCAGCCAGGCTGCTCCAGGCAGAGGAGGAGAGCCAGGATAAGCAGGGAGAAACGCAGGGAAGAGGCATGGAGACCACCACGATGCACCCACAGCAGACACCCATCACCTCTACATGAGGCATTCACACCAACGAGAGGGTTTTGCATTTAAAGGAGCCACCTTCCCCTTGGGAAGGGTGGGAGGAGAGGGCAACCATGGGATGGCAGCAGGAAGGTGCTGAGCACCAAGATGTGTGGTCACCAGTGTGACCCCATGTCTGCAGGAAGCCAGCGCAGTCAGCACTGCTGCTTGCAGAACAGCTCAGGGATGCCAAGGGCTGCTAACTGCCTTTGAAGAGCTCCTAATACAAGGAGGTTTGTTACCAGCCTCAGCACTCCACGGGACAGGCAATTTAATGTGCATCCCAATAGCCTGCAAAACCTTTCTTACTTCAGAGCATTTGGGGGATGTTTCATCAGGGCCCTCTTAATTTTTATCATTGTTATTTTAGAATGAGAAGCAACCCCAGAGATCTGCTGCTAACCCTCAGCAGCTCAGCTCTAGACACTGCCCCATGTAGGACCCCCAAATTTAGGCTATCTGGGCTGATTCAGGACACTGGAGGTAAAATCAAGAAGAAGCATCAGAACAGGAGCAAAATGCACAGGAGGTCTCCATCCCTCCTGAGCTGGGATGGGGTTAATTCACCCAGAAAGGGCCAGGCTGGAGTGTTAGCCTGCAAACCAAAGCACAACTCAACTTACCATATTTAACCTAGCTAAACCTCAAATGTGGCCTGGACCGTTAGGCCAAGTACCAATTGCCTGACTAAACCCCAGACCACACTTCCCAGACCTCAGCAGTTCTGCATCTATTTTCCAGCAGAGCTTGGTCACACACAATTTATACAGAGCCATCCAACAAAGGGCTCACGTGCTGCAGCCCTGCAAGGTCTTTGGGTTCTGAGGAAAACCAAGTCCTTGCCAACAGAAGGCTGTGTTTCAGCTACATCTCTCTTAAGCACTCAGTAGTTTGAAGTGCTGTAGCAAAAAGGCTGGAGCTTAACTGAGAGCCAAATCAGCCTTTGAAGGGTACTGACACTGTGGGAGCATCTCTACTTGCGTTGGCTAAGAGAAATGGGTTTGCCTCTTTCTAAAGAGGCTGGTGTGAGCCCCTGGGACCAGTTGCAGGCATGAAGAGTGATGATAGTGGAGGAGAAAGGATCCAAACTGATTCCAAACATGCCACCGTTGTGCTGTTGGTCTCAGGAGAAAGCAGAGTCCAGGCACTGGCTTTTCCCAGGAGAGAATGTCTTGCAGAAGGGCTAGGAAGATGCTGAGGGCACTGGAACATCTCTGGCAGAGGGGAAAGGCTGAGAGCCCTGGGGCTGCTGAGCCTGGAGAAGAGCAGCCCCAGAAGGGAGCTGCTCAATGCCCAGCAAGAGCTGAAGGCTGGGGGCAATAGGCTGGGGCCAGACTCTGCTCAGGGAGGAGAGCAGGTGAAACACAAAACACAAGGGTAGACAGCTTGGGATGGTGGAGCTGGAGCTGCCAGGAGAATATCTGGCAGGAGAAACAGCCTCTGCTGTTGAGCCCCTACACACCCTGCTGCACCCTGCCATGCTATGGCCCCAGCACCTTTCCTCCTTCCCAACACCTACAGCCTCGGGTGAACCTAAACAAACACCCCAGGGCTGAGCCCACCCAGGCCACGGGGAGCTGGGACCCAATTTGGCAGCCTGGCTGCTTCTCCACTTGAGAGGCTTTGAAAGGGAATGTATTTTTGGAGCCTTAAAGATCAACTGTTTCTGCCTCTGGCCAATCCCTTCCAAGAGCAGCACCAAAGGAGGTCAGTGGGATGTGGCTGGTCAAATATTTTGTCCATGAACATCATCTCTCACCCCCTCAAGTATTCACAGACCTGAGAGCATTTCCTGCTGTCCCCCCTTCTCCCCCCTCGAATATTTGGTGTCTCTGCTTTCCCTAGCTGGCTGATTTGGTGTGGTGTGCCTCAGTGAGGGCTGAAGATGTGAAGGACCACCCCAGGGCTGCCCTTTGGTACAGAAAACAAACTCTAAGCCAGTGCAATGTGCTTAACCACACAAACAGCCACAGATCTACCCAGCAAGCAGAGGAACAGCAGTGCAGGATAATGAGAAAAACTTGGCAGGGATGGTGGTGGTGGTGGTTGGGAGATGGGGTAGGAAGAGGGAGTTCTATTCTCCAGGGTGTTTGGGTTTGGGGTTTTTTTCTCTTCATTCACCATATTTAGTATGCTTGTGACTTGCCCTTGCTAGCTCAGGGAGAATTCCCCCAAGTGTTTACTCCCACAACCTAGCAAATGCCTCAATACACATCATGGAAAAAACACAATTGACATCTTCACTCCCACTAGAGAAGGAATTCTGCCTTGCCCGGGAGTATGTGCCTGGGAGAGAGACAAATAGTGCTTCATTAGCTCCTCTCAGATGTGGTTTACTCCTCAAATGACCTGGTCAGGGCTTCACACAACCTCCCTCCCTTCCTTCACCTAAAGAACCTCCTGACCTTTGATCAGAGCAGTGGGGACAGGAATGTGGGTCCTTTAACCCTTTCCTCCAACCTCAGCCAGCTGCTCTCCATGTGCTTAGCAAAGCTGATGGGCCCAGGATGGTCCCAGGAGCAGCCCTGAGGGGGAGGAGCAGAGCCTGCCAAACAACTGCTCTTCCTGCTGGAGTGGAGGAAGGACAGGCTTTGGTGATGGAGATGGATGACCACGGTGTGCAGAACCTGGGAACAACATAGGGACTGCTGCAAGCAGAGCTTACAGAGCAGAGGAGGCTCAGGATTTTTGTTTGCACCTCTATTTCAGAGCAAAAAATTCTGTCTGGGGAAAGAAAAGCCAACAATGAAACCCCAAACCCAAACAAACCAGAGTAATTAGGTCATTTGGGATTTCTCAGTGTGCTTCCAAACTGACCACATGACAAGGACACACAAGAAATCGTGTGAATTTATCAGATGTAAAAATCTCCTACAACTGGGATGAATATAGAGCCAGAGAACCCTAGAACACCAGCTTGGAAGGGACTGCAAGGATCATCTGGCCCAACCTGTCCTGGGACATCCATGGTCTAGATAAGATGGTATCTAGCAAGGGATGCATTAAAAAGACTGTGATCAGCAAGTTGAGGGAGGTTCTCCTCCGCCTCTACTCTGCCCTAGGGAGGACACAGATGGAGTCCTAGGGCCAGTTCTGGGCTCCCCAGCTGAAGAGAGACAAGGAACTGCTAAGGGGAGGCCAGCAGAGGCTAGGAAGATGCTGAGGGCACTGGAGCATCTCTGGCAGGAGGAAAGGCTGAGAGCCCTGGGGCTGCTGAGCCTGGAGAAGAGCAGCCCCAGAGGGGAGCTGCTCAGTGCTGAGCAAGAGCTGAAGGCTGGGGGCAAGAGGCTGGGGCCAGACTCTGCTCACTGGTGCCCAGGGACAGCCCAGGGGTCACTGGGCACAAACTGGGACCCAGGAGCTTCCACTTGAGCAGGAGGAGAAACTTGTTTGGTGTGAGGGTGTTGGAGCCCTGGCCCAGGCTGCCCAGAGAGGCTGTGGAGTCTCCTTCTGTGGAGAGGTTCCCAAGGCAGCTGGAGGTGACCCTGGGCAAGCTGCTGTGGGTGCCCCTGCTGGAGCAGGGGGGTTGGACTGGATGATCCCCAGAGGTCCCTTCCAACTCCTACCATGCAGGGATCCTGTGACATCTGTGACATGCAAAGAACACCAACTCAGGCTGGAACACAGCATCTTTAATCCCTGACATCTCTCCAAAGAGAGGCATCCTTTCACTCTTCACCTCTCCTTTGCACACCTTGTTTCTGGCATTTTGCCCACCAAAAGTCACACAAAGTACTCTGATTTTTCCTCCAGCTTGTCTTGTCTTCCTATTCTCTTCTTTTTTCCTTCTTTATTCTGTTCCTGTCACCTCCCTTTTCCTTCTTTTTCCCATTCTTTCCTTCTACCTGAGAGGAAACCAGCTCTCCTCTAAAGACAGGCTGAGCAATTGCAGTCTTTACCTCAACTACAACACAAACTTCTAATTAAAGGAGGCAAGGAGGGACTGGCAAAAGAATATGAAACCTTTTCAAGTCTCCTGCAATCCTTTGTGTGGAACAGCTTTGGGAAACTCAGCCTGCCACCACCCTCCCCCTCCCAGAGAGCATTCCCCAGGGCAGTGCCCAGGCTGCAGCTGCTGCTGCTCTGGGGGAGTCGGTCCAGCCTGACACACACAAAAATACTACATAAATAAATACTTTCTTCCAACAAAGAACCTGAGGAAGAAACCCTAGGGAGGAGGAGAGGATGGGAATGGTTGTTCTGAACCCAAGGAGCTTGGGGATAGCTTAGTGTCTAAGAGAGGAGTGAGGAAAGGCAGGAGAGCTGATGGCTGCAATCGGTTTATGATATAGATTTTATGCAAAACAGATGCATTTGCATAAAGATACAGCTCCATTTTTCAATCAGCTCCTTCAACCTTCACATTTCAGCATGGAGCCTAAAAAGGAGAAAGATTTAAAGCCCAGAAGGTTTAGTTTGAATATCTGCAGGCACAGGAGGAAGAGCTTCCTACAAAAACCTGCATGAACATTAAGGGTGGAAAAGGAATTTGGATTGTTTAGTTCCAGCACTTTTCACCCACAGGTGTAGGGTTCTGCACCTGGGGAGGAATGACCCCAAGGAGTAGCACAGCTTAGGGGCTGACCTGCTGGAAAGCAGCTCTGCAGAGAAGGACCTGGGAGTGCTGGTGGACAACAAGTTCACCATGGGCCAGCAGTGTGCCCTCATAACCAAAGGAGGTTCCAGCTGAGCAGGAGGAGAAACTTGTTTGGTGTGAGGGTGTTGGAGCCCTGGCCCAGGCTGCCCAGAGAGGCTGTGGAGTCTCCTTGTGTGGAGAGATTCCCAAGGCAGCTGGAGGTGACCCTGGGCAAGCTGCTGTGGGTGCCCCTGCTGGAGCAGGGGGGTTGGATGGATGATCCCCAGAGGTCCCTTCCAACTCCCACCAGCCTGGGATTCTGTGCAATGTGTGTACTGAGGCAAACACACAGGAAAGCATCTGCTGAAAGAGCAGGTGGCAGCAGGAAACCCACCTGGTGACAATTTTGTCTTGCTTAAGTCTAAGAAATTGCCCCCTTCACTGCATTAAGAGACAACTTCTGCAAAGTCTTCATTTGCATTTTAATGGAGCTCTTTCTAGGAAGGTGCTGCTTGGGCTCTGTTGCCATATGAAATAAAGAGGTAATTAAAAACATGCTGGAGCTAAAATACATTTCTTTTTCATTAATCAGGTTTATTCATAGCCTTTTCAAAATTAAAGGCATTTAGAGTATGTAGGAGGAAACGGTGGGGAGGAAAACACATGACAGAACATCTGTTTATTGAAATCACAGAATAAAAAGTGGGAAACACACTTCTTGTGAGGGGATGCCCTAGAGATGTACAGCACCTTGTAGAAATGGGACTGGAATAAAGAGCAGGCACAAAAGTCAACAGCAAGGTCTCAGCAGTGGGTCTGCCCGGTTGAAAGCCAGAGATGAAGAAAATATACAGGCTGAGGGAAAGGAAACCACGGAGGAACTTTTTAAACCTTAGGCAGGCAATTATGCAGGCAATTACAGTGATTACACACCTAAGTCCCTTAACTAGGCAAACAAACAGGCAAGCCCAGCTACTGCTCTGGGTGTTCATTTCCCCAGTTTGGGGCAAAAATCACAGTATGCAAATGTTGGTAAACATTTTATCTGCTGGACCAGCTCCTGCTTTCATAATCCAGCAACCACACAGATCTCAAGAACGATTCCCGTGCTCGCCACAGCTATCACACGATCAGCGTTGGCTTCCTCTGAGCTCCAGACCTATCCTGTCCTGTTAAGCTCTGTCCTTTGAAATATAGGGCAGTTTCTGTCAGATCCTTCAGCGTGACAGTCAAAAGGGCAAAGCCCTGCCCTTTGTTGCAACGGCAGGGTTTTCATCCCCAGATCTGACGGCCAAGGGCTGACTGTGATCTCCATTTCGCAGCGGCAGAACCTCATCCTCCAGACCTCCAGCCGTTAAGCCAGGCCAGTGCCCTTCTGCACAGCCCACTCAGGGGACTCTGAAGTCTGCAGGCTTTGATGTTTTCTGTGTTTTTCTTGTTTGTGTTTTGGGTTTGTTAATTTTTCTCCCCCGTAGGTTTTTTTTGTGTGTGTGTGATTAGAGCTTATTTCTGAAGAGAGTGGACAAGTGACACTTTTTTCCCCCTGCAAGGTGCCAAGGAGGCTGCTCAATGGGCAGCCCAGACCCACCAGGAGCACAGACTCCGTCATGGGCAGCCTCCTGCCCTTCATCCTGGCTGCTCCTCCCCCTCCTCTGGGCACAGCCCTTGAGGGGATGTGTGTCCAAAGAAGGGCAGGGAAGGTGGTGAAAGGTCTAGAGCACGAGTCCTGTGAAGAGCACCAATGGAACCGGGGATTTTTAGTCTGGAGAAAAGGAGGCTCAGGGGAAACCTTCTGAACATTGGAGCCAGGTGGCCGTTGGTCTCCCCCCAAGGAACAAGCAACAGGACAAGAGGAAACAGCCTCATGTCGTTCCAAGAGAGGTTTAGGTTGGCCATAAGGAACAATTTCTTCCCCAAAAGGGTTATCAAGGCCTGGCCCAGGCAGTGGTGGAGTCACCAACGCTGGAGGGGTTTCAAAGTCATGGAGATGTGGTGCCGAGTGCCATGGTTTAGTGGTGACCTGGCAGCGTTATGTTAACAGTTGGACTCCATAATCTCGTCCAACCTTAACGATTCTGTGCGGTCAGACCGCCGGCCGCAACCTCTCCCCGAGGCAGTACAGGAGACTCAAGAGATGCCCCAAGAGGTGCCCCCAAAGGTGCCCG
>VWZX01004911.1:106295-157108 GCA_013399015.1 Galbula dea | reverse complement strand
GGCAGAAAGGGGGGAACGCCCCCCTTAAAAAAAAAAAAAAAAAAAAAAAAAAAGAAAGAAAAAGGCAGCAAAACCCAAACAGCAAACCAAAACCTGGGGAAAAAAGAATCATCTTCATTTGGGGGGATAGAGGTGATTTTTTTCATAAGGCTGTAACAAGTGCAAAAGTGGCTGGAAATGTTTTCTGTCGTGCTGGGTAAGTAGTGAGGTGTCCTCCCCCCTCCCCAGAAGAAAAGTGTTGGGTGAAATTTGGCCGAGGAGGGAAGGAGAAGGAGAGGTGTTTGGAAAGGTGCTGGTGGGAGAAGGGCTTGTGCTGCTGGATTGCCTTTGTGTCTCTGTAAATAGACATGTCAGTTCCCAAAGTAATACAAGTAGTGGCTGATAACTCAATCCCCGATGACAAATAGAGACTGGAGCAGGTTTTCAGGACTGTAACAGTGGAGGATTTCTCTTTGGAAGAAGGGAGGGGGGAAGAAAAGCAAAGCGAAGCTGGTACCTCCTGAGGTTGTTCCCGGGTGCGTTATTGTTGGGCTGAAACCTGGAGATGCCAACCCGGATTTATTGGGTTTTACACCTGACAGGGGGAAGATAAACAAAGGAGAGTTTTAACAGCTCTTTAATGAATTCCTCATGCTTTTTATTTTGCCATCTCAATGATTCATTTCGGCAAGCCTTGGAGGACCGGATTGTTATCAGCATTGTTGAAAGCCATGCTAATTAGGAGATGTGTTTAGCAAACAGTGGCACTGCAGACACCTGTACCAAAGTTCTCTCGTCTGCATTTGAATTGCATCACCGCTCTCGTTTTTAGCATTTGGTCGCTGTAAGGTAGATCTGGGGCTCGGTTCTTGAACTTGATCAAGTATTTATGACAAGTGTGGGCTCTCTGTCTGTGTAGAGCAGCCTAATACTACTAATGCCTTACGTGTATCTTCTCCAAAAGGAGAGGGGGTGGTTTTTTCTTCTTTTATTTCTGTGTTTGTTTCCCTCTGGGCATTAAAAGGCAAAGCTCTGTTAGCCAAAAAGAGGGAGAAAAATGCAGTGTTGAGGAGGAAGCTTGCTGGGACTGGATAACTCTTCCACTTCTCCCGATGCCTGCCTTGAATGGTTTATGTTTTTATAGCATCTCTTCACTGGAAATAACATTTGACTTTCCCCTGCTGAATTCCACCTTGCTTCTCTTGCTGTTTGTCCAGATTGATATTTTGAAATCCTTAACGATGGGGAGGGGGGAAATAATGGGTGGAGTGTGTTGTTAGTTACAATAGTGTCAACATGTGGTGAGGAATAGTCGCTTGAAGGTGGTTTTTGGGAGCTGACAAGCGGTGGGTTGAAGGAGCCTGCCCTGTGGGCTGGAGGGAGAGCTGCAAAATGGGCATCAGGAGAGCTCCCAAACCTGTGTTCCTGAAAAATACTCCGTGGTTTGGTGTGTGCTGGTGGGATAACTGTAACTGAAACTGAAAAGTAGGGGGTTTTGGGTTTGATGCAGCCTGTCCAGGAGGGGGAAACTCACTCACAGCTAAACTTCTCTCCTGGTTGTTTTCATAGGCTGTGTGTTAGCTCTGGTGTCGCTGAGTCAGTTGGAGTGTGGTACCCAAAAAATGGGGTGTGCTGAGAATGCCAGTGTTAGCTGTTGGTTTATAGACTGTAAATGCTGCTTCATTCTAGAGGGTGTAGGACTGAGCCTTGGAAAACATGACCTGTACACAGGGTTCTTGGAGGCAGAAGAAAATGGGCCACTTTCTCCCCATGGTCTTTGTTTTCTGGGACAGTTGTAGAGCAGTGGATAGGTTCTTCACAAGAGGATTTTTGGGTTTTTTTTTCATAACTGGAAGTGCTCAGAGGAAAAGCAGTTTCTCAGCTCCCCCCTCCCCAGCCTCCCGTCGGAAAGATCTGTTATTTGTTGTTGATACTCCTGCTTTTCCTCTGGGAACGTGTTGTGTTGCTCTGAGGTTGAGCATATTCTTTTTGCCTTTGCTGTTCTCCACTTGTGTGGATTTATTTGTTGTCTATCTATATTTTTTTTAGATGCCTGTGTTTTGAAGTTCCTAAGCGAGGTTTCCTGTCCTCCCAGCAGCTCAGCAGCAGGCTAACACCCAATCCAAACTGCTGCTGCTTGCTTCCCGAGCAGAATTACTTCATAAACAGCTCAACCTTTCCCAGGACATTTTCCCCTTGGTGTCCTTGCCGGTTTTACTGGCTGCTCCAGAGCACTCCCTAACGCTCTCCAGACTCCCCTTAAACTGGCTCAAAGCATTCACAGGGGTTTTCCTTGCTCCTGTGTGCTTCCTTTAATGGGCAAACAGAAGGGCAAAGTGAGGGCTTAGCTGAAGCCTTTGAAGAGCTACCTGCAGCGGTAATGGTTATCCCACGTGGCCGTTCGAATTCCCAGGAGCCAAGCGGTTCCTGCCCGTTCCTGGCTGCGAGCGTTACCCTGGAAAATCCCGACAAAAAAAAGGGAGAAATACCGTGTCTGGATTTTCCTCCTGGCTTCGGGCAGCGTGTAGCTTACCTGTGTTTCGTGTGCGCTGGCTGGAACTGGTGTGTCAGAGCAGTGAAAGCGGGCGGGGCGGTGGGGCTGGCCGCAGAGCGCAGGGGTCACGTTAGGAGAGAGAACAAGGAGCTACCAGGGCTGGAGACGGAGGGGAGGGGTTTGGTCTGCGGGAAGTGCTGCGAGCCTACTCCTTCCTTAAGCATCTCCGGCAGCATTTTTAGGAGGTTTTGGTCAAGTGCAAAGAGAGTTCGAGGACTCCAGTGTTTAAATTTTTGTCACTTTGTTCCTTCTCGAGGAGTTTTTGTTTCACCAGGTGCTCCGTTTGTGTGCCAGCCCCCTTCACTCCAACCTTCAGTGGTTGGCTTTCTCTGTTCCTTCGAGGTCTTTCCTCCTTTAGGCAGGATGAGAAATAAAAGCCTGTATCGTGTGTTGCAGGACCTTTTGCTTGAGATGCAGGAGGAGAGAATCTCAACATCTCGTTCAATAGTTGAATAGTTCTCTGGTTCTTGCTGCCTTAGGGCGTTTGGATGTACAAGGTTATCGGTCTCCCCGTCTGTGAAGCAGGGGTGCCAGGGTTTACTGGACTCTTCCAAAACCTTTTCTGTTACACTCAGGAAAAAATCGTAGCTGTGCTAAAATCACTTATTCTTCATAAATCCAAACTAGTGTGAAGCCCTCCCTGAATTTCCCACAAGACACCCTGGAGCTCAGAGGCTCCTGGCTGAGGTTTTCTGCCCCTTACCAAAGCAGCTGTGGTGCAGTTATTTTCTGAACAGTTGCTTTCACTTTTTCCTGCCCATCTATTTAAGAAGAAGGACCAAACAGCTATCGAAACACTGGTTTTGAATAACTTCTGAGTTGCTGCACAGGCAGGATGAGGTCCTTGACAGTGACTCTAATGAGATGGAAATGTGTTCCCTGTCGTGGTGTTCTGTTGCCGGTAGGTAAGGATGTGCCTCTGCAGTGGAGCTTCACTGAAATGTAACAGGTAGAATGTGGAGTTAGAGCTGAACCTCACCTTTTTGCCTTGCTTTTTGGGGCTGTGGCTTGCTTTTCTTCCAGCCCACGCAGTGGTGATCCCTTCTGTCCTGTTACTTGTGTGTGGACATGGGAGGAAAAATGTTGTGCAGATGTTGGAAGCTGCCCAGTGTTTGCTTTAGAGTAGAGCAGAGTTGGGGTCTCCTGGAGGCAATGTGGCATCAGACCTGTTCTACAAACACAGCTACTAGCTTCTGTATGGATTAACATAAACTTAGGAACAAGAATGTCAGAGTCTGTGCCAGGAGTTTAGCAGCTTAAGAACTCTACTCAGAAAAGTGAGTCAGGTTTTAGCTATTAAGGAGTATATTGAAACTTGTCTGTACTTCAGTACCTTCTTATCATTCCTAATTGTTGCCTTGTCATGTGTTGACCAGACTGCTTCTTCCATCCAAGCATGTTTGCCTCCTGGTACATCTCACCTTGTGAAGAACTGCAGGAAGAGTTGATCTTTTGAGGTCCCTTCCAACCCCTGACATTCTGTGGTTCTGTGACATTTCAGCTAGCTCACCCGTTGAGGAAAGGGTTAAACAAAACTTGCACCTTTTGCACTAGGACACTAAATACCTTTCTGACTAGTACTCAGATCATCCTCTGAAACAGAAAAATTGATGGTCTGTGTTAGCCATTAGGTGCTTAAAATAGCCAAGCCCAACTAATTAAAGTCCTGATAAATGAAGCAGTTGGGATGCAGCACTCCTGAAAGTCCTGCTGCTATGGATCTGGAGAATGAGGTGGTGGCTAAATATAATACCAGCTGATTGACTTCCTTCTTATGGCCACTGTAGCCTTCTTGGCTTCACTCCACTTCTTTTTGTTTGTTTGTTTTTATAATAGTTGATCAAATCTGGATTAGGAGACTTATACTAAGAAGTAAAAAGGGAAACTCACCCAAGGCACTAAGTGCCTGTACTGCCAATTACCCAGGCAAAATCAGATTGTTTGCAGAGCTCCTGTATATTCTCTTTAGTTTTGCACTGGGTGATTTATTTTTTTTGCTATTGGATTATCCAGATTATTCCTGACTCCTTATGTATCTTTTCTGTCTCTTAGGTGCTCTTTCCCTCAGATCCTCCCTCTGCTCTCCTCTTTAAAGGTTACCTCATGATTCTTCCTCTTCTGTGGCTCTCTCCCTTCTTACGTGCTGAGTTCTGAGAAGGTTAGCAAAGATCCCCTAGTTAAAACCCCCAAAACCAGTGAGAAAGTTTGGGGGGAACCATTCTTCGGGGCAATTCCCAGTGTGATCTGCTTGCAGTTCTTGAATCCTCTTTTTAAAGGTGCTTTTTGTGACTAATAAATGCACTAGAGCAAAGCCTTTTTGGTTAGAAGCCTTTTGCACCTCTTGTAAGTGGAAGCTAAAGATCTTGTAGGAGTTCATGGCACTTGGACAGGTGAGTGTCATGCTAGCCACAGGCACTTGGGTTTTTTCAGGGTGGTTTTTAATGTTTATTGCTGAAGTAGCAGATATATCTGTAGCTAAATTCTTGTATGTGACATCACCAGCCTTCTCCAGCCTGGTTGCTATAAGATACTTGCTGTCAGGTGCTGACCAGCTCCTCCATGGTCTTGCTGTGTGGTGACGGGTAGGGTTGGATCTGTTCTTCTCCTGGTGTGACCAGATGAGAGAGAGATCAAAACAGGGGAGTGATACAAGTGATGTTGTCTGTGCCAGGATGGAGAGAAGGGCACATGGGGAAATGAGTAAGTGAAATGCAGAGGAAATACAGAGAGACATTACTGGTGGTGTTTGGAACTGGCAGTGTGCACCTTGTGCCCTGTTGGAAAGCTGCATCCTGTTGTATTAGCAAAGTGTTTCAGGCTGCAGAGCTTTTGCAGGCATGGGAAGTCAAACTTTCACCTTCTGGTAGGCATTTGCATCTTACTCTGTGGCTTTTTTTGTGTTTTGTTTTTTCAGCATTTTAAAATTCTTCTAAGAGGAGCAAACTGCTTTCCTCAGGACCTGTGTGCAAGCTGCTCTTTAACCTGAGGGTGGCTTTTGGAGGCTGTGACTCAGTCAGGTTGGGTGGGAATAGAACTGAGATATCTTACTTTGGTATAATGTGGGCATGTAATGTCTCTGTTGCCTTAGGCAGGTGTTTTGGTTTGGAAGGGAACTGCTGTCAGGGTGAGGTTAGGTTAATCCTAGCCCCAGTTGAAGTGTGTGGATGGCAAGTGCCACAGGAACAGTGACTAGAACAAACAATGCTGTTAAAATGGCTTAATCCTCATACAAAACACTGGTTTTTTGCAGTGGCTTTTTCAAAGCATCTCTGTGTGGAAGCATAGTCAGGAGTCATTAATAGTCTTAAAATGTGTAAGTTAAACAAAGGCTAAACCTTTTTTCCTGTATGCTTAGTTACAGAGTAGTTCCTGTTGAAAATGTGCAGTTATGTCAACTGTTGCTTGCAGTCATGGAATCATAGAATAGTTTGGGTTGGAAGGGACCTGAAAGATCATCTAGTTCCAACCCCAGAGCTGCCATCCACTAGACCAGGTTGTCCCATCCACCCTGACCTTGAACACAGCCAGGGATGAGGCATCCACAGCTTCTCTAGGTGACCTGTTCCAGTGCCTCAGCACCACTGTGTGACTCCACATTGTGCAGTTATGTGGCACTGAAGGGTTTTGGATTAGTTGTTGTTCAGGTTTTGATTTTTGCCTCCTTTTCTTTCCATTCCCAAAATACAGGACATCTGATGAAGCCTTTGGAGCCTGTTCCCAGAGCCCATTCTCCTCCCTTCATTAAAGCATGCACTGTCCAGCTGTGACACATCGTGACATTGATCTTCACTAACAGGGAGCATTGTCAAATATTGGTAAGTTCTCAGCATTGAAAGATATTTTTGTTATGTGGGAAGGGAAGGGGAAAAGTAGCTGGAGATAACCTTGTTGTGAGGGCTTACAGTTCTGTATCAAATCTGACTTAGCATGGATAACAAGGGCTTGTCTCAACATCTTAACCCAACTGCAGAAGTTGAGGAAATGCTCTGGCTGTTCTCCTGCCCCTGCCTTAGGTAGGGCTGCCTCCATTAATCATGGTCACTTGGCTCTCATCTGCTCCATTAGAGGAGGAAAACAGGTGCAGAGCTCAAAGCAGGAAGAAAAATGCAGAGCAGTGCAAAACAGTGTGGGTCTCAGCTTTGCCATTCTTGCAGCCTGTGGCTGAGGGACAGAGGTGTAAACCAGTCTTAACTGTTCCCAGCCCTGAGCCCAAGGAAGAAATACTTAGTACTTTTATACTTGGCTTACAGAGATTCCCCCTGTGGCTGTGTTGATCTGGTTCCCTCACTCTCCCATTTAATTTTTTTTAACTGTCTAAAGAAGAGGACTAAAAGGAGCTAGCCAAAACAATTGCTATGGAGAAGCAATCAGAACTGGAGAAAGGCAAGACTTGGCAGTCTGAAATAGAAGTGGAGAACAAAGTCGTGGTGCTGGCTTCAGCTGGGTCATATCTGTTCTCAAGATTGCCACAGTTCTCCTTGCTGCCATAAGAATGCTTGGGTTTTCCTTAGGATATCATTTGTTTGGTAGATATGTTTTACTGTGCATAGGGGCATTAGTTTGTGTTGGAAAAGCTTTCTTAATCTGAGTCTTCTGATGTTTTCTTTCCCAATCCCTTACTACAGAAGGTCAGTCTTGAAATGGGGAGCTGTCAGAATCAAGGGATAGGTTATTGTCATAAAAGAGCTGAGCTGTAGAGTGGAGATGGCTGAAACACAGAGGTCAGAAATGTATGGCTAACAGAATATGGAGAGTACAAAGGTTTGAATAAAGCATAGTCAGAAGTTGTAGTTGAAGTTAAATTGTGCAAGTGTTAGGGAGGCTGTTACTCTGAAGAAAATGAAGTCTGTTTTGGGAAGGAAATGGTCTATTTTGTGTAAGAAAAGTAGGGGTTCAAGGTGATAGAATTGTAGAATCAATAAGGTTGGAAAAGATCTCTAAGATCACCAAGTCCAGCTGTTCCCCAGCACTGCCAGGGCACCACTAAGCCATGGCCCTCAGCAACACAGCTCCAGGGCTTTGAAACCCCTTCAGGGATGGGGACTCCACCACTGCCCTGGGCAGCCTGGGCCAGGCCTTGACAACCCTTTTGGGGAAGGAATTGTTCCTCACGTCCAACCTAAACCTCCCCTGGCACAACTTGAGGCTGTTTCCTTTTGTTTTATCACTTGTTCCTTGGGAAAGAGACCAACACTTATCTTCCTCCAGCCTCCTGACAGGGAGTTGCAGATTGAGAAGGTCTCCCCTGAGCCTCCTCTTCTCCAGGCTAACCAAGCCCAGTTCCCTCAGCTGCTCCTCACAAGCTTTGTGCTCCAGTCCCTGGTAGTTAGAGTGGATGTGTCCTCACAGACAAAAAGATGAGCTACTCCACTTCTTTACACCTTGCAGTCATAAATGCTGAGAAGTCTCTCAGTGAAGGTCCCTCACTGTACCAGAGTAGCTGTATTTGACTCAGAATGTTCATCATCTTGGGATTGTTTAGTCTCTTAACCTCAGATGGCATCATGCATCGTTTAAAGAGTAAACTCTCTTGAATATTCCATTGCCAACTTGATTATTCTCAGGAGTTCTGTTGGGAGCTCCTTAACCTCAGTATCTGATAGGTCAGATAAGGTGAATTAGTGCCCTTCAGGCCACAAATGTCTCTTTAAAAAGCCATTCAAGTGAGAATGTTTTGAAAAGCTCCCAAACAGGAAACCCTGTTGTTTCAAGGGGCTGTTTGAAGTTTTACTATCTAAAATTAGACTTTCTCCCCCCCCCAACCCCTATACTTTTTGAAGGAACTCTTAGCTACATGATTGCAGAAACGTAACCAGGCTTTAATTACCTGCAATGTATTGATAAGCTTTGAATTCCCAATCTGGGGAGTTCATGAAGCCATAAACAGAGGTGTTCTGAGGAGGGACTTTGGGAGGGAAGGCACTTCCACATGTAGCAGTGTTGTTCCATAATCTGATAGTTTAATGCTGATAACTTCTTCTGGCTTTGTTCTTTGTCACAGTTCTGTCTTTCCCCTCCAAGAGCTCACCCCAGTGCTATCACCAGGTCACAGACAGTGCACTACCTGTGCTGCCCTGGGGCTGTTGATGTCCTCAGCTGTTGTAGGAGAAACGCTAGAGCTGGAACCCAGTTTGTTACTGGTAAGATGAAGTTGCCTTGGATATCCTTTATTTATTTGCTAATAATGAAGTTTGCATGCTCTAACAACATCAGGGACAATCTCCTCACTGCTTATTACTTAAAGAGCATTGTCATAAGATGCACATCTCTGGTCTTTTATTTTTTTCCCCTCCTATTTTTAACTTTACAGATTCTCTATTTCTAATTCTGATTTCTAATTGCCCTCTTTCCAGAGTCTGGAGGCTGACAGTTTTCCCTTTCATTTCAGACCTAGTTTTCTCTTGAAATTCTTCATCTGCTGTCAAGAGCTAATGAAAGTTAATAAATGGATTTTTCTGAGCTACCTTCTGAAACCCTGTCCTGTGGTTGCACTTTTGCAGTGTCCAGTTCTGCATGCTGTAGCTTTTCCCTGTCACTTCAGGTGGATGGTCTGACAGGTCAACAGCCAAAGCCAAGTCACTGGTTTAAAGTCTTGGAGTACAGAGTGGCATGTTTGATGCTAGCTCCCTCTTGGTTTATGTTCTGCTTGTTGGAGTTAGATTTTGCTTGTGGTTTGTGTTTGGATTGAGGAAAGAAAGCTTTGATGGTGCAAATGACTAGAAGTGTGGAGTGTTTTGCATGGCCTTATTCTTTCTGGTGAATTTGGCCTGCTTTTAATTCCTAATTGCATTTGGATCTGTGTTTCTGTGATAGAAGCCATTGCAGGCTGACAGTATGGTCTTAAATGGACTGTGTGTCCTGACCAAGTCTAACCTGGACCAACAGGGAGTTGAAATCTCTTTGCCTGTGCTCAGAACTTGCCATCTGAGCAAGTGATTTCTTTGCTGGTGTGTAACAGCTGCTGAGGGTGTAACTCCTGCCCTGCTACTGCCTGAACTTTACTCATGGATTTTCTGCAGCACAACTACTGCAGAGATGCTAAACAGAGCTGCTCTCTAGGTGCTGTTGGTGATGGGTTAGGAGTGACTTGAAATTGGAGAGATTCTGATGAATCCTCATTGGGCAAATGTTGAGATATCTTGGTAGGGGCTTGGGTTGTTGGCTGTGGGGTTTCCCAACCCCCCTATAATCATCAAGAATTAGGTGGTCCTCTCAAAATTGATCATAATAACTAGTGGTTTTCTTTAAGCTCACTGGAAATCATTTACTTCCCAAATTCTTGCCCTTTTTTATTGCATAATATTTCCCAGACCAAATGACAAAAGTTGTTTTCTTCCTGTGCCTCCTAACCCATTAGGATGAACATACCCTGTTGGGCTGTAATTAAACATCCTCACCCCCAGTCATCAGGGAAAAGTGGTGCTCTGTTGTTTTCATGGAACCCTGGGCTGGGAGTAACCTCTTTGGCCCAAGGGTCTCATTTGGTCTGTTTACAAACATCTGCCTGTTTGTCTTTGACTTCAGAGTTGTGGTTGGCATGACCAACTTCAGCAAGAGATGATTGCTTTGGTGAGTCACAGGAGGGGTAGAATTGGGATTTTTTTGGCAACTGTTCATTTTCATAAGCTGTTAGTTGCATCTGCTTTGAACCAAGTGGAATGTATGAAAGTAAGACCTAATTATGACGAGGTTGGACTCGAGCTTAAAGATCTCTTCCCACCTCAGTGGTTCTGTGGTTCAATGGTTCTGTAATTTTGGGGTGTCTAGTATCAAGAAATGAAAACCCCTGGAGAATTATGTGTTCTTCCTCCAGTCCATTGAGGAGAAAACACTTCTAGAGATCTCTACTTGGAAAGCTCATGAGCAGTGTCCTTGCAGGGTGTCATCATCCATAAACGTCTGAAGTCTTCTGCTTTGCCTTTCCTTTGGGAGAGTAAGTCTAGGGACCATCCTTCTCAGTTGTTAAGGCTACAGTGGGTTCTTTTCAGCACAGGGCACAGGCATGGGAGGAATCCTGTGTCTTTCTGTTGTCTTCAGTTGGATAGAAGTGCAACTCACACACTGTGCCTTGTTGTACAAGGAAGGTTTTCAAAGCCCATCTCACCTTACAGAGCTCCTTTGCAGAGGAATTCCAGAAATGTTGGAATGTCTTGGGAGTGGAGACCTGGACAGGACACAGGGGAAGCAGAGGAGTGTGTGTGTGGGGGGGGGGCTGTGTTGGGGTTTATTTTTTGTACAATAAACCACTGGAGTGAATTTGAGTTCTTCCTTAATCTGTTTTTACTTCTCCCTGAAGGGATTTTTGGGGAGGAAACAACACATTTTTGGTTAAATTCCAGTTGGCATGTTTTTCTCCAGGGAGCCCAGAGTGGCTGGTGGAGGAGTGCACTAGTGAATATTTTGGTACACTCTGCCTTGTGCCCTCAGTATGAAGCATAGAAACATGTTTAGAAAATCAGAACAGATTAAGTGTCATGGAGGTTACATTTTTGGTTTACTTCTATTCTGAGAGAGCAAAAAATAACCAAACCCCCTACCAACAACAAACCCCCCAAGCCCCTCTAGTCCTTTTTAGTTTTTACCCCCCCTCTTTCCTGTTTTCCTTCTGCAGGAAGGGAGTTTATTTTTGTCCCCACTGTTTCCCAGGGGACTGGGCTGTAGAAGAGGCTTTCATGTGTGTGCTCCATTTCTTGTCAGTGGCTTTTTGTCAAAATCCAGTACCCTGGAGTTTTAGGGGCAACAAATTCCTACCCCTTAATTTTACTGGTGTTAAGATGTTGGTCAAGAGGTTTCTTCTAGGGATGTATGCTGAGAGCTTGGCTCTGTAAGTGTTCCTGGTTACCTTTTCAAACCTTCCCAACACTGGGTGAAAATGATGTTTGTTTAGACTCTTATGTCATCAGGTGATAGCTTCATGTTCAAATAACTGTAGTGACAGTGCAGAATAAACAGCTTTCTCAGGTGCTGTGTTTGTAGAACTAGGTTCATTCTGGCTAGGGTTAAAGATCAAATAAATTATTAAGGCTTTAAAAGCAGATTGGTGACAACATCAAAAATAACAAGCTGGCCTGTATCTTGACAGGAGATTATTTCATCTGCTCATGATTTGTTCTTTTTGCTGTGACATGCAAGTGGTGTTTATTTAGGGACAATATTTATTTTTAGCCATTTTTTGGAAAAGTAATAGCCTTGAATTACTGCTCTCTCTGTGCATTGGCTTCTGGAGAAAGCCTGTTCTGCAACAGTTTATTTGTGGGAAATGTACAGATGAGCTTTCATGGTTCATTGGCTTCTTGGAAAGCTGTGTGGTGGCCATGTGCTGTCATCACAGGGCCAGGCCTAAAGGATTTTAGTAGGTGCTCACTTGGAAATCCTTCAGTGTGCTAAAAAATATATCCCTGTCCTTTTGAGGTCTGTTTCTAAAAACCCTCCACAGTTTATCCTATCTTAGCCATGCTTCCAGTAGGAGTTTGAAGGGTGCTTGCTGTCCTGAAGAAATCTTTCCACAACATCATCTAAGTGGAGATAAATATTGTTACCAGGAAAAGAAGGGGGGGGGGGAAAGCAGAACAAGAAAACCAAAGCCACAAAACAGCATGTAAAATTGGAACATGAGAGCCACAGGGTTTTGAAGCTTCCTGAATTTTTAACTACTAGCAAATTGCCTTAAATTTAACTTGGATTAATTCCCTGGTGATCCCTGACATTAAACAGATCTTCTGGTTTGACATGGGTAGACAGAAAACTAATTAATTCCTCTGCATTTGAGGCATATTTAATTTTCTCCCCCAAAGACCTCTCATTTAAAAGGTACAATGCTGTGACAAGTGGTGCATGTGGAAGGATGTGGATGAGGTGGCAGACCTTCAGACAGAGGAAGATCAAGACATCTGTAACTCCTGAAAAACAACCATAAATGAATTTTGCAATGGAATCTTCAAGGGAGTTTCCTCTTGAAATGTTTCCTGGCCAGTTTCTGCTGGCTGCTGCCATTGGAGGTTGAGGCTGAACTGCTTTGCTTTATGGCTTAGACTGAACAGGGAAGTATCCACACCATTGCAAATGAGTGCTGGAATGTGGCCCCCACTAGTGGAAGGGATGCTGCTCCTTTCTGAGCATCCTCCCCTCATCACTCCAGCTCTTCATCCTTCAGTATTTTGGGACAAGAACAAGTTTTCTTCTCTTTGAGGAATCTATGTTGTCATTATTTTTACTTGTTTTCTTATATTCATTGTATTTTTAGTCTCAGGTATCTTTGCTTTCTGGTCCAAAAGGTTCCTAGCCACCCTCTGCTCTTGTCCCCAGTGTCCTTGGAAGTGTGGACAAGCAAGATCCAGGGAGTGTAGGATCTTACTGTGAGGACATGCTTGTGTTCATCCATGGCTTGCCTTGAGGGTGTCTTCTGTCAAGAGCTTGGTGAGTGGGAGGGAGGCCAGTGAGGAATCTCAGATAGATTTTTGTGTGTCTGTGTATTTAGTTAAAATCCCTTGACAGGAAATAAAGTCAGAGAAAAGCTATTTCCTAAAGAGGCTCACAAGTGCTTCATCTGTAAGAAGCACCAGATTAGTCAATGCCTGATCCTCAAACTGTTCCAGTCCTAAACCAAAGGTAGCAAGAGGCAAATATTGTAGATGTAGGCTGCTGAAACAAAGGCCAGGGAGTGTCTGAAATAGACTTACCAACAGGGTGGGGGGAACCCATGGCACTAAACTGAGCTGAAGAGATACTTGAAATAGTGAAGAAACAAAATCTCAAGGAATCAGTGCAATTTCCAGGTGAAAACCAGTCCAGAAGAGAAGCTGTTGTTGGATCAATGCACAAAAGCAGGGGAAGACATTGGCAAATACTCCTGATGCTAGTCTGTGTTAAACTGAGGAAGAGAAAATGATCCTTGCAGGAGATTGCTTTGGGCTTGGTTTTTTGTTTGTTTTGTTGTGTTTTTCCCCAACTACTTCCAGGGAGTTGATGTCTCTGGAATATGGCTATTTGGATACCTTGGAAGGAACAGCAAAAGGAAATGCCATATCTGATCACTTTGTAAGTTGTATGCTGAGAGGTTTTCCTGTGTCTTCCTCTGAACTGTGTGGATATGGCAACTGTTGAAGACAGGATTGGTGATGGACAACTCACTTTATCCTATGTGGCAATTCATATTCCCTGAGGGGACTAAGCTGACTCTTCAGCTCCTAAAAGAAGATTCAATAGTGGTTTCTGGAGTAAAGACAAAACTGAACTGTCACTGTGCCTTAGGAGGTGGTTCTCTCAAACATGAAGACATCGGGAAGCAATGGCAGCCACCTTCAGAGCCTGGGTTACAGCTGCTGTGCTGGCTGGCCCCATCACAACCTTCTCAGGCCAAATATTTGGGGGGAAAAAAAAAAGATCTTTTTTTTTCCCCCCCTCCTTACTCTCTGACTGATTGTTGGCTTGACTTTTCTTTATTTCATTTACATGAGATGGAGATGCCTTCTGTATGAGAGTTTGCTGTAAGGTCTGAGGCAGATGCCTGTGGTGATTAGGTCATGTCCTTCAGGTAGTGCAGAGCTACACTGTTGTTGATCTCTTCCAGTTCAAATACAAAAAAAGATGAGCTGCTTTCTGTGTTCTGTGCTGAATTCTGAAGAGCTGTATGGATTTGCAGAAGAGGAAGCCCAGTTCAGGCTGTTTGTGTTGCAGGAAGATGGGTCCTTCCAATGCTTCTCAACCATCAGGGGCTGGCTGCTTTCACAGATGAGCATTTCTGGCACTGCTGAAGAGACAGCCCTGTTGTTGTGGAACTGGAGAGCCTCGTGCAGGCCATCTTGCATAACTTGAGCTTTAGAATGATCAGGTGGCTCCCTGGCAGGAGAGTCCTGTGCTGTCTGTGTTCTGTAGGCTGAGAGGCTGTTCTCTAGGCAACGGTGTTGGCTAAACCATAGTTTTTTTGCTTCTGTAGATGATAATAATAGCATGGCCTAGGGGAAGGGGGCAGAGGTCTGATGGATCTGTGTTCCACAGTGCAGGAATCCCACTTGCGTGTGTCATTTCTTACTCACAGATGTCCTAGGGCTGCCCACTGCTGTGAGCCAACGGGAACAGATGGGACTGAATCTGTGTTTGAACTCAAGGTGTGTTAGCCAGTTGCTTCAAGCTTGCATCCTTCTCCTTACTAACACTGCTTGGATTGAACCAGGTAGACTTTCAGACTATAAGGCCTTAGAAGTGCAGTGGTTTTGGTCTTGTTAGCCACTATCAGTTGCCTCAGTCCAGGCTTGTGATGTGTGCACCTGCCTATAATAACATCTTGTCAGCAGGCAGCAGTGTCACAGTTGGATGTTGACATATGGACCCATATATCCATTTGACAGTTGGGATTTCTTATATTGGAACAAACTTCAGATTTTGAGAGAAAAGAGTAGATCTTCATGTTGTGTGGGAGCTCTGTGCTCTTAGTCAGGTAGACTCTTAAGCCAGTGCTACATGGTAGGTGAATCTTCCTGTTATCACCACTGGTTCCTGGCAACATAGTCATAATTAAGACCTTTTCTTTTTTCTGTTTTGGGTAATACTGTCAGGTTTTCTGAAAGGTGATCAAAAGTCCTGTGAATTCTTCTCAGTTTGCTGGATGCTTTGATCAGAAGCATCCTGGGTGTTCAGGTGATTATTAGAATTTCTCTACCCAGAATCCTAGCGTAGTTGTGGAGTGAACTTGGAGATGTAAAGCCAAGGAAATAACATGGTTTATTGCAAAGTTAAAGATCTTGTGCTGCAGATAACATTAATTTCATGGTTCTGATCTATTGCCAGTTTAGTTGGTGAGGACTTAAAAATTTTGTGAGCTGCAGTCTTGGATTTGCCTATTGCTCTTCTGACTCAAACCCACTATTTATAGCCCCTCAACAGCAGTATAGCAAGGGAAGGACCTGGTTTCAGTTGGCTTTTGCTGCTGGAGGATTTCAGCTATTCAGTTGCCGAACAGAATTCTTGTTCCCTTGAGGAAATTGTGTTACAGTGTTCTTCAGTAGTTGTCTCTCCCCAGCGTGGTTTCAAGTGTAGCACTCCTTTCAAACCCCAACTTTCCTGAACCCGAGCAGTTTGAACTGGCAGCTGCTCTACCCCAGGAGCTGAGGACAGGTTTTCTTACAAGCCTGTAGTAATTTAAAGAAAAGTTTCTCTGGGGTGTTATGAGCCACTGGAGGATTGAGCTTCGAATCTAGGCCCTTTTTAACATCATTTATATGAAGTCTGGTAAAAATAAACTGTATCATGTAATGGTTGTGGAGTCTTTCCGGGCAGCAGTTGTTCCAGATGAACCTCTTACTTCATTTGATCAATTTTGGGGTATCTCTCAGCCTTCAGGGAAAGAAAAAAAGGCCAGCCCCCCCCACAGCTGTATGGGATTTTGTAACACTGTCGTTTCCTTCCCCATACAGGACTTGTGGAAGAGGAAGCACAAAGATTTCCAAATGAATAACCGGAAGGAAGATATGGAGATTGCTTCCCACTACCGTCACCTGCTGCGTGAGCTTAACGAGCAGAGGCAGCACGGCATCCTCTGCGACGTCTGCATCATCGTGGAGGGCAAGATCTTCAAGGCTCACAAAAACGTTCTGCTGGGGAGCAGTCGTTACTTCAAAACCCTCTACTGCCAGGTGCAGAAAACCTCTGAGCAGGCCACTGTCACCCATCTGGACATCGTCACCGCCCAAGGCTTCAAAGCCATCATCGACTTCATGTATTCTGCGCACCTAGCGCTGACCAGCAGGAACGTCATCGAGGTGATGTCAGCTGCCAGCTACCTGCAGATGACAGATATTGTGCAAGCCTGTCACAACTTCATCAAAGCAGCTCTGGACATAAGCATAAAGTCGGATGCCTCGGATGATCTCGTCGATTATGAACTGGGAGCTCCTTCCAGCAGCAGTACGGACGCCTTGATCTCGGCGGTGGTGGCCGGCAGGAGCATATCTCCCTGGCTAGCTCGGCGAACGAGCCCGGCAAACTCCTCTGGAGACTCAGCTATTGCCAGCTGCCACGAAGGAGGGAGCAGTTATGGAAAAGAGGATCAAGAACCAAAACCAGACAGCCACGAAGAAATTTCATCCCAGTCTCTTTGGTCTAGTGAGGTGGGCTATGGGCGGATCAAAGAGGAACAGGTTTCCCCCTCGCATTACGGAGGGGGTGAGCTCCATTCTGCCAAGGATAGTGCAATACAAACTGCCTTCCCCGAGCAGGGGGTTGGGGATGGCTGGCAGCCCACCGGGCGCAGGAAGAACAGGAAAAACAAGGAAACTGTGAGACACATCACACAGCAAGTGGAGGATGACAGCAGGGCAAGTTCTCCAGTGCCATCTTTTTTACCTGCCTCAGGATGGCCCTACAGCAGTCGAGACCCAAGTAAGTGATTCCTCTGGGTTTTGTGGTTGAAGTTACAAATGTTGAGTTAATTAGGTTTGTTTATGGTAGGATCTTACCAGTCTCTGAAACAGAGTAGCATGCTGGAAGCTGAGGAATGTAGGAGCCTGTGTTGCCAGCAGTTCAAAAGAGCCAAACCCTGTAGGGTTCAGTTGGGAAGCTTGGTGTCACAGCACTACAGGCTGCTGCTCCTGTGAGAGCAGTTGGGAGTTTTGTTATAGGCTTGAACGTGGAATAACCTAAATCACCCCCAAAACATCATTAGAATGGTTGGAATGAAGGAGAGAAAAGGTTGGAATTTATTTTAGCAGGTGTGCATGCTGATGTCAGGGTTGAAGAATTTTCCTTGCCCGGTAGATTGATGATGCAATTACACCACGCACAGGTGGAGTTTACTCTTGGTGATACTATCTTCAGTACTTCCTGATGTTCAGGTGTTGCTTTCTCATGTATAAGAAGACCTCCATAGCTTATGCTGGTAATGGCAGGACAAGTGTTTGGTAACTCTTTAAGAATAATGTGGGTTTTGAGCTACTAGTGAGGTTTAAAATGTATTTTGTTGAGTGATTACTTGCAGTCTGACGTGAGTGGCTGCTTCTAGAGTGAATAGCTAGGGATCAAAAGGTTTTCTTGACTTCTTTGGAATGTTCTGTCTCAGGATAACTATCCTGTTTGATTTATTAATAACTGGCAATTAATATATCCAGGAATTCTGCTGATCCAGGAGTTTAGGTGGTTTTTCCTAAGAACTTTAAGGGAATGTGGATTAAACTCCCTCCTTCATCTGAGAGTTCGCTTGTGTTTCATTGCACATCAGAATCCGAGTCAGCTGGGGGAAGGGTGTGTGACATAATATGCCCTTGTGTTGCCAAATGCAGATGAAAAAAGCAGTATAAATAGTACTGAAAGCCTGAAGAGTCTTTGTGGGCTGGAAGAGGATGTTTAAGTTGCTTACATGCTGAAGTTTAAATGTGGTTTTCATTGAACAAGTAACTCTCTACAAATGCCTTCAGATTTATTATGGTTTGCAGTTATCTACTGCAGCAAGCTTGCATGTAATTATTCTAATTGGCTGATGATAAAATCTACACAACATCAGTTAGGAGAAAAATGCATGATAACTTCAGTTAACAGTGATTTATGGTGAATCCTGTTCTTATAATGGATGTATTTTAGGATTGTTTTGAAGACGATTTGGCATGGATTGCCTAATGTGCTATTCACATGCAAGTATTCTTCCTTTTTACAGCATCCCATAAAATAAGTCAGTCACTTGCTCTGTGTGTGAGGTGTGCAGGGTTTGGACAGGTGTGTGAAGTACAGCACACCTGTAGGTGTGAGCCCAGAAACAGATCTGCAGCTCTGATCATCTTGGCAAACTAGCTATAGATTGAATGTATTTAAGTTACTGGAAACACTGCAGAATCCCAGAATCATTAAGGTTGGAGAAGACCTCTAGGATCACCAGTCTAATCATGAACACTGCCAAGTCACCATTAAACCATGGCCTTCAGCACCACAGCTCCAGGGCTTTTCAACCCCTCCAGCGATGGTGACTCCAGCACTACCCTGGGTAGCCTGGGACAGGCTTTGACAACCCTTTTGGGGAAGGAATTGTTCATCATGTCCAAGCTAAACCTCCCCTGGCAAAACTTGAGGCTGTTTCCTCTTGTGTTATCACTTGTTCCTTGGGAGAAGAGCCCAACCCCCACCTGGCTCCAGCTTCCTTTCAGGGAGTTGCAGAGTGAGAAGGTCTCCCCTGGGCCTCCTCTTCTCCAGGCTAACCAAGCCCAGTTCCCTCAGCTGCTCCTCACAACCCTTGTGCTCTAGCCCCTTCCCTAGCTTCATTGCTTTTCTTTGGACACAAATACAAGACATTGTATTACTGGAAACTGAATGAGGTTTAGGTTATCTAATACCTAATTGTTAAGAAATTAAACAGAAGTGGCCTTTTTCCTTACAGCAGTTTGCAGATGAGAGGAAGATGGCTTTGGGTGTTGACTCAGCACAGTGCTGAGGCAGTGCATCAGCAGGCACAATCCAATTACTTCTTCCAAGACTCATCTGAAACGTGGTTTCCAATAAAAGAGGTGGGACAGTGATGGGAAAAAGGAAGCTGAATGGTGGTGGTTGGGGGAGGAATTCCAATATTCCACTAGTGCTGGGAAAGGAAAAGGAAAAACTGAATAGCAGCACTTGTCACTGTCAAATATGAGAGGGATGCCAGAAGAGACCAGGCACAGGAGCTGGGTAGGGTCTGGCTGCAGCTCCAGAGCAGTGTGTGTGAAGTAGAAGTGTCCTTGCTGAGCAAGGAGGGTGTTAAGAGGCCAGGCTGTTGACGGTTTCCCCATGTTGGCCGTCTGGAGAGGTGAGCAGAGCTGAAGTGCTCCTTTCTGCCCTGCTGGAAAGGGAGAGGTTTCTCTGTGCCGGAGCCTGAGCTCATGGGATGGGTGTGTGTAGACTTAGAGGCAGGGAGTGTCTCTGCTTGCTTCCCCTAAGCAGGAGGAGCCCTGCATGTATTTTAGGTCAAATTTTCTTGTCTTTTGGAGGATTTCTGGGGTGTGATTTCAGAGGATCTGAGATCTGTGCATGTTCAGTTCCAGTTAGCACTTGGACATCTCAGCAGCAGCAAACCTCATACGCTTGTGTCTGTAGACGTGTGGTTTGGGTGAAAGAGTTGGTCACTGAGGTGAGGTTGCTTCTCTGCCAGCATGGAGTGAAAGCATTCCTTCTCCCCCAAACCGCTGCTGTTGTGGTCCCTACAAGCAGTAGGGTCTTTTGGTCTCCAGTTGATACTTCCCATCTCCAGCAGGTAGAAGCAACCCTCTTGTGAACTGCTCCATCTCCAGATGACCAAGCTACAGGGTTCTGCTGAGGTTCATTACTGCTACCCCAGGTTTTTCACTGCCTTGCCACAATTCAGAATTAGTGAAGGACTGTTGCAAAGTTGGGTCCTGTGCAGAAAGAGAAAAATAGTTCTCTTGTGTGAAAACAACTCATGGCAAGTGGCTGCACTGTGCAGTGAGGGTTTAGGATGTATTTCAATTCCAGCTTGAAGTTGTCTTTGATTTAGTGGTGCCAGGCTTCATACTTTGAAACAGGCTTCATAGTCTAGGGCTCCTTCCCCCCCCCTTCATGCATTTAGAAGCGTCCTTGTCTGTATTGTTCATGGCCAAGATGAAAAGGTACTCATTTGCTGAGGAAATGGGTGTTGACTGTTCTTTCAGAAGTAGCTAAGAGGAAAAAAGTTACCTAGAACTCTTTGTTCTGCAAGGCTCATTCACTTTTCTGAGCTATTCAGTTATTTTAAGATGCTGCTTGTTCAGTCTGAAAACCCTCACTGAATTATCTCTCAGTGTGGGATAATTTTGGTGCCATCTGCAAGTGCCTCTGTACTGGAGGGACTAAGACAGACCTGCCAGTGTAAAAGCTGAGTTGGGAGAGAAGAGTTCATCTTCAAAGTCGAGTGTTAGTGTCTTCCTCCTGAAATTGTCTGGTGCATGTCAGCAAGGTGCAAGCAGCATTTGGGAAGGTGGATCTTGCAGGTCCCCACTGCACCACCCTGTTAATCCTCTGGCTGTTTGGGGCTTTCTGCTTGATAGATTGAGACTATTCCTCTCCTCCTGTGCTGTACAGGATTACTTACTGGATGCTCTGTTGCAAAGAAACTCATTGTTGTCACTGAAACTCTGCTTCTGAAACAACTGACAGCTCATTTACACTTTGTAGTGGTGCTTCTTTCAGTGGGAAACAGATGTTCTCATCAATACAGGCAGGATGTGTCCCCAATACAGGAGGAGACTGAGCTTGAGTGTAATGCAGTGGGGGCTCATAAAGTCAGCTTCGGTTTTTTTCTTAATTGAAAGGATAAGAAAATTCTTTCCAAATCAGTTGATTCATTTCCAGATGTTGGGGGGATGCTGCTGAGAGCCTTTGGGTTTGATCACACCACAGATTCAAATCAGAAGGAGTGCCTGGAATAATCTCATTAATGGTAATGAAACATCACGGAAATAGACCCTGAAGCAAGAGTGTCTTAATGTTTGCCATGAAGAGAATCTCTTCTTCCTCCAGGAAAGGATGATGGAAATAGGATTTGCAACAGAATCCAAACTAAGTGGAGATGCAAGATTGAGAATGTGATTAAGCTCTGGGTTTCTGCAGGGTGCTGTCAGCCAAGCACAAAGCTCGATGAGGACCATCTTTTCTCATGCTAGTTTCAGGTTCCTGCTTTGGGTTCTCTGTTTAGCATAAAACAGGTTAGTGTTTTCTCTTTCTCATCCTGTTCGGGTTGCTCAGGATGTCAGTCTCTCCTCCTGTATAGGAAACATTCCTATATGTGTGTTCCTCAGCAAGCCACATGAACTTGGAACAGCAGTTCTCCAAAGTAAACTGAAGGATGGGCTTTTAGGAAGAGTAACTCTCTTCATAGCTGAGCCAAAGAGAGTTTCCTTCACAGGCTGGCCAAAATAACAGGTCTGCCTTTCTGATTTTAACCTTTCTCTTGAATTTCCTAGGTTTTCTAAAGAAACATATTGCTGTTTGTTAATAGCAGAGATGCTCACAAAACCCAGAAGCAGTCTTGTGCCTTAAGTGTCTTGATTTTCCTGAGGTTGCTGTTCCTTTAACACTGCTGGATAAAGTCGTTAGAGGATCACAGCTCCTGAGGGCATGGCCTATAGGATCAGGTGGTATTTAAAAGGCTTTTGCCAAAGAGGAGAGTTATCTTCACTGGAAGAGCTGTAAAACGTTGCTGGTTTTGCCTCATCATGTAATGGAAAACTCTGTCACTTGGAGGGTGTCTTTGGAAGAATTTATTGCTGGTTTTATGAATGTGTTAGTTCAGGCAGAGTGGTTATGATTCAGGAATTTCTTTCTAAGGAAATACTCCCACACATCTGAGGGTTGGCATCCTGAAGCTGCAAGTGAACTTGTGTGTGCCAATAGACTGTGAAATGAAGCTAATTATTGTCAAAACAGAAGAGTCATTTGTCAAGATGCTGCAGTTTGGGAACTTCTTGCTTTCCTGTGGTTCCATGTAGTGATGTTGTTGTATTCTGTAAGCAGTAAGCTCAGAGCAGGGACCTTCATGGGCAGGGACTTGCTCCCTTCGTGTCCATGAAGTAGCTGGTTCACTGGGTGGAGGTGCAGCTCCTAGCTGCAGCAGAATGCAAAACCAACTGAAAATAAATCCAAGCTCAACCCCCCCGACCTCTGTGTCCATGTGCCGAGTTCTGCAGGAATACTGCAGAGTCCTCAGTTCTCCCCATCACCACACCTCCAGGCTGAGGAAATGATTAGGGTGCAGTCTTTGCAGGAATAACTCTTTGGAGTTTCTGTTCTCAAGGATTAGGTCAGGTTATTTTCAAGTTTGGAAGCTAAAATCATTGCTTTAAACCCAGACGTTCACTCCCTGGCTACACCCTGGCTTTAAAAGGGTTCCACCCTAAACCAGCTTTCGCTCAAAGCTCGGTGTCTGTTTCCTTTCCCCACCCTGCATTCCATTTTCCCCAGGCTCCAGAGCCCTCCTCTTCCTCCTCCTCCTCCCTATGGTAACAGCCCTGATTCTGTTAATCTGCTTTAACTCCGAGATCAGGGGCACTCCCCCTCTCTGGAGTGCCCTTCTCACCATTTCACTGTTTCCATGTGCCAAGGCTACACTGGGCTCATCTTCAGAGATCTCAACTTCCCCAAAACAACTTTTTTCTACCCTTTTTTGTTTTCCTTTACAGAAATTGCAAGTGAGAAATGAAGAAGGCTTTAGAATTTTGACATCCATTCTAATCCTGCTTTGCAGTCATCTCTCTTCAGGACTTTCACTTTCCTATGTGAAGTGCTGCACTTGCATTAAGCCACAGGAGGAATTCATTCTGTAGGTGCAGCCTCTAGGAATCAAACCCCAACTTTGCTCTATTGCTCCCAGATAGAGTTATTATTGTTATTCATATTTATTACATGCTTTCAGAGAGGTAAATGTTTGTTCTGAGGAGTTTCAAAGGTTCTAACTCAGCATCCTGTCATATCATGAGTACAGGTGTTCATATTTAATGTGCTGTTTGAATGCTGTACTTCTGTCCCTTGGTGTCTGTCCATGTGCAGCAGAAGGCTCAGAGACTAACTTCAGGCTTTTTACTGTGTGAGTCAGAGAGAGAAAAAGAGCTCAAGCTTGCAGTCAAGCCTAGTATTTTTCAGGTGCTAGTATGTTTTGGAGTTGCTGCACAACCCTCTGCATATGTGGGGAAATGAGTGTGGCTGCAGGTATTTCTGCCCAGCCCACTCATTCCTGCTCCTGCAAGGGCCACTTGGTTATGCACTTCAGAATACTTCCAGAAGCAAGTAACTCATCCAATTTAACCATTTGCATTAACCATCATTTTTCAACCCCTCTAGGGATGGTGACTCCACCACTGCCCTGGGCAGCCTGGGCCAGGCCTTGGCAACCCTTCTGGGAAAGAAGTTGTTCCTCCTGGCCAACCTAAACCTCCCCTGGCACAACTTGAGGCCATTTCCTCCTGTGTTATCACTTGTTCCTTGGGAAAGAGCCCAACCCCACCTGGCTCCAGCCTCCTGTCAGGGAGTTGCAGAGAGTGAGAAGGTCTCCCCTGGGCCTCCTCTTCTCCAGCCTAACCAACCCCAGTTCCCTCAGCTGCTCCTCACAACACTTGTGCTCTAAACCCTTCCCCACCTTCCTTGCCCTTCTCTGGCCACACTCCAGTACCTCAATGTCCTTCTTGGAGTGAGGAGCCCAAAACTGCACCCAGGACTGGAGCTGTGGCCTCCCCAGTGCCCAGTCCAGGAGGCCAATCCCTGCCCTAGTTCTGCTGCCACACTAGTGCTGCTCCAAGCCAGGATGCTGTTGGCCTTCATGGCCACCTGGGCACTCTGCTGCCTCAGCTTCAGCTGCTGTCGACCAACAGCTCCAGGTCCTTTTCCCCCAGGCAGCTTCCCAGCCACTCTGCCCCAAGCCTGGAGCCTTCATGGGGTTGTTGTGACCCAAATGCAGGACCCAGCACTTGCCTTGTTGAACTTCAGCCCATGAATCTTAACAGTCTTTAATATTAATGCAGTTTTTAATGATCACATGTCTTGTGGTTAAATATCTTGTGTTTGTCTGATCATTTCCTGAGTAAGGAAGTTGGATCTTGTTTTGAATGCTGCTCACACTTATTGTATCCACATGTATACTACTGCATCTGTGCAGCAGTGCTAATCCAAACCAGTGCAGCTGATGGCAGAGCTGCTCTGTGGGTGCTGCAGCATGCTGGGGTTTGCTTAACAAATAGTGAGTTGTGAAACACTTGGGAAGGATTTCTGTTAGAAGGGAGGAGGTTTCAGAAATGAAAGCTTCCAGGGTATTTTTAGCAGCTGGTAAAAGATTGTCATTTTTCTACCAGGTTGGATGCTCCTTTTTTTTTGTTTTCTTTTTATTCCCAAGTTAAAAAACACTATGAAGTGAAAGCTGCTTTTTTTATTTCCCCCTGTGAACCTAAAAACCAAATTCTTTTGCTCAGAAGGAGATTAAGCCAAATCTTCCTAAACTTACACAAGAAACATCCCCCTTGAAACTTCAGATGAAATCTACTGCCAGGCAGATCTGCATAGAGAGGTGGAAGAACCTTAGAAAATGAAGTCTTTGCTTTCACCTAAGTTCATTTCCAGCAGAGCTTGGCTCAGGTCATGATCCAGCAATGTCTTTGAAAGCCAAGCTGAGTTGAAGTGGCTCCCACTTTCCCTCAGTACTTAATTGCACCCCACGCTCTCTTGCAGTTGTTCCAGGGAAGCTGTCTGTGCAGCCATGTAGTGAGCAGGATTGGGGAACTGAGCTGCCTTTAAAAATAGCTTTTTTAATAAACCAGTTTATTTTTAACATATTAGTTCCTGTCTCAAGTTCACCTCAGAACTCTCCATGTAGTCTTGGTACAACTGCAGGAGCAGCAAGGGAGGATGCAGGAATGAGCATTTGGGGTGGGAGAGGTTGCTGGTGTTGGGACATCTTCCCTTGCCCCTTTCTGCTTGTCATGTTGTAAACAAAAGCAAAAGAATTGCATTTGCCACCACACCAAAACTGCTCCAGCTCTGTGCTGGAGATCCTGAACCACCACCCTAGAGAGATCAGTCCTTGCATCCAGCAGAGGCAGCTTCCAGGGTTGATGCTCTTCAGTTTGTTCATTAGCAGCTTGGGTGGTGGGATGGAGTGAAGCCTCAACAAGTTGTTGGATGACACCAGCCTGGGAGGAATGATTTGCTGGAAGGCAGTGGTGCCAGACACAGCCTGAATTCAGCAAAGACAGATGGAAAGTCTTTCATGTGGGGCAGAATAACCTCATGCACCAGTGAGGGTTGGTAGCCACAGAGTGAGAAAGCTTTGCAGGAAATGTCTTCTGGTGGGTGAGGAGCTGAGGAAGAGTCTGCATGCCCTGGCAGCTGCCAAGGTTACCTGCATGCTTGGCTGCCTTACAGAGAGCATGCCTAGCTCGTGTCAAGGGATGTGAGACCACATCTGGAGTACAAGATCCAGTTTGGGGATCTCCAGGACAAAAAAAGACTTGGACATGCTTGAGCAAGGTCAGCCCAGGCCATCAAGATGCTGTTTGTCAGGGGAGGCTAAGACAGCTTGGTTTAACCTTGAAGAGAAGGTGGGTGGGTGGGTGGATTGTCAGACCCAGACTCTTCTCAGATGTGGGTGGGGAAAGAATGAGAGGCGATGGGCTCAAGTTGCAGGAAGAGAAGTTCTGCTGGGGTGAAAGGAGGAAATTGTTCAGAGACTGCTCAGGTGATGGAGGAGGAGCCCAGAGAAGTTTTGGTAGCTCTCTCCCTGCAGATACTCACACTTGGCTGTATGAGGCCCTGAGCAACTGGAGCTAACTCTGGGAAGTGGCTCTCAGGTCACTTTCAGCCTCATGTATTCTATGATTCTTAACAGCTGAGCCAGTTAATGCAGCAGTGATGTGGTTACATGTCAGGACAGTTACCCACTCGTGCTGTTGCTGACACACCTTCAGTTCCTGCTGGTTCCAAACTGTAGTTGGTGCTTGCCTTTCTGACAGCAGGACATGTGTACTTGGAAGCTTCTTTCCCTTCCCTTCCCCTTTCCACCCTAGCAGATGTACAGAGAGAATCTTCTCTCCCCCTGTAAACTTTGCTGTGGGTTTCTGTGTTCTCAGAGGTGTTCAAGTCCTGCTTCACCTTTGCCAACAGGAGTGTTTGGTGGAGGTGGCTGGGGGTTCTACTGTTCCTGCCTGCCTGCTTTAGAAATAAGAGTAGGATATAAGATTATCCAGTGTTTCTTTAATTAGCTCCAGATAGTTGTGGGATCTTGCTCTCACCCCAACTTTGGCAAGTGTCCACAAAATGCAAGTGATCAGAGTCTTTGGCTGAGTTTAGTTGATGGCATTACTGATGGTGGATTAAAAGCTGTGTCTGGTGCTAGCAGTGACAATTCTTGGTGGGGAGAGTCAGCCCCAAGGCTTGGGCTGCAGAAAGGCTCTGCCTTAGCCTTGCTCCTCTGCAGACCAAGGGCACTGCTAAATCTTGCATCCCACTTGGGGTGCAGTAAGTAGGAGGTGGCACCTGTGGGGAGGAGGGGACAGGAGAGGTGACCCTGAACTGACCAACAAGGGATTCCATCCCAGGGATGTCATACTCCCTATAGAGCTGAGGGATCACAAGAGTCAAGCCTGTTCTTCACTGGCCAGTGTCTGGGGAGGACTCTGCCTCTTCTGCCTTCAGCCCTGAGCCACGTGTTTCCAAACCCAGCTTCTGAATCTGGTTTCCTCCTGCCACTGAGTCCAGTCTGGGGCTTCCCCAGTGCTGTCATGGCCATCAGGGGCTGGGTTCAATATCGGTTTGTATCTATTTTATTTTATTGTTGTTATTCTCATTAAAGTAGCTTTATTTTTTCTTTCCCAACCCATCACTCTCTCTCCCTTATTCCCTTTCCCTTCCCTTTGGGAAGGCAGAGGGTTAACAGAGAGCATCTGTCCCTCATCTAGTGGCCAGCTCAGCCCTGACCCTTGACCCAGGCTCAGCTGGGATCTCTGATCCCTGGGAGAAGATGATGGTCACCAGGCTTGCTTTATTCCTTTTGCATTGGGCTTTCGTGTCTGGATAAGAACTTTACCAGTTAAATGTTGCTTTTGGAGTTTGAGATGCATGGGAATGCTGTTGCCAAAACTATAAATAATAACCCTTGTGCTTTATTTGAAAATTAATAATAAAAGACATTTATCCAAGTCCAGAAACTAACAAAGCTTTTCTCAAGCCTCTGTTTTGGAAGGTAGGCTGGTGTAATAGAATAACTGCAAAATAATGATTTGCTAAAGAGACTAATGAGCTCAGGTTTTCAGAGCAGCATTAATCCCATGTTTAACTTGCTGCCCTGGTTGGGATTTCCTGTGAGCAGTGCCTGGAAGCTGTGCAGGGACTGTCCCAGTGGTGTGAAAAATGAGATATGGAGGAGCTGGATGGAGCTCTGGGGCTCCACGTGACCTGCTGCCTTGAGTAACTGCAAACTGGGAGCTCAGTTCCTAAAGCTTGGTTTATGTGCTGCTGAAGCCTTGGAGTAAACAGTTTAGATTGCTGGGAAGTGACAGATGCTTTGATTGGTAGAATCCTTTGGCTAAATCTGCTTGAAAGTAGCTGCATTCTGTAGAAAAGGGAGAAGTGGCTTTGAAGGAGACATGAAGAGGAACTTCATGTGTTTGGGGTTTTGGTGTACTGAGAGTATTTTAGTACTTCTGTGACTTAAGTGAATATTTATTTTGCCTTAATGTGTATTTGATTAGGTTACATCAGCTATAAATACTGGAAGCTCTAAAGCCTCTGTTTCACTCTGTCTCTGATCTTGGCTTTTGAGGAGCATTTAATGTCTTGTTGTGGTTACAATTAATCTGTATGTGTTTTAGCAATTAGTGTTTATGTGCAGCAGGCAGCAACAGACTCTGGCAACTGTCAATCAGTATCTGGAACTGGCTCTGAACAAGGGCAAGAGGAAGCACAAGGTGATTTACTGCCTGCCTGCTTATTTGGGAACAGTTTTGTTGTCAGACACCCTTTATGGGCTGAGTTATTTGCTGTGATTCTCTGTGTAGGCAGCAAGGAGCAGAGGGGCAGCAGTCTTGTGGTGTTGATTTCACAGAAGCCCAGCATGGTGAGGGCTGCAAGGGACCTCTGGGGATCAGCCAGTCCAACCCCCCTGCTCCAGCAGGGGCACCCACAGCAGCTTGCCCAGGGTCACCTCCAGCTGCCTTGGGAATCTCTCCACACAAGGAGACTCCACAACCTCTCTGGGCAGCCTGGGCCAGGGCTCCAACACCCTCACACCAAACAAGTTTCTCCTCCTGCTCAGGTGGAAGCTCCTGGGTCCCAGTTTGTGCCCAGTGACCCTTGGGCTCTCCCTGGGCACCAGTGAGCAGAGTCTGGCCCCAGCCTCTTGCCCCCAGCCTTCAGCTCTTGCTCAGCATTGAGCAGCTCCCCTCTGGGGCTGCTCTTCTCCAGGGCTCTCAGCCTTTTCTCCTGCCAGAGATGCTGCAGTGCCCTCAGCATCTTCTTAGCCTCCAATGGACTCTCTCCAGTAGTTCCTTGGCTCAAAGGCTCTTTATTACTGGGTTATCCAAACCTTCATCATGGAGAAGAAAGGGATGAATGAAAATGTGGACTACTGGAGTAAAATGATGGAGGGAACAGAGCTTAAACTATTGAATGTAAATTCAGTCCTACCAGACTAACCTGAAATCTTAGCTTAAAATCAAACAATCAGGCTTTAGCCTGATTTAGTCACTGGTTGTGGGGAGGTTGTACCCATCTCTGTCCTCTGCTGCTCTGCCTTCACGGTGTATGGTCCTGAAGGTAAGACCTATTGGTGGGGCAGAAGTGGAGGGTGCAAGGGGACACAGGCTGGAAGAACAGAAACCCTTGGTTGTGGGCTGGGTTTCTGTGGCCTTTTCTGTGAAGACTCTGGATGGTTAAATTCATCTGGAGACTTCTGAAAAGCTGGGATGAGAAACAGCACTCCCAGGTGAAAGGGTTGGAACTTGAGAGTTGGAACTAGATGATCTTTAAGGTCCCTTCCCACCCAAACCGTTCTGTGATCCTGTGCACATGCCCAGTGACAGGAAGGCCCAGATTAGTGCTGGCTCTCAGCTCTTCAGCCCCATGCTTGGCCACGTCTCAGGAGCCTCCTTTGCATCTCTGATGGCATCTTTCCTCGCGCAGGTGCTGACGTGCCGGTGACAGAGCCCAGCAGCTCTGAGAGCAGAGGGGAGCGGCCGGAGCCCTACGCGCAGGCGGAGGAAGCCCTGCTGGGCGGGGAGGCCAGCTACATCTCCCAGCCCCTCACCCCGGAGAAGGAGGACGCGCTCCAGGCTGCCACCGTCGCCAACCTGCGTGCGGCTCTCATGAGTAAGAACAGTTTGCTGTCTCTGAAAGCCGACATGCTGGGAGAGGATAGTTCCCTGCTCTTTGAGTACCTCCCCAAAGGCACCCACTCTCTCTCTCGTAAGTTGGTCGTCTTCTCTCTTCCGTTTACTGGCGCTTTGAAGTCGGGAGGAAACACAAGTCACTGTCTCGTTTGTTACTGCTGGTGTTTTTATATCCAGGTTTTAAGTCCTGCTTAATCCCACTTCCCATAACATTTGGAAACCTGTTGTCTGGTAGTGCTCCAACTGGAATGGGAACTGCTGAAGCCATGGAAGAAAGTATTTAGTGCACATGTATGTAGTGCTGCTTCTCAAATGTCTCTTTTACTTGTCTGCAGAATGGTACTTGCAAACCAAGTGCAAACTGTTTGAATCCTCATGGCAAAAGAGAGAACTCCAAAGGTTTTGAATGCAAAACTGGCTGATGTTGAAAGGCTTGACTGTTGCTCCTGTGTCTGTAGAAGCAGTTGTCATTTTGTAGATCACATGATCTTTACTTGGCTGTTTACTTTTAGACCTCTCTCTAAGTAACCAGCAGCTATTCATGACTTGGTTAGACCTGCACATGGAAATGAATGTTTCCCTCCTGGTGACTTGGTGTAGACAGCTGATGTGTGCCATGAGGTGTGGACAGCTTGCTGTCCAATGTACTGGTGTGTATTCGTTGCAGTCAGAGGATAGTTTGCTTCTCTAGTGCACAGAGAAAGAAGAATTGTTAATGCTGTATTTTAATAATCCTCTCAGAAGATGAGCATATCATTTGTGACATAAACCAGAGCAAGTGGTACCTTTCTGAGTGTACTGGGTGTTAGATTCCAGCAGAATCTCATCTCTACTGAGAAAAACGGATCAATTAAATGGAATGAAAAGTTCACTGATGTTATCTGATTTTTGCTTTCCTCAATGGCAAAAGATAGGTGAATTTCACTGGTTGCTTGAGTTGTGTGATGAAGGGAAGTGGCTGCACAATGCCATGGCAGTCTCAGTGTCTCTCTTTGCTTCTCATGTCTGAACAGTGGAGTTGTTTCAGAGAAAATAAATCTTCAGTTTAGAGAGAAAAACCCAAAACTTTTGTACCTTGCTCTGAAGCTTGACTGTTTGGGGGAGATCTCTGCTGCAGTGTTCACCTTTCTTCCCCAGTACTTTGAGTTAAATCAGCCTTAGCAGGCTCAGGCCAGGCTCCTGGCTTGGCAGTGCTTGAGTGGCAGTGAGATGGCAGGGATGCTGTGAAGAGGTCAGGCACCGGCTGCGGCTGCCAGGGTGATCTTTGTGCCACCTGTTTGGAGCTGGGACTTTGTGACAGGTGACATCAGTGGTTTCATCTTCTGGTGTGATAAGCTGTGGTCGTGGCTGGGCCACCCTCTGTCCATTCTCCCTCTCTTGGCTGGAGGACTTGAAATCTTACCCAAAAGCTGAAGGACCACCTGACTTCAGTGGGTTGGTCTCTTCTCCCAGGTAACTGGTGATAGGACCTGAGGAAAAGGCCTCAAGTTGTGCCAGGGGAGGTTTAGGTTGGACATTAGGAACAATTTCTTCACTGATAGAGTGGTGAAGCTTTGGCCCAGGCTGCCCAGGGCAGTGGTGGAGTCACCATCCCTGGAGGGGTTCAGAAACCTTGGAGATGTGGTTCGGTGGCATGGAGATGTTGGGTTGCTGGTTGGACTTGCTGGTCCTGGAGGTCTCTTCCAACCTTAATGGTTCTCTAAAAGCCAAATGAGTGTAAGGCTAGAGATGAGAGATGTGTAAGCAGCTGAGAAGCAGAGTTTGGGAACAGGCAGGGTTTAAAATAAAGCTTGATACCTTTAGGAAGGGGGGTAAAGGAGAGCTCCTGAGGGGTGCAGTGGCTCAGGAGGTCTGAGGTTGCCTGTTTTTCAGTTCTCAATATTCAGTTTCATTTAGCTAAGCTTCAATTACCTCATCTCTATGGAAGCAAAGTGAATTCTGTAAGACAGAAAGACAACTGCTCCCTTGGTCTGGAGCTCTCCCACCAGAAGGTGTGGCTTTTACAGAAGCAGGGAGTTAAGGGACATCTTTTTCTTTCATCTTCCTCAGATTCAGAGGAATCCCTTTATTTTAATCCCTTGCAGAAGATGTGCTGATGTAAGACTCACCTGCTTTTAAGTGGTGGTTGCTGAATACAATAAGACATGGAGTTTAATGAGACTTTTCAGTGTGGAAGGCACAGTGGAACACGGGGTAAGACACCTGAGGATCTGAAAGCACAGGCTAGGTTGGTGCTGCCTTTGGAGGGGGTTTTCACATTCTTCTTCAAAGACAGTGTGAGGATGTTGAGTCATTGTGAGTCCTGGCTTAGATGAAGAAAAAACAAAAAGCAAACCAACAACCAGTGGGGGAGTAGACAGGAGCACAGTAAACAGCATGGGATAATGGCTTTGAAAACCAAGACCATCACAGTTCTCATCTGTCTGATTGGAAACACACTAATTTGAGGAATTTGAAGTGCTGAGTCTCTCTTCTGTTTAAATCATGTGAAGTGTTTTTAATCCTGAGTGCTGTCACTGGCTTTCCTGGGTGTTCTCTGAAGCACCCCAGTGAGTTCCTGACTCAAGGAGTAGTGTTGATGTTTATTTTTCTTTTCTGGAGGTGGAGAGACCTGAAGAGTGTCTTTATATTCTAGAGAGTTAAAATTCCAGTGAGCCCTTTCTAGAGGGGATATTACTCTGCAGGCTCCTGCATATGTTACAAATCCTGTTGGGTTTTTCATACTGTTGTAAAAGTTAGTAGCTGATAACCTATGGTTTTCATTTCATCTCCTGGGCTTTCCCCCCCCCCCCAATTCATTGTATATTGTCATGATTGTACAAGGTGTGAAATACCTTCATGTTCTGCTGCTGGAAAGTGAAGCCTGGGATGTGTGAGGGCTGTTGTGTCCCTGTGGTATGGTCAAACCTGGGTGTGGCATGGCTGAAGTTAACCAGTTCAAACTCATTTAAAATGGGGAGGGAAACATGAAATATCTTGCCATTTGGGTACCTCAGTTGCCAGGTAAGCTGCAGCTGAGGGGCTCTGGGAATTTCTGATGGTGATGGTGATGCTCTGATGATCAGGACTGAGCTTGTTAGAAACCTAAAGAACATGCAGGTTGTGGAGAGAAAAGTCTGTGTTGGTTCTTCATGGGTGACACTGAGACCATCTGGGGAACCATTAGTTACTGATCTGCACAGTGTGGGGTTGGGGATATCTTTTGGAGAAGACACTATAAAAGGCTCAGTTTTCTTTGTCTGGACATGTTTTCAGGGTTTGTCTGTAAAAGTAGGTTATTCTTTGCTGCTTTCCAGCCTCAGCAGTGCTGTTCTGCTGAGCTCCATGGTGTGCTGGGTGTCTGTCTTCCTCTGTGATGCTGAACTTTGGTAGCATTGTTCCCTGTGGTTGCACCACATCTCCAGAACTCTGAGGCTTTAGCTGAATGTTTCTAGCTGATGGTGCCAAGTCTAATCAAAAGAATGAGAATGTGAATATCCAGTTGAAAATGGCTTGGTTAGTTTACATCCTTCTTTCCTCCTTTAAAACCAAACCTCAGAAAACTGTTGGATTTGGGCTGAGGCTCCCCTAAAGGGGCAACTCTTCCACATGGCCCCAGTAGTACATGGCATGGGTTTTTGTAGGTCTAAGTTTGGCTTTTCCTGTTTACCCTGTTGCAACTGGAACTGTTTATGTAGAAGCAATTCCAAAGGAGCTGACTGTCCAAGTGATTGCATGGACACAGAGCCCTTTTCTTTGGGACAAACCAGCTCAGCTGTTATTTTTAGGCAGTGGTTCTTTGGGGCCAATCATTCATGCTTGCACTGGATCTTAAGGGAACACATTTGACACTGTGGTCAACTTTCCCAAGAGGGTGTTGAAGGTATTCAGTTTGGTGTGGAAATTTTGCACATGGTAAGTAAAGATTTAGGGGAGAATGGATGCAATTTGAAATGAGAGATAATGACCTTTGCCTTTCTCTTTCCCACAGTAGTTCCCTGTCCAGCTGCCAGAGAATCCTATGTTCATGTACATACTGCTAAACCAGGGCTTCACCTTCCATACCCAAAGCTGACTGAAGGAAAGTGCTTTTCCTTTCTGATTCAGGAATGAAAATACTTTTCTTTTCAATACACATTCAGAAAGGGAAAAAGTTCTCTCACAGTACTAGTCAGAATGGGACAAAAGAGAAATTCAGCTGCTGTTTGCTTGCTCCTGTACAAAGTGTGGGTCATTGCTGTGGGTTTCTCCTCTTGTGTTACAGTTGATGAAACCAAATAAATGTTAATGACTGTTGTAAAAAGCATCTTTGTACCTGGTTATGTTGTACATCTTTGTGGCCTGGAGTTGTTTCTCCTTCCCCTATTTCATTGCTTCTTCAGTACCCTTAACTTTTGCTTGAAATGGTGCATAGTGTTTGAGGAACTCAGAGGTGCTGATAAGGAATTAATCAAGCCACATCCTGATGGCTTGCCTTTTCCCTATGCTGAAGTACTATTTGGTTAAGAAAGTGCAGCCTGGAGGTGCCTCTAAGTTGAGCATGGCCACAGGACCTTCAGTGTAGCTGCAGGTCACTGTAGCTTCAATGTTGACAGAGCAGTTTGAATCAGTTTGGGATGTTCAGGGGGGAAACAAGGAGCCTGTGGATGTCCAGACAGGAATTCTGCTATCAATAAGGAGACCTGGGCTCCTGGTAACAGTTTCTAACAGGAAATACTGATGAATTCAGGTTTTTTCCCATGTTTAATTGATGGGGTTTTAGCATTTTGTCCTGTCTTTAAACTCTTACAGCAATAGATGAACACCACCAGAATAAACACTTGAATTCTTGCTACCACACTCCAATAGAGTTAACCAAGTGTGAAAGATTCCCATCTGCAATGCAAGCAGAGGCAAATCAATTAAAGATCCAGGTTGTGGCACAAGAGCAGAGTTTCCTTTGGTAGGTGAGAAGTTGAGTTTGGGATTGGCCATGTTGCAAACCCTTGGTGTGCTTTCACTCAAGCACTCTGTCACCCAGCTCACAGTGTACTGTGTTCAGAGTGTCACCTTCCACTTGTTCCCTGGAGCTGCATTCAAGATGGTGGGCTTTATACCCAGAAAAGTTTCAATCAGACTCCTCTCTAGTAGAAATGAAAAAGGCAGAGTGTTACATAGGGATTTGATTACTTTCATGCCATGTTTGCTTCTGGTGCTGCCTGCTTGCTTCTCAAGTGACGACCTGCTGGGTGGTGTCGATCCAGCGCTCAGCCAAGGTGTCTGTTGAAGGTGGTTTGACAGCCTGCAGTGTTCACTGATCTCTGTTACACAGCCTCTGTTTGTCTGTGGGTTTGTCCCTGGTTAGCAGGGTAGATTTGGGAGTGTTGTTTACCAGTTGGCTGGTGCTGCAGCATAGGCAGGAGAGGACAATTCTGCTTTGGCTGGACAAACGCTGTTTTCCTTTCTAACTAGAGGAGGTTAAATGGAATGACTGTCAGGTTAGTTTTTATACAAATACCTGAACTTTCATGCTTGCTAAGTATAGAATGAAAGGAATTCTCCTTCCCATCTTTTGTAAAGCACTTTGAGATCAAGGACTGACAGTACAATGTTAAACCAAACCCCACAGCCACAGGTGAGGTCTGAAGCTGTCACGTACCTTTTCCAGACAGTCAGTAGTAGAATCAAGTTTCTGTGTTTGTTACTTACAGATGGAAACATCTGTGTTTGAGATGGTGCTTCTCCAAGAGGTGTCTTTGGGAATTGGGATTGCTGTGGCTGTTTGTGCTGCTTTCTCCTGATGGACTCTGTAGTGACTGTGCCACACCATAGACCTCCACTGCAGCCACCGAGCAGCGACCAGGCATGTTTGGGGTGGGGAGGCTGGTTGTACTAATGAAAAACCAATCAAACAACAAAACAACCCTCCCTCCCCCCAAAAAAGCACCTGGCATCAGTGTCCTGCTGCATCCCTTCCCCGTGACAGAAGACATGCTGCCTTCATGAGGCCTTTTCTGAGAGCACCAGCTGGTGCCAGTTCACGTGGGTGAGATTCGTTTCCTGTGTTCCCCAGGGCCTGGCACCAACTCGAATCCTTCAAGGGGCGAATGTGATGGCAAAGTGGAAGCACCATCCCCCCCCCTGCTGCCTTCTTCTCACCTTGCCACTCAGAGCCCCCCAGAGATCTGCTCTTCTGGTGACAGGTCACCAGAAACCAGGATCAAAGGAGAGGTGCCCTCCGCAGCCCAGGTAAGATCGTGGGGGGAAAAGGCAAAGACATGGAAATGCAAAGATAGCTTTTTTTAATCCCATTCTCCCCCTTCAGGAGCACTTGGAAAGACCTCATACTTTGATCTCTTGGCTTTTCATTTTAAATACAGATTATTTTACAACTAGAAGTCTGTTGAGGTCAGGGCTGGTGCTGTCCTAATTTTAGCCTTTCTGCCTTCCCTTAGCAGAACCTGCATTCCGAAAAAGTCTTTTTTTTAAGGTCTACGTGCCCCTTTTGTTATCAAACATGTGTTTTCCATGTGGTTTTTAAAGTCTACATTCCCCTTCCAGTGTAAAACACGTGATTACATGGGTTTTTGTCCAGTCTACGTGCCCCTTTTGTTTACAGAACATGGCATACAAGAATATCCATGGCATAAAGGTAGCAGAGACCCCAGGTAGCCAGTGCCCACTTCTGGTGGTTTGCATTTGGACCTGTCTAAATCTGGCTAGAAGCAGAGGCTGGCTTCCTGTATCACAGGGTCAGGAGTTTGCCATCAAACCCTTAGCTTTTTTGGGGCATTTCTTAGTATTTTTGAATGATGCTTTAGTTCTGTGAAACACAGATATTTTTTTTCCTTTGCAGTCCCCTCAGAGCAAAGCAAGCTGCTCAGAATGGCTGGTAGCCACTTGCCTAAGCTCCAGCAGACCTGCCCAGGCTGCATCATGCCTCTGCCACATAGAGGGTTGCCATCTGCTGCACACTGGCATATTGCACATGGTTTATGGAGGGGGGAATAAAAAAGTCATCAAAAAATCAGCTTTTATTTAGAATTTGGCTCTGCAGTGCTGGAGAGCATTGCATACAGGGGAGTACACAGAAGGTGTTAAGTTTTCTATGGGTTTTTCCTGTGTGGAAAGGGAAAAAAAAAAAAAAGCTATGTAGGGCTAAGGGAAAATTCTCCAGTTCTGTTGGATCTGCTGGAAATTTTCTCTCCAGCATTTCCTCTTGGCCCAAGTGGGAGCTACAGAGGCTTGATGAGGCTGGAACCTGGCCCTAAATGACAGGCATGTTGATCACTGACTTCAAAACACCAAATCTTGTAAAGTATGGCCCAGTTACCTTAGCTACTTTGCCAGAGGCAGACAGGGTTGCCAGGTCAAATGAGTCCCCTTTACAGAAGGGGTGACAGCAAGGGTGAGCTGGGAGTCTGAGCACTGGCTAGAGAGGTGTCTTCTTCTAAGCGCTTGCCTTGACCTGAGTGTGCTTTTCATTTGCAGGCCACTTGTGATGGATTTTTAGCACTTTGGCAACTGGATAACTCTGACTCAGGTAAGCAGAGAGAAGAATCATCTTTGAGCTCTGCTTCTCTCCTAGCAGAAGACACTGATTTGTCTGTCTGCCTGTGTGTTTCTGCTGTAGACACGAGTTTCTCCAGGTCTGAAGACATGGACGCTGAGAGCCTGTTCCTGGACTCAGCCCTAGCCAAGAGGCTGACCTGTGGTTTCTGCAGGAGGGTTTTCCAGCGTGCTGAAGAGCTGAGGGAGCACATCCATGAGCATGCTTTCTCCATGCTTCTCCCACTGGACCTGCTTGACTTCTCCCGGCCTGGCCTGGGCGATCCCATCCCTGGCGGGCAGCTCGGCCGCTTCCAGTGCTCCAAGTGCCCGGCCAGCTTCACGCTCAAGTCCAACATGGAGCGGCACGAGAAGAGCATCCACTTCAACTGTAAGAAGAGGCAGTGGCCTAAGGGTGCCAAGCTCTCTCAGACAAGACAGACTTAAAGCCACACCTCCTGTCGGTGCACTCCAGCCAGTGTCCTTTGGTCTGTCTCTGCTGTGGCAAGGCCTTTGCTACACAGAAGAGCCTTGCTAGCCACCTCCGAGTGTGTCGTTACCTGGGCTCTGCCCAGCTGGGGGGGGTTGGACCTTTGGGATGGTGTTAGAACAAAGTGAGAACCCTGAGGATGTGTAGCTTGTCTCAAACTAGGAAAAGCAAATTGTTCCTTTGTTTCTCGTGCTGCAAATAAAGCTGCTGCAGGTGCAACACCAGAGGGTGACTCCCCAGAGCTGGGCAGGGGGATCACGAGCTGGTTCCAGGTGCTGTGGGCAAGTTTTGTACAAGGATAACTGTTTTGTTGGTTCATGATGGGCACTTTGGCTCTCTTCTTGGTGTGATCATACTGTGTGCTTCTACTACCTGCAAGTCTTTTCATCAGCAGATCTCAAAGTGCTTTATAAAAGAAATGGTGATGTTTTCCTCATGTTCCTTGGGAAAATAACATACCTCAGCTTGTTGAGCATGTTAGCAGTAGAATTCATTGGAGAGTTCAGTCTCCTGAGTTCTGGGCTTAGTGCTTTGTCCATTAGATGATTTGAGCTCTTCAGGGTTTTCCAGCTTGAGGGTTAGGAGCTGGGAGAGCACTTGTGTTGCTCAGCCCTGGAAGCTGTTTATAAACTCTTCTTTTTCCCCTCTCATTTAAAGGAGACAAACATGCTGCTTGTTCCTGTGTGCAACAGGGCCTGTTATTTGGGCTTGGAAGTTGTCACAAGGCTTGTGTATTGTAGGGGTCTGTCATGTTTGAGTGCTTTTAGGGCTTTCTGAAAAATACATTGGAGTCTGACTGTGGTTCTCAGGAATCCTTAAATGTTTCTGACTTGTTTGCTTTGTATCATGTAATGAAGTTAGCCAGACTCAGTGTGTGCTGTGGGAACTGAGGAGAGCAGGACCTAGCTCTTAACTCAGTGTGCTGGTTGTCACTGGAGGGTAGAAATCTTACTGTAATTCCTGTTTTATGATAGGAAACTTATTTATCTTTTTAAAAGGTTAAATAATTCTGTGTCTTGCTGTATATTTACAGGCAAACCCAGAGCACAGTAACTGTGAAACCAAAGTAGCATAACTCAGTGTGGTGCTTCCCAGCTGCTCTGTGGCCAGCAGAGCCTGTCAGCAGCTCAGGTGTTGGAGCTGGGAGGTTGCTTTCCTTCCTGTGCAAGTGAGGCAGCTGAGGAGGTGAAAGCAGCTTCTGGAAACCTTCTCCAGGGGAGTTTTCTCAGAACCTTGTTGTATCTCAGGGAGACAAAGCTGAGGAGTACTTGGTTGTGCACAGGGTGGACTTGGAGCAGCCTGAAGTTCTCCAGTGGAGGGTTTCTGGCAGAGCTGTTTCCTGTGGGAAGGTGGATGAGAGATCATCCAGGTCCTGCTGCCCTCCCTCTCCTAGGAAGGGCACAAGGAGATTCTGGTGCAGCACTGCTCTGCCCATCCCTGCTGCCTGTCAGAGCTTCAGGGAGACAGGCTCCCTGCAGGCCTTTTGAGGGCTGGGAAGCCAAAGTTTCCCTGCTTGGCCTAGCTCTGACTCTTTGAGCAGAGTGCAGTCAGAGCTGAGAATATGTTCCTATCTAATCCCCATCCTTGACTCATTATTTTTTCTTCTGTATTTTTGCAGAGTCAGGTTAACATTTTTCACTCTAGTTCCCGTTGGCATCTTTGTCATCTGTGAGTGTGTAGAGTTCCAGTCTGTCAGCTTCCCTCCTTCCAGATGTCAGTTTCATTGCCTCATCATTTGTTTTGCTCTTCAATAACCAGCAAGTGAGGAAGGAGAAAGCTGAGCCAGAAGAGAAAGTTGTCCCCAAAATAACCCTCATCTGGAAGTGTGGGAGCAGTGTGGTGGGATTTGTCTGCATCCAACAAGTAAAGATGCCAGCAACAGTCATTTCAGCAAATCTTAGAAGGCTTCATTGATGTGATAATAGTTAATGACCTTTCATGTTTGTTCATGTTTCTCTTGCTGGAGAATTTAATTCATCAGGGAACTTCTGTAGTCAGGTCAATCCATTCTCTCCACCAGAGGTTGGAGTATTATTTTACTTGGCCTCTGCATCAGAGTGTTTCCTGACTTCAGCACAGAGGAGCTCCAGTGTTTCCCTTCAGGATCAGGAGTAGGGGGTTGAACTTGTTAGAACCATCTCTATACACATACACTTAAATGTGTGTGTGTCACATCCATATGGCACAGCAGAGGCTCACAGTTTGTGCAGAGAACTTCTTCAGAGCAGCATTGTTGTGTTAGAAAAGGGCATGGGATGAGGAGGGAAGTGTGGCAGTTAAATGGCACCTTGCTATTTATCACCCACAATAGCAGGAGGGTTAAGAGGCCAAGGATTCTCTCTGTTCTACCCCAAAGAGTGCAGTCTTGCAGGGATGATTAACCCCAGGTTGCTTGGCAGAGTTAATACCAAGCAGCTGTGTCTGGGGCAGTGCCTCACTAGTGCTTCCCCTTCTCTCAGCTCAGGGATCTAGGAGCCTCTTTCATCAACAGCCTTAGTGAAATAAGGAAAGTTACTTGAGATGACAACACCAAAGGCTTTTCTTCTGAGCATTACTGTGTTGGGTTTAGAGATGCCCCTCTGCTGGGTGTATTTTAGTGCAGTTCAGCACACAGATTTGTACTGTAGCACTGTTTGTATGGTGATCTCCATTCCTTGGTGCTGTTCTTCCTTAGAGCTGTGTCCAGCAGCTGGTTGTCTGCAGCACTAACTGTTAACAGTCTTGGATGGCCTTGTTCATTATTCCTTAGGACCTTCATGCTGCTGTAGATAAGCTCCATCAGAATGTTGTCACTCAGACACAAGATGCTACTCCTGCCAAGGCTGGTGTCTTGGTCACAAAATCCATGTACTTGTGGGAGCCCAAATGGAACAGCACTGTGAAAATGTTAACTCTGCCATACAGTTATTTTTTTTTTCCAGCCATGCTGTTGTTGTTCAGGTGTTTACTGTGTAGATACAAGACCTAAATATGTGGCTAGTTGGTGAAAAACAACAATCAGTTTTCAATAAACCTGTAGCTGCAAAAAGTGTTCTGTGACTGTTCTTAAACACAAGTGCACTAGAAGCTGACCATCTTCTTCTCCAGTCATTTAAGCTGAATGCAGGCAAAAGGAAGCCTGAGGGAGCTGGAAATCAGGAGGTTGTGAATATGTGGTTGGAAATCCATGGATGTGTTGGAAGCAGAAGGGTATCTGTGTGTGGAAGTAGTGTGGCAGTGGTGCAGGTCATGCTTGTGGCCTTTGGAGTTGCTTTTTCAGCTTGTACAGTAGCTCAGGCATAAAGTGGAGGGCAGGTATGGACAGTGGATGGCAGGAGAGGTGTCTGGTCACTGAGGAAGTGACAGGATCAGGTGAAGCTGGTGATGAAAAGCAGGGTTTTGTGGTGCTCTCTTCTCTAAAGCCCTTGTGCTTTGTAATCCTGGGGTCTGGTTGCTGTCAGCATCTCCATGTGGTTTTTTAGCATGGGGTGATGAATCCTGGCTTGCTGAGCTGCTTGTCCTGCTAGATGTGCTCTGTTTGTGGTGTTGAGTAGTGCTGGACATGGCCTTGGACTGTAGGAAGAGGAGGGTTCCATGCCCCCTCCTCAGTTCCCTTGCTCAGCTCATAGCTTGCTTTCCTTCTCCAGACTCCATAGGCTTACAGTGATGCTGGGGAACAGAAATACTTGTGTCCTGTCACTAACAATTGAGCAGTTCCATGTTCAGCCTGGAAATGTGTTTATCATAAATAGCTTTAGACCATAACAGTGATACCTGGTGGAGAAGAAAGTGGCAGTGGGCTCCTTGCCTCTGATCATACAGACAAGGGGATGTCAAATCCAAAGGGGAAGGGGAAGGGAAACCCCTGTTCCTGCAGTAGAGTTCTCACATTTCAGTTGTTAAAACAAAAAAAAAACCCCAAACCAACAAAACCCCACCAAAAACCATGAAAGATCTGGTAAGTTAGAAGACAGTCATGGGACAGAAGTGTTTGGGTCCTTGGGTTATCAACAGGAGCTTGCAGAAGACTCCTGGGCAGCAGGCCATCCTCAGATGTCCTGTGGGATGGGGCTGAGCAGCCCAGAGCAGAGAGGAAAGAGCAGGAGGATGTGAGATCCAGTTCAGTCTGATGATCAGAGGAAATCTTCTCCCCCAAGGTTACTTGTGTGGAGGAGATGTTTTATTCCAAGTAGCCAAAACAAATCCACACCATGGCAGCTTTCAAGATCCTGACCTGTGCTTTTGGTCTGCATCAGGACAACAGAGACCCTCTTGGAATACTGTTTGTCTAAGATGAGCTTGTGTGGAGATGTTTGTTCTGCTGCTGAAGGTGGCTGTTGCCTTCTGTAAAGAATTGGCACTTAGATGAGTGACAGAGGAGGAGGCTCCATGTTCAGGTTGTCTTAGCTGTATTGTAAATGCAAGACAAAGTCAGTTTTGAGGTGGGGAGAGGAGCTCCAAATGGGGCATTAAAGAGCAGCAAGTCCCTGGGGGTGAAGACTATTTTTTAAGTGGCCTTTTTTTCAGTGTCTGCTGTAACTCTGGGGGTGTTCTGTGTGGTGCACAGAGAGCAGACACTGCACACCCAGCCAGCAGGGCTATTAGAGGAGATAACAGTTCAACAAGCACCTGAAAATGTTGGCAGGTTCTCAGTCTGTTAGGAGCCACAGAGCAGGCCTGGTGTTTCCCTTGTTCCCTGAGCTCTCCTACAGACTGATTCCATTTACCCAGAGCCATTTACACGGGGAATGTACTTATGGTGATTAACTAGACCTTCATTTCTTCTTTTCCCCTCCTTGTTATGTCAACAATGTATTGCTCTGAGAAATAACAATAATTAGGAGAAAAGTGGGTGAAAATTAACATACTAATGGAAGGCAATAGAATTATTAGAAGGTGGAGATCTAAACTCCTCCCCAGGTGGGTGGTGAGGGAGGGTGTCCTCGGGGAGCAGCACACACTCTGCTTGCACCTGCTGGCTTTTGCATATTGCACTTTGACTTTGTTTGGAGGAGGAAATACCAACATTCTGCTGGGAAATGAGAGCTCTGGGCTGTCAGTCCTGTCCTGGTCCCCTGGGTCTGCTCTCAGATGATAGGAAGTAAAGAACCAACAGTGTCAGAATGGCTTCAGAGAATTCATCTCTTTTCTAGCTCAGCAAAAGGCCCGTCGAGGGCTAGGTACAGTTGGCTTGCAGGGGTCATGCTGTACCTCACCTACCTTTTATCCAATTCCTGTATCCGTGCTGCAGTGGGGATGCTAGTTGAGAGCTGGATGATGTCAAGGGTGTTTCCTGGAGCTCTCCTTTCTCTTCTGGGTGATCCTTAGCCTCTGCATCAGCACTGAGATGCTCCTGGGGCATGGGGATGTTCTTGCCTCACCCCATAAACAAAGCTAAAAAGCTCATGGTGACATTGTGGAGGTGTTACCTTTTCTGCTCATTAGTTAACCTACTGCTAAAGTGCTAAGAGTATTATTTGTGGCTCTTGATGTGTAGGGTAAAGCAGTATAGCAGTCAGAATGGTGGCAGGTTGTCAGCCCTCTCTGTTTACCATTTAGTGAGCGCTGGGCAGTGGGTGCTACAGACAGTGCTAAATGTTTCTGTGTTGGCTTGTCAAAAGCTTCTCTGATAAGGCACTTGAAGGGCTTAGCTTTAGTGGTGTAAGTGCAGGAATAAAAGGGTTTTACCACACTGGAGGTGGTTGAAAGGTGAGAGCATGGTTTCAGAGTGACACGGAATTGAACTGAGAGTCCACAGGGAAGTCTGATGGGTTTGAGGCCTTCTGAAGGTAATCCAGGTCTTCTCCCTGCTCTCTTACAGTCAACGAGTTCACAGTGATCAGGAAGAAGTTCAAGTGCCCATACTGCAGTTTCTCAGCCATGCACCAGTGCATCCTGAAGAGACACATGCGATCCCACACGGGAGAGAGGCCCTACCCCTGCGAGATCTGCGGCAAGAAGTTCACCCGCCGGGAGCACATGAAGAGACACACCTTGGTGAGGGTCACCCTGCCCCGGGCCTGGGGGGGTGGGGGTGGAGCTGACCTCTTCATGTTGGAGAGAACAGGAGCTCCACTGGGTTTAGCTCTGGGTTCTGGTTTGCCCTCTGGGGCTTCTCTGAAAGCTTCAGGTCAAGGGGGTGGGGATTGTGCCCCTCCGCTCTGCTGCGGGGAGACCTCACCTGCAGTGCTGGGGCCAGCTCTGGAGTCCTCTGCACAGCACAGACAGGGACCTGGTGGAGCAGGGCCAGAGGAGGTCACAAACATGATCTGAGAGCTGGAACCTCTCTACTGTGAGGACAGGCTGAGAGAGTTGAGGTTGTTCAGCCTGGAGAAGAGAAGGCTCCAGGAAGAACTTACTGCAGCCTTGCAGTACTTAAAGGAGCCTGTAAGAAAGATGAGGACAGGCTTTCTAGCAGGACCTGTTGGGACAGGAGAAGGGCTGATGGTTTGAAACCTAAAGAGGAGATTTGGACTAGATAGAAGGAAGAAAAGTTGTGCACTGAGGGTGGTGAGAGCCTGGCCCAGGTTGCCCAGAGAGGTGGGAGATGTCCCATCCCTGGAACCATTCCAGCTCAGGTTGTCTGGGGCTGTGAGCAACCTGCTCTAGTTGCAGATGTCCCTGCTGACTGCAGGGGGTTGGACTAGATGACCTTTAAAGGTCCCTTCCCACCCAAACCATTCTGTGGGTCTATAAGGAAAATAAATCTTCCCTGTGAGGGTGCTGGAGCCCTGGCCCAGGCTGCCCATAGAGGCTGTGGAGTCTCCTTGTGGGGAGAGATTCCCAAGGCAGCTGGAGGTGATCCTGGGCAAGCTGCTGTGGGTGACCTGCTGGAGCAGGGGGGTTGGACTGGCTGATCCCCAGAGATCCCTTCCAACCCTCCCCATGCTGGGTTTCAACAACAATCTCAGGCTGCACCACGGGCTGCAGTGATTTTGCCTTTGCAGGACAGGGCAGCATGTCCTTCCCTGCAGCTCCTCCCTCCATCTCCATGGGGATTGACTTTTCTGCTGGTTCTCCTTTTGCAGGTCCACAGCAAAGACAAGAAATATGTCTGCAAGGTCTGCAACCGAGTGTTCATGTCTGCAGCCAGCGTGGGCATCAAGCACGGCTCTCGCCGCCACGGCGTCTGTGCCGACTGCTCTGGCCGGGGCATCGCCGCTCACCTGGAGCACAACGGCGGGGAAGGCTCTCCAGAGGAGTGCTACCCTGGGGAAGGGCAGTACATAGAAGACCCTGATGACATCAAAGTGGAAGGAGATGAGGAGATGGGAGATGAGGATGACATCAAGTGGAAGGAGGACGTGGCCATGGCACAGGATGATGTGATTTTAGATGATGACAAAGACGTCGACTCCCCGCAGGAGCAGGACAACTCTGGGGAGAACGACAAGGATTTTACCTGGATTTCTTAGGGATTTGGGTTTTGTTGGGCTGGTTTTTTTGTTGCTCTCTGTTGTTTGTAGGGGGAGGGAGGGCCAGGGAGGAAGGAGTATGTTGGAAGAAGAAAAACTAAGTAGCCTTGTTGTCGTCCATGTGTGCAAAATAACTCTCGTGTTTTCTAAACAAGACCTTCTCTGTCCTGCTCAGACACTGTCTGACACCACTGACTCTGCCTTCCCTCTTCTCCTTCCCCAAAGGCTCCTGAGCGTGGCCACCCCACCAGCTGAGCCAGCCTGGCTGCAGGAGGTGGGAGCACTGTGCCATGGTGAGGCTGGGTGAAGCATGAGTCCTCCTAACCCTTCCTGCCCTGAGCCCAGCGCCGGGAGATGTTTGTGTCTGAAGCAGGTGGTTTGTGGTGGTGCTCAGTTGGGTTTTGTTCACACCTTGGCTGTGTGCTCAGATCCCAGTGGGATTCCAGGCTGATGTGAAAGCCAATGGGTGTGTGCTTTGGAGAGCATCCCTCTGGGCCACAGGCCTTCTGCAAAGTGATTCCAAGAGCTTTCCTTACTTTAGATGGAGCCAAATAGATCAAGAGGCAAGTCAGGGTACAGCCTTACCAGTTCTTTTCTTAGATTCTTAGCTTCCAAGAGAATCACCATCAAAGGAAGAAAGATGATGATGTTTTTAGGACCTACTGGCATCTTACCCATGTCCTGTCTTCCAGCCTTGGTTGTGCATGGGCACTGAAATGTGTGTTGGTGCTTCCAGAAGCACCCTTTGCTCTGAAGGACACAGGGCATTCTCTCCTTGGCCTTCTTCTCCACAGGCATCTTCACTTTTCTCCCTTTGCTCAGTTGCCTTTTTCATCAAGATAGATATGCAAACCATGGCAAGAATGAGGCATTCAGCAGAGTGAGAAGAAGGGGAAGAAGCCAAGGGGGGGGAGATCCCAGCTGGGTGGAGGTCTTGCTCTTCCCATCCTGTAGGCTGCTGGGGCCAAGATTTCCCCTGGGTACCACCTTCCTCCTTGCCAGGCTAAAGAACTCTTTGTTGCTCACTGGTAGGCATAACACCTCCTTAATCCCTGAGGAGAAGCTGCAGCTTTGGCTGCTCTGGTTCCCTGTACATTTCCAGATAAACCCTTTTTTAATTTATTTTTTTAATAAGGAAGAATCAGGTTTCCCTCCCTGTGTCTCCACACACTCTCTGGGGCTGCTCCAGGTAGCTGGATTCTCCTTGTCCCTGTGGGCCACACTTGCCTTCTTCCAGCTCCTCCTCAGTGACAGCAGCAGCCAAGCACTGGAAGTGTCTTGTTCCTGAGAAGTTCTTCACTCTTCACCTCTTTGCTTCTGGTGCTTCTCTCAGTAACAAACCAAAAGCTGAAGCCCTCACTCTGTCCTTGCCATGGAGCAATCTTCTGCCCTGTCTGCTGAGGATGATACCTTGCAACCTGCCACAGAAGACAACTTGTTCCCAGAAAGCCAAATGACTCAAGGTGCTATTCTGCTGCCATGGTGGGAGCAGTGATCCCTGCAGCTCTGCTGGGCCCTCCTGGGAAGCATGCTTCCACCCAGCAAAGGAGACCAACAGGGTATTGTCCAGGAAAGCCCAGAAGGCTTGAAGCTGCTTGGTGCCAGGGTTTGGTGGAGTGTGGTTGGGATCCTGGCACCTGCAGTAACCAGTTCTTTATGCCTTTCCTGATCCCCCTCTCTGAGGAGCTGAGATTCCTCCAGGTGTTTGCTGCCTTCTCTCTGCCTGTCATCCTGGTTCATGCTGGTGATCACCTCCCCTGGGAGCCTCCAGCAGCTCCCAGGCTCCTGCTCTCTCAGTTTGGGTGCAGATTGGTGATTTGGAGACATGAATCTTTCCTCAAATCCTCTGCTGGGCTCGGGGAGGTCCTGGAGCACCATCTGCTGCTGCTACTCCTTGGGAGTGAAGTGAGACTCCTTGCTTTCAGGTGGTGAGAAGGAGTCACCTCGAAAGATAAAGAACAGAGCAGTGAGGTCATGCAGAAACATCATTATGAAGCTGTAAAAATCTTCTTTTCCCCTTTTCTCCTGAAGCCTCCTCCTGTATTTCAGACACTGCAAGCAAACCTGCTGTCCCACAGTTGGACCTTTCTGTCCCTTTTATTCCAGCAGCTCCAGTGGGCTGGGGAGGCCCAGAGTGAGGTCACAGTGAGGTCACTGCTTCCTTACCCTGACTGCCACCTCCTCAGCTCTGTATTTATTGTCATTTATCCTGTAAATATGGGGGGCTGAGGCCCTGAGCCTGCAGCCTCACCTGTCACATGTAGACAAATCCATGCAGTAGTTAAAGGCTGCCTGTAGCTTGGCTGTTCCTATGTACAGATCTATTTAACCCCCAGTTCAGACCCCAGCTGGCTCCCAGGCCCTGGATTTCTGTCACATTCCTTCTCCAACCCTCCAAGGAGGAGCAGGAGGTGTTGGTCTGAGCCTTCCTCTTCCTCTCTCCTCACTGCCCACCCCTGTGAGGGGCCAGGTCCCAGGGTGCTTGGCTTTCCTTTGCACTCCCTTTGGGAAAAGTGGATCTGCTTTCTGCTCTCCTCACTGACAGGGGGGCCAGGAGGGCAGGTGGCTTGCAGGAGCTGTTCCTAGCAGTGCCACTGGGAAGCTGTTTGAGCAGAGGATGCTAAAACAACCCAAAAAAAACCCAAAACCAAGGAAAAAATGAAAAAAAGGAGGAAAAAAAAGCAGAAAATGCACATCCTAACTGTGACCAGCACAATCCAGCACCTGCTTCTGGACTGCTACCCTACCCTAGGTGTAGACCAAGTGAACTCCTCCTAACCCCTGGGGTGTTTGGAGTGCTTTCTTCTGATGGAACTCTGCAGGCTGGGGAATGCAGGAATGAAGTCTGGAAACTTCCAGCCTGCAGCAGGCACCTGGGGATGCTTGGACTCAGCAGCAGCAAAGAGAAGGGATCTGGGCTTGTTCTGTTGACTGCTGAGACTGTCTGACACTTGCTCAGTTGCTCAAGGTGACTGAACCCCCTGGGATCACCTCCTCTCTGGGGTCTCCTCTTGGATCTTCTGCCTATGCAAACTTCAGCTCTTGGAGATACAAACCCAAACCTGATCCTTCTGCCTCTTCTGGCCAACACTAGCTCCAGTAACCTCCAGCATCTCCTCTTTGTATTTCCCTTCAGGGCTTTGTATACTTCACTGAGATTCCCTTTTGTTAATGGTTTTCTATCTCTCTGTGTGTGTATGTATATATACAGGCTTAGTTTCCAAAAATAGGTGACAAAAGTTGATACTCTTGGTCTCAACAACTTCTGACTCCTTTTTTTGTTGACCCCCAACTTGTAAATGTCCCTCCCTGAACACCCTCATTTCTATCTGCAATAGCCAAGAGTGCCAGGAGTGCAAAGAGCATGTCAAGCTTTGGGACCAGAGTGCAGACAGCAGCATCCTGCCGTGTGTGTGTGTGTGTGTGTCCCCAAAAGAAGTCCACGAGGAATAAGCCACACCCCACTGGAGGTGGGCCTGGGGCTGGCCTTGCCTTTGGAGAACATCTGACAGACAGAGGAGGTGCTCAGAGGATCACTAAGGTTGGTAAAGACCTCCCAGAGATGATCCAGTCAGTGACTTCTTGCAGAGCCTTGGGGCAGTTGTGTTCCCAAGGGATCAGTGACCCAGGTTTGGGGACTTTGAGGTCACCCTGGAGCCTCAGAGCTGCAGAGTGACTCTCCTGGGGAGAAGGCTGATGGAGGCCTGCAAAATTCTTGGTCTTTTCCTTGGGTTTTTAATCCCAAATCAGCATTTGGGACAACAAAAGCAGTGTTGTAGGCAAGGAAAGCCTCTGTGGAGCCAGGCCCTGCTCTGTCTCTTCACTCATGCCTTTAAGCCTCTGCATTTCCAAAGCCAGTTCCAGGTTGCTCCAGGGCCTTGCTGCATGTCTGCTGGGCTCAGGCACTGGGGAGGGGACTCAGCTCATGCCCCCAGGGGAGGGAATCCTCCTGGTGCTGAGCCCCCTCAGCACCTCTTGCCTCAAGGCTTCCAGGTCTGCACATCCTTTGGGAATGGTGCAGGAAGAACTGGAATTGGTTCCAGGATTCAGAAAGGTCTCCTCTGGGGTGAGTTCCTCCAGTGGCTCTGACCCAAGCCATGCTCCATGGCTCTGGCTAGATCTTTTTTAGTCTCTTTTGTGTTGGGAACTTCTCTGCCTTTGGATTTCATTTCTTCTTCTGAGCCCCCCTAGGATGAGTGCTGTGTGTATGCTTTCCTGGGGCTATTTATTTTTCAACATGCTTTAAACCTGTCTGAAAATAAAGCTAAAGAGGGGGGAAAAAAACACTGAAAAGGAAGAAAAAAAAGAAGACAGTGTTTGAAGCTTGTTGATGATTTTTTTTTCCCCCTGGGAATAGTCTCTCTGATACTGACTTTATATTAATTATTATAAACCTGTGTTTGTACTGAAGATGTTTTAATATCTGGGGGAGCTGGAGGAGGCTGCAGTGGCCAGAAGGCAGGGGGAGACCCTGGCTGTGTTGTCCTGAGGTTCTGTACATGGAGGTCAGGTCAAGAGGATCTTTTTCTGGTTGCCCTCCTGGTTCCTCCCCTGCCAGGACATGCCTGAGAGCTGCTCCTGGCTCTGGGCTGGGTTAGCTTAGACATACCTGCAAAAATCAATCCCTCAATAAATTGGGAAGTTGCTGCTACACTTTGCTCTTGGATTGGCCCTTTTGTGGAGTTCTGTTCTTTTAATATAGTACTGGTTTTTCCCTCCTGGTCATGTGTGTAGGGATGGGGGCACAGGGTGGGGTGAGGCTGTAGGGCAGAGGGCTGGGATGAAGGCAGGGCTGAGGCCAGAGGGTTGGGGAGGTAGGGATGTGGCCAGAGGGCTGAGATGAAGGCAGGGCTGAGGCCAGAGTGCTGGGGGGGATGCAGGGCTGGGTCCGTGGGCACCACCCAGCTGCAGCCTAGGGATGCTGCAAGGCCACGTCCTCTTCTCTGGTCCTGGGCCTCGAGATAGGGCCGTGGAGGGGTCCCTGCTCCCCCAAACCTTCCTCCTCCCCTTCTCTCCCCCCTTCCCTATTTCACTTTTTCCTTTCCCGTTTTCCTCCCCCTTTCCCTTCCATTTTTTACTTCCTTTCCTCCTCCTCTCTCCCTTTTTTCCTGCCCTTTCTCCCCTCTTCTTTTTCCTTTTCCCCCTTTTTCCCCCTCTCCCCTTTCTCCCCCACTTCCCTCTTTTTCCCTTTCCCATCCCAAACAGCTCCCTGCACCTCTTCCCTCCCCACACTCTGATGTCTAACTTTCAGTCCCAATTTCCTTACTTTCAGAGCACCCCTGGCAACTGAACTCCTCCCTGGTGCCCAGCTCAGGGTGAGCCCACCCCTGGGGGGGTGGGTGCTGCTGAGGAGCTTGGGGGCTCCCTCCCCTGCCCCCTCAGCCCTGAGCTCAGCTCACAAGTGCCTAAAGACCCAGAATCATTTAAAAACAACAGAATCCAAACATTTATTTTTTTTCCCCTCTGGCTCTGACACCTCCCAACCCTGCTGGGGAGAAGTGGGGGGGGGCGAGGGGGGTGTCCAGCCTGGCACCAGCCTCTGTGAGGAGATCCTGGATGCCAAGGGAACCCCCAGCAAGGGCAGGGGTCTGAGAGGGCAGGGGGGCACTGCCACCACCCAGCCCTGGAACAGGAGGATAAAGGGGTTTTGGGGGGAGGAAAAAATGGGTTTTGAAGGGAATAAAGGCCTTTAACCTCCCCCCACCCCCTCCCTGGGGGCTGGAGGCATCCCAGCATGGCCAGTGCACTCCTGTGCCCTGGGAGAGGGAGTTTCAGTTTTTAGTTAAAAATAGGAAATTTCATAGATTTTATTTTCTTTTTTTAAAAAATAAAAACACACAAAGGAAAAAAAAACAAACCAAAACCAAGAAAAAAAAAAAATAAACCAAAATAAACCCAAAACTCACTAAAAGCAGAACCCTCTGTGCAGTTTGGCTTAGTGCAAATGGGTGCAGGTTCCTGCAGGCACTTCCTGGAGCATTGCCCTGGGGGGGAGCAGCTTCCCCCCCCTCTGCTCCCCCGAATGGGAAAGAGAGAGAACAGCCATAGAAAGAGTAAAAAAACCCTGGGAGGGGGGA
>VWZX01004911.1:32738-101332 GCA_013399015.1 Galbula dea | reverse complement strand
AAAACCACCCCTAGCCCCATCCCCTCCAGCCACCCCTTTCTCAAACCGACCTTACCGGGCGGACCCAAGCTATGTCCGTTAGCCTGGGGGCTCCGGCAGCGACGGGCAGGCCCCGGCCAGTCACCGCCCTCTTCTTCCCGCCAAAATCGGGGCTCCCCAAAAGTTGCAAGATGTCCCCCAAAAGTTCTGGGTTTATCACTCTAGGGCAGATTTCAAGCTCCTCCCCTAGAGTTCGGGGCTGACACCAGCTCGGGGCATCCCGAAAACCTCCCCTGGCCCTTGCTTCTATTATAGGGTCACAACTTAGAGCGCGGGGTCACCCCAAAAGCCCTGTGTAGGGGTGCGCGTTCCCCCCAGTCATGAGGCTTCTCCTGAGTTCTGAGGGTTCGCCAAAACTTGCAGGGCTCCCCATAAAACGATACTCCCAAAACTTACCGGGGTCCCGCCCCCAAAGTTCCCCAACCACTGGAAGTTAACACCCCAAAAAGTTAACAGGGCTCCCCAAAAAGTTTTAGGGCTCCCGCAAAGCCACGGGCGCCCCCCCCCCCCCCAAGTTACACTGTCTATCTGCTGGGGAAGGGATTGTCGGGATTTTGGGGGTGGGAGAGATTGGCAGAAGGAAAGGGATCCCCAACCCCACCTGGGTTGGGTCAGTCCTGCCCTCCGCGGGGGAACGCTCCCAAAAACCACCCAGAAGGGCAGGGCTGGGTGTGGGGTGCATGGGGGACATGGGTAGGAGGGTGCATAGGGTACTGGGGTGCCCTGAGTGCATGGGGTATGTGAGGTACCAGGGTGCCTGGGGTAGGTGGGGTGCATGGGGTACCCTGGGTACATCGGGTAGGTGGGGTATCGGGGGGCATGGGGTGCATGAGGGACCTGGGGTGCATGGGGTACCGGGGTGCATGAAGTAGGTGGGGTGTGTGGGGTACTAGGGTGCATAGGGGTTCCTGGGTGCATAGGACACTTGGGGTGCCTGGGGTAGGTGGGGTGCATGGGATTGAAGGGGTGCATCGTTTGCCGAGGGTGCATGGGGGACATGGGGGACACGGGGTGCATGGGGTGTCCTGGGTGCTGGGGGTACGTGGGGTCTGTGGGCAGCAGGGTGTATAGGGTGTCCAGGGTGCATGGGCTGCTCCTCACCTGCCCCCAAACCTTTGGTGCTGTGGGTGCTGGGTGCCAGCATGGGGCCACCCAGGCTCTGCTGCTGTTTGATTTACCAGCCTACAGCCTGAAGGCCAGGCCAGAGTCCGTTCGTCTGTCCTGGCTGGTTGCCCCTGCCTGTCTCCCCCCCTCCTGCTTCAGCCTGTCCCCCTCAGCTATGCCCTAGCAGCCCTGGGCTGCCCAGCACGGCTTAGTGAGGGTGCTGGGTCCAGAGTCCTGGGGATCCCCTGATGTCCCCAGAGCCTTGGCAGAGGGGCAGGAGCCCTGGGGCAGTTGGCCACCTCTTGTCCCTGGTCTGAGGGCTGGCTCAAGGCCAGGGCCAGGAGCTTTTGTAAGCATGAAAAAAAAAATGGGGAAAAATCACGGAAAGCACCAATGTGCCCAGGCAAGAGACTGGCTGTCACTCTAGCACGACCACTCCAGAGGTCTCCCTGCATGCCACAGGAAGGAGGGGAGCATCCCCTAGGAATCAGGGCACCCACGGGACCCCAAATCTGGATGGAGCCTGCTGGAGACCAGCAGCATCCCTCGCTGCTGGTAGGGCTGCAGTTGGGGAGCACAGGATCTCCTTCATCCCCCACCATCACCATCCCGTGGCTCTGTCCTGGCCCCAGCGGGCTCTGACCCCTCAGCCCTCGTTAGCCCAGCCCCAGGGAGTTAACGACAGAGCCCCCACAGCACCAGGACACACAGGGTGCCTCTCCTCCCCCCCGAGCAGTGACAACCAGCCCAGGCTCTGCCGCAGCAGGACCCCGGTGCTGTCTCCACCAGCTGCTCCCTGCTCTGGTTTAATGGTTAACGCTGGCCCAAGGGCTGAGCTGGCTGCTCCTGCAGCTTGGGGCTTGTGCAACTCATGCAGCATCATCGCCTGTCCCTTGCACAGGGGCTCTGGTGCCACCAGCCTGACCTCCTTCCTGGGCAGGGGGGCTCTGCGGGGTGGCATCCCATGGAGATGCTCCTGTGGGACCCAGATGCCCTTGCTGGGGCCGGCTCCAGGCTGGGCTGTGATGTCCCTCTCACAGGTGGGTGTTGCAGAGGGAGCCTGGGACCCTCTCCCCTCCCAGCCCCAGCCCCTCATAGCTGTGTCCCCTCCCAGCCCCATCTCCATCCCTTCACAGCAGGACATGGATCCCAGCCCCAAGAGGGCTCCCAGCTGGTGGGGAGAAGCAGGGGGCCTCCAGCCCATGGGTTCCCCACAGCCAGCTCTCCCCAGGGATGAGAAGGGACGCTCCCAGCCCTACCCTCTCGGACCCTACCTCTGACCTTCCCAGGCAGACTGCAAGACTCCAAACGATGTTTCAGACTGGATCCTTCATTCACCTCTCAGTTTTGAAGCCTCCAGCCAGGGCTGCAGCCATATTTTCCATCATCCCCAAGGACTGAGCAGTTGCTCTCACACTTCAACCCCACTCCAGTTCTGCAGAGTGCCACAGGCAGTGCAGGGATTAGGGACAAGCAGCAGCATGGAGCATTTCCTGCTGCTGTTGGAGCACCTTTAGGAGATGTTTTGGACACCCCCAGCTCAGGGAGAGCAGAGTTCCCTGGCCTGGGTGCAGCTCAGTGCCGTGCCAAGCCTGCCTTTCCCTGGGGCAGAGGCACCTCAACCCCACAGGCAGTGCCAGCTCCATCCCTGCCCCACAGCCTGGCTCAGGACCCACCTTGCCCAGGGAGCAAAGCATCTCTGGTCCCACAAGGACATGGATGTCCCTGTGCAGGACCAGTGCAGCCCAAATACAGCTCTCAAGGGGATTTGGGTGGTGCAGGAGGGACCCAGCCCTAGAGAGCTGCAGGCCAGGATGATGGAGAAAGGGAGCAGGGGAAGGACATCTCTGGGGGAGCCCAGGCACCGCTGTGGGGTGGCAGACAGCAGGAAGAGGATGGCACCACCAGCAGCTGCCATCACAGAGCATCTTTGCTATCAGGGCCCTTATCTGGCAGGGGGATGGGAGCAGCTGCCAGGGCTGGCTCCTCTCTCTCTCTCGTGGCTGCGGTTTGGCATCGAGCGTCATGAGCTCCTGAGCTTTAAACCTCCTCAGTGGCTTCTGCTGAGCACCTTGTTTTCGATTTGAATCTCTTTGCCTGCTCTGATGTAGAGGCAAAGCTGCCAAAGGAAGACTGGTGGCTTCCTGCCTGCCACAGGGCACTGCACAGAGGCTCTGCTGCTGCGGCTCAGGTGCCAGCCAGCTCTGGGGAGCACCGAGATCACCGTGCCACCAGGTCAGGCAGTGTCCTGCTGAACCCATGCAAAGTGGCTGTGCCACATCCAGAGGAGCTGCAGTGCTGAGGGACATGGTTCAGTGGGGACCTGGCAGTGCTGGGTAACAGTTGGACCTAATGATCTTAAAGGTCTCTTCCAGCCTTCATGATTCTATGACACTGGGGCCACCAGCAGCTTCAGAGCTGACCCCCAGGCACATTAGCTAGGGGCAGCTCAGGGATGCCAAACCCCATGGGGAAGAGAGGAGGAAAGCTTGAGCCCTGAGCTCCATGAGCTCTGGGTGCACTTCCAGCTCTCCCAAGCAGTTTTGGCACCCAGAGGAGCAACATGGAGGCAAATGGGCAGGGAGAGCTGTGAAAACCTCCCCAGCTCCAATCCTGACCCCCCACTGGAACCTCCATCTGCAGTTCTAGGCACAGTCACGGCAATTCCCTACTCTGGGATGGGCCACCCCATGCCAGCAGCTCCTGATGGCTGCACATCCCCACTTCAGAAGTGCAGGAAGCACCTGCTGATGGTTATGCTGCACCCAAAGCTGCTCTCCCAGCACTAGCCACCAGAACCAGGGCTGGAGATAATTTCAGAGTGTTTTCTCCTGACAAGGATAAGCCTCTCTTAGCCTTTTAATGGTGTTTGGGAGATGTCTGCTCACAGAGACACCCTTGAACATGTCCAAGAGGTGGGAGTGGGTGATGGAGGATGGGCAGCTGTCCTGCAGCAGAGGACATCTCTCCCATGCTCCAAGGCATGGGACTGGCCCCTGCTCCCCATGAGCAGGGACATTCAGTGATGGGAGTGAAGCGGCTCTGGGCTGGACAGAGCTCTGCTCTCCCCCAGGCAGAGGGAGGAGGATGGAGACTCTTGCTCATGGCCAACTACCAGAAAGGGGGTGGATACCCCAACCCCAGGAACATTCCAGATCAGGTTGGACAAGGTTCTGAGCAACCTGATCTAGTTGAAGATGTCCCTGCTGCCTGCAGGGGGTTGGACTAAATGACCTTGAAAGGTCCCTTCCCACCCAAACCATTCTCTGGTTCTATAACCCTGCTGATGAGGGGCCTGATCCTGCAGCCCAGGACCACAGGGCTGCACTGCCACCACCTATCCCAAGATGCTTCCCATCTTGGTGGCAGCACCAGCCCTATGGCACTGAACATGTGCAACCTACCCAGCTCAGGGCATCCTCCTGTCGACCTGGGGGCACTGGGTGGCTTGGGGTGGGACAAGGGTGATTCAAGAAAAGCAACATAAAAGACATACAGAAAGCACTTGCAGGGGTGCAGCCACCCAAGCTCTGTGCCTGTCCTTGGTGGGGATCAACCCTCTGGAAAGTCAGTGCCAGAGCTGGACATCATCACCATCATCCCAACAGTGTTCAGCCAGGGTGGGAGCACCCCATGGTGAGGACCCCACTCATGGGGGATGCTGTAGGTTGGTGATGTTCCCAGGAGAAGCTATAGGTTGGTGATGTTCTCAGGAGCTGTAGGTTGGTGATGTTCCCAGGAGAAGCTATAGGTTGGTGATGTACACCTCCAGCCCGTTGGCTGCTGGCCTGGCAGAGGCTCTCCTGGACTTCCCTGCCCAAATGTCCCCAACACTCTCATAGAGGTTTTCAGGGCCACAGCCTTTCCCTGGCTTCTCCTGCTTCATCACCTTCTTCCAGCTAGCATCCACAGCCTCATAGTCTGGGTCGGGTCCACGGCCCTGAGCAGTCCAGGCTCTGTCACTGATGGACTCATAGCAAGGGTCAGGGGGACCTTGGGCTGCTGGGGACCAGCACCCAGCCTGGGCACCCTCCTCTTGGCATGAGGGAGGCCACCCAGCACCCACCTCCCTTGGAGATGATGCAGCGACCTGAGTTTTCTTCTTGGTGGCTTTGCACACAGTCGAGTACATCTCTTCCACCTGCTGAGGAAGGTGAGGGTTCAGGGACTACCCCTGCTCACCGTGGGACATCCCCATGCCTGTCACCCCCCAGACCCCCCCCGGGAGGATCCCAGAAGTGGATTACCCATTGGGTTGTGCAAGAAGTGGGATCCCCAAAGAGCCTTTTGCAGGGCACAGAGAGCAGCACCGTGGCCATCACCTGCCCTCAGGATCTAGGCTTCATCCTCCTCCCCCCTAAAAGCCCCCCTGGAAAAGCCCAGTTCACACCCTGCTCCTAACAGGGGTGTTCCAGGGGGAACATGAACCATCCCCCCCCCGCCGTGTGCTCCACCCAGATCCACCCAGCTCCAGCCCCATGCCCATCCCTGCCACCCCCTGGAGCCATACCTTTGCCTTGGGGGCATCACCTGTGCCGTCCCAGCACCGTGGAGCTGCGGAAGGTCCTGCCGGGGCCCCATCCTGCACCTCCTTGGACATCATCTTCTTCACCTTACGGACACAGGCGTAATCGGCCGCCCCGTGCCCCGCACGTGGGTGGGACACTTGGGTGCTGGTGGGGGGCACTGGGGACACTGGGGCATCCTCCCCCGCCACCGCCAGGCACTCGTAGACAACGTCCTGCACCGGCTTCCGCAGCGGGGGGAAGAGCAGGTTGGAGTAGGTCTGGTCAGGGGCTGGAGAGGCTACTGGGGGCTCAGGAGCAGGGATCTGGGGCAGCTCACGGTGCAGGAGGACACTGATGGAGTCAGCAGCAGCTGGAGGGACCACGGGGCAGTGGAGATCCAGGCTGGCTGGTCGCTGGGCTGCCGGGAGAGGAGGGGAGATGGGGGCACATGGGCGATGTACCAAGCAGCAAGCCCTGCCCCAGCACCGCGGCACATGTGTGTCCATGGCACCATGCGCTTGCCAAGGACTATGGGCACCCACCGAGGGCCAGCAGCACCCGTAGGCTCGGTGGTCACTCACCATCATCCCTGACCTTCAGCCGGTACGGCTCGTGCAGCTTCGTGTCCGACTTGCTGAGCAACCGCAGCTGCGTCTGCCTGAGCAGGGACTGCAGGGGGGGCACACAGCTCAGGGGCACGGCTGGGAGCTGGGGGGGGCCCAGAGCTCCCCCCAGGGCAGCTCCTGCCCCGCCCTGGCATGTGCTTACCTCATCCACCAGCTTCACCCCATCCGGAGGAATCTTCTTCTTCCTGGCCTTGCTGCAGGGAGAAGAGAGGCTGAGCCCTAGGGTGGGTGGCCAAGCTGGGCACCAGGAGTGGACCCCAACCTGGCCATGATGGGCATCACTGTGTGCCCCTTGCTGAGGCAGCAGCACCCCCCAAACCCACCCCCTCTGCCCCTTCACCAGCCCCACGGCAGAGTCCATGCTGGCTGAGGAGGTTCTGATTGCATCCTGCACCTCGCTGAGCTGTGCTGGGCACCACTGGCATCACCCTTGGCATCTCCTATCCTGCCCAGCCCACTGCAGGCTGGTTTTGTTAGGTCTTTGGATGCAGTGGATGTGGTGAAGGGGCAGCAAGGCACAAGGGTGCAGGATCAGGCCAGGGAGAGTTGCACTGGGGCTGCAGTTAGGGCTTTGGGGTGAGCACAGCAGCAGGTCCCAGCTCAGGATGGGCACATGCAGTGTCTCCACCTGCAGCCACCAAATGCCACCCAGGGGTTCCCAGCTCCATCCCCAGCACCAGGAGGGAAAGCAGAGGGGCCATGGGCAGCACCTACCGTCTGCAGGCAGCACACAGGGCCCCCAGGTAGACCAGGACACCGAGCAGGGCCAGGGCAGCACCAGCTGGCACCAGTGGGGTCCCTGCCAGTCCCTCGCTGCCAGCCACAGCCATGGGGGAGCTGCTTCCAACACCACTGTGGGGCTGAGCCCTGGGGAGAGAAGACATGAGCTGGGGTGCAGCTGGGCTCTGCTGGGCTCACCATGGCACATGATGGTGGCTCTGCAGCCTCAGGGTTTGTTGGGACTCCAGAGCACACCCCCTGGGCAGGAGGTCTCTCTAGATGCTCTGGAGGAGGACATGCACCAAGGGTCACATTTGCTGGCCAGCCACTGCCCTCCCTGGGGCTGCCACGGTGCCTCCATTGCTCTGCCCAGCATGGTGCAGACACCCAGCAGCAGACCCTCTGCCACCTCCAGGAAAAACTTCAGATTTTGGCTCCTTTCCCAAAAGAACCCAACCAAAACCACCAAGAGAACAGCCAACAGACACAAGAGGGTTCAAGGTGCCAAGCTGCCATCGAGACATTGAAAAGGAGATGCCCAGAGCCCCTGAGAACCCTCTGGAGACACCCTGGGAGTGACAATGTGTTTTCTGGGGACTCTGGGACTGGGGTGGCACTGCTCCCCAACACAGCTCATGGGGTGGCCCACTCAGGACAGGCAAAGAGATGACTCAGCTTCCCGGAAACAGGGCGAGCTTGAGCTTCAGCCTCGCAGCCTCCTCTCCCTCCTCGCACCCTAGGCTTGTTGACATGCCCCAGGACACCCTCTCCTTCCTCCCAGCCCTGCAGGATTTGGCCCCATCCATACATGCCGTGGGACCCATGGAGTCCCTGGGAGTGGTAGTGCTGCTGGTGTCCCTGGGGCCCCTCCCTTTGTAGCACTGTGCACAATGAGGTCCCAGGGGGCTGAGCCCAGCCCTGCAAACCCCATTATGAGGTTTCTGCTTTCAGAGGAACCCAAGCTGCTCCCCACAGCATCCCAGCATGATCCACACTGGTGCCAGGAGCTGCAGGATCACAACCAAGCATCACCCCAGCCAGGTCAGCTCTTCAGCACACACAGACCCCACACTGCCTCCACCACAACCCTGAGTCTGCAGCTGCCCTGTGCTGCAACACGAGGGCAAGAAATATCCAACCCTTCAACCACTCTCCTCTGCCTACAGAAAAGGCTATGCCTTGGCCATCCCAGCCCTCTTCCCTGCACCTTATCCAAGGAGAAAGGTCCTCCCCTGCAAACCATGGCAGTGGTGAGGCCAGAGGAAGAGGTGAAGGTGCTGGGGAGCCTCCCCAGCCTCTCAGGATCCTAGGGGGCTCTTGGTGACACCTCACCTCACCCCATCCTCCCTGTCCCTGCTCAGCCACCAGCAAAGTCCAAAGGAAAATGTGACACCACTTCACCTGCACTGATGTCAAGATGGTTGCTGCTCCCCCTAGCCCTGCAGAAGCCCAGCTCTGTGCACACCCTGCTCCCCAGAAGGGCTGGGGTGCTACCAGAGAACGTCTGATCCGAAGGGAGACCAAGGCTCTTCCCAGCACCAGAGTGAAGCATGGCTAGAAGAAGCCACAGTAAGCAGTCCAGGGGCAGAGTCCCCATGCAGGACAGGGCTAGCCCAGCCCAGCCCAGCTTCCACCAGCCTGGCTTGGGCACACAGAGCCCATGGGGCACACTCAGAGCTTCTTACTCACCTTCTTACATCTCTTAATCCAGCTGACAACGATCAGATGAGCTCTGGTGAGAAGCCTCCCAGCCTTGTGAAAACCTCAGGTGCTAGAGCAGCTTCACAGCAAGCAGGGAGGGCAGTGCCCACCGAGGGACCCAGCTCCTTCCTCTCTCCCCAGCACCCTGTGTCACCCAGCAGCATCTCCAGTGCATCCTGAGGCCGGGACTCAGCAAGTCTCTGCCCACTTGCAGCACCCTTTTATCTGAGAACTTCCCACGCCTTTGGAAGCTTCCCCCAGTGAAGCTTTAACCCCTGGAGAGCAATTATTTCAGCCTGGAAAGTGAGACAGAGAGGTTTTGAGGACTAACCAGGCTGGACAGACTGGCTTAGATCAGAGCTGGGAAGGGAAGGCACTTCCCTCTCTGACGATGTTTTAATTAGCCAACATCACTTTGCTGTCTGAGCATCCATTAATTACCCAGATTAGCTGCACCACAGGCAGGGGCTTTAGCCTGTCCTGGTGGAACTCGTTTAGTTGATGAGAGGCACAGGAAGATCACAGGCAGCAGAAGTCACTGAGTTCAGGGCAGAACTGAGCAGGCTCTGAGGTCGAGCAGACAAAATGGTAGCGAGGTCTGGGAGCTGCCTTGGGTGGGGATGGAGCAGGGAGCTTGGAGCAGGCACACGAGGGGCTCTTTGTCCCACAGCCAGGGTGTTTTCCATCCCTGGATTTTTAAGGGTGAAGAAGGAAGGGAGAGGCTTCCAGAGGTGAAATGAGTACAGAGAAATTCTCCTGACCTACTTTCTGTTGTGCAGGAGCTTGGGGGTTGCTCTGATTTCTGACCTGTAAGCCTGCCCAGGGCAACTCCTTTGGGCTCAGCAGTCACTGGGTGAAGACACTTCTTGGGCCAACACGTTGGTTCTTCCCAACTGACAAACTGGAGAGGAAAAGCCAGGTCTTGACTGAAGCTGCTGGGGTAGGACTGAGCAGGTTTGCAAGGCAAAGCTTCAAACAGACCTTCTGAAACCTCCACCTGAATTTCCTGCCAATAAAGCTATTGATCTCCCAGTCCTGGGGCTGTTCTCCAGGGCAGGAGACTCAGCAGACAGCATTTCATAAGGTGCTGGCTCTGCAAGCCAAGGTGGCTTTGAGATGAGAGCAGGCACAGCCACTGCCACCCAGGAGGGGACACCTGAGCCCAGGGAATGCACCTGCTTTGTGCCTCCAGAGCGTTGGGGGGTTTGAAACTCCTCCAAAAGGTACAAGCTTCTCAGGTGGCCTTCACAGAACTCCAGCACTGGGGGTTGGAAGGGACCTCTGGGATCAGCCAGTCCAACCCCCCTGCTCCAGCAGGGGCACCCACAGCAGCTTGCCCAGGTTCACCTCCAGCTGCCTTGGGAATCTCTCCCCACAAGGAGACTCCACAGCCTCTCTGGGCAGCCTGGGCCAGGGCTCCAACACCCTCACACCAAACAAGTTTCGCCTCCTGCTCAGCTGGAACCTCCTGGGCTCCAGTTGGTGCCCAGTACCCTTTGGGCTGGCCCTGGGCACCAGTGAGCTGAGTCTGGCCCCAGCCTCTCACCCTCAGCCTTGAGCTCTTGCTCAGCCTTGAGCAGCTCCCCTCTGGGGCTGCTCTTCTCCAGGCTAAGCAGCCCCAGGGCTCTCAGCCTTTCCTCCTGCCAGAGCTGCTCCAGTGCCCTCAGCATCTTCCTAGCCTCTGCTGGCCTCTCTCCAGTAGTTCCTTGTCTCTCTTCAACTGGGGAGCCCAGAACTGGACCCAGGACTCCAGCTGTGGCCTCACTAGGGCAGAGAAGAGTTGAAGGAGAACCTCCCTCCACCTGCTGCTCACACTCTTCTTCATGCACCCCAGGAGACCATTGCCCTTCTTAGCCACGAGGGCACATTGCTGCCTCAGGGTGAACTTGTTGACCACCAGCACTCCCAGGTCCTTCTCTACAGAGCTCCTTCCCAGCAGGTCAGCCCCTAGCCTGTGCTGCTCCATGAGGTTATTCCCCTCCAGGGGCAGGAGTGGGGAAAACAAGATGTAAAAATCCCTCATGAAACCAAAATTGACTGTAAAGTTAAGTGCTGCTGCTGCTGCTGCTTCTGCCTGGGCTCTGGTTCCTGTACCCAGATCAAACCACAGAGAGTGTTCAGCACAGGGTGAGGAGAGGAAAGGCTCTGAAACTACCAGAAACTGCTTGCAAGAAACCAGGACAAGCATCACGAGCTGATTTCCATCAGTGAGTGTGAAGATGGCTGCAGCAAGCAGGGCTCAGCCACCCTGGGGAGCTGCACTCAGAAACATCCCAAGAAGCAGAAGTAGATGATTTTTTTTCTTCTCAGTTATGAAAAATGAAAGTCCCTTAACAGTTAATAACAACCCTGAGCCTGCCCTACAGCAGGGGATGCCACTAGGACACTTTAAGACTATTTCACAGGTGGAGCAGGGAGATCTCCCTGATCTCTGGGGCAGGAGGGAGAGAGATTCCACGGCTGAAATCCTCTGGAGGTGTTTTGGTGGGAAAGGACCAGCTACATTTCTGAAGGCCCAACCCCACACAACTTGGATGCACACTTCAGTGCTGATCACTACTCATCTGCTGGAGAAGGCTGTTGAGGAAAGGTCATGCTGAGCTCCTCATGTGCTGCTCTGCTAAGGAGAAAGCAAGAACCTGCTGGAAAGATTCTCTGCCAAGCTGAGCCCCAGCTCAGCAGAGACAGGCAGCACAGCAGCTGCACACCAGCAGAGACCTCAGTGCTGCACTCATGGGATAAGCAAGGTTCCCAAATGCAGGTGGGTGCTCTAAGGAGACCCAGGTTTTCTCCACAACCATTCTTCCTGCAGTGGTTTCCATGCCCCAAATTCAGCAGTTTGCCACCGTTCCAGGTTTAGAGAGGCCAGTGTCTCACTGCCTGCACTCTCTCCAGCCTCCTCACCTGCAGCCAGGAGCTCAGCACTTCCCCAAGAGCCACTCCACACCCAAGCAAAACCTCCCATCCCTCTCGCCACAAGACACAAGTGGCTATTTGCCTGCTGATGAAATCACAGCCCCACAGCTCCTTCACCGTGACACCAGCTGGTTCCCACTCCTCCTCGAGACCCAAGCCATGGCACCCTGGCAGTGCTGCCAAGCCCCAGCTCCTCTTTGGGGTTTTTTCTCCCTCTTTAAGCCCAGATGCTTGCAGAGCACAAAGCATGAAGTGGCACAAAGCCTGCAGCCAACTGCAGGTTGAACCCAGGCAACAGTTCCCCGCTGCAGGGCTGGGAACCCTACCTGCCCACTCCAGCTAGCAGCAACAGCACCTCCAACGCTGCCATTGCTCTACACACCAGGAGGCAAAGCATTTTTCAAGCCCTGCTGCTTTAGCTGCAGATGCTCAAGTTTGCCAGGCAAGAAAGCAGCCACCACTTACCCTGCAGAGCTCAGAAGCCAGCGAGCCTCAGCAGCAAGGATCTGCCCATGCTGCTCTCTTCCTTCCAGCCAACCTGCAGAGCTTTGCTCCTTTGCTTCCCCCAGACTTATTCCACATTAAGGGTTTCCAACATCCTGATCTCCTCCTAGAGCAGCAGCTCTGAGCAGGCACCATGCAGCTCACCCCACAGCTCGCTTCCTGACCTGCCGAGGTGCTTGCTGGGTTCCTCCACGCCTCGCTGCGAGCTCTGCTGCAGGCACCCAGCTCTCCAGAGCAGCCTCTGCTCCCACCGGGCTGGTTTCAGAGCCAGCTCTCTGGCCCCAGGGGAAGAGCAGGGAAGCAGGGGTCAGCGCAGAGCAACATTACTTTGCAAATGAACACCAGCTTGCAAGGACAGAGGGGGTAAACCAGAAAACAGCTTTATTTACTGGAGACACAACTGTCCCGGGTGGGAGGCAGCAGGCATCTGAACAGGAGTCTGGCAAAGGAGGCTGTGGAGAGCCCCAGGAAGGGTCAAAAAGCAACTGAGCCAACACTCCCAATTCAACAGAGGATGAGGATGAGGTTAAAGGTGTCAGAGCACAAACAAACCCAAGGAATCTCTCTGCCCAGCTCAGCTTTGCAGCCATGGGCCACTTCAGCCTAACTTGGGCACATCAACCCCTGGCAGCACTGGAGGGAGGGAGGGAAGGAAACGGGCAGCAGCTTGGGAGGGAAGGAAAGGCACTCAGCAACCACTGGCAGGCCCTGGAGTTGAGCTCAGTGTCTGGGGAACATGGCTTCAGAACAATGCAGTTGGGATGCTCACCTGAGCTGGCAGCTGATGGGTGCTGAAGGGCTGGAGGCAGCTCACATCACCTTCCTCACCCACAGTGCCCACCACAGCAGGAGGGGAGAGCACCCAGGAGGGGAGCTGATCAGTGCTGAGCAAGAGCTCAAGGCTGGGGGCAAGAAGCTGGGGCCAGACTCTGCTCAGTGGTGCCCAGGGACAGCCCAAGGGGCACTGAGCACAAACTGGAAGACAGGAGCTTCCATCTGAGCAGGAGGAGAAACTTGTTTGGTGTGAGGGTGTTGGAGCCCTGGCCCAGGCTTTGCAGAGAGGTTGTGGAGTCTCCTTGTGTGGAGAGACTCCCAAGGCAGCTGGAGGTGACCCTGGGCAAGCTGCTGTGGGTGCCCCTGCTGGAGCAGGGGGGTTGGACTGGCTGATCCCCAGAGGTCCCTTCCAGCCCTCCCCATGCTGGGATCCTGTGGGATCTAGGAGCTTCCCAGGAGGAGACAGTCACTCTGGCAGGTTTCCTGAAGATGTTCATCTTGTTTATTTTTGCTGTCCCTGTGTTTTCTGAGGTGTGTCTGCAGCAGTGCTCAATCCCACCTGACTCTAACAGCTCTGATGCTATCTCCTTCAGCCTCAGACTTGCTGATTATTTTGGCAGCCTGACCCTACCAGCTGGCCCAGCCCTGCCCAGGCTGACAGCTTGGGAAGTTTCTTAGGAGCAGATAAAAAAAGTTCTATCAAGGGAGAAAACACTTTGCATTAGAAAAAGGACTGACAGAAGGAAAGGAAAGAGAGTGCTTAAATTAGGAAAGAAATCTGTCCTTAAGATACTGGGAAGAGTCTGAGGAAGCCACCCTGTCCTCTGGGGCAAGGACTGGCTGCTGCCCACACAGAGCATGACCCAGGGGGGCAGACATCCTTCCCTGGCCAAAGGCTCTCCAAGCTGCAGGGATGGGCACCTGGCTTCCAGCAGAGCCTGAAGCTCTCCCAGGCAGGGCTGGGTGCTGGGCTCACACTCCCCTCCTGAGCTGTGCTCCTCTGGGGCCCAGTCCCACCTGGACCTGGGTCCTGAGGCTTCCTGATGGAAGGATCCATGTTCAGTGAGTCACCTAGGACAGAAAAACTCCAGTAATGATGGCAAGACTCACAAGGCTCCTGTGGCACTGTCCCTAGCTAGGAGGTTTGAGATTCCATTCCTCTGCTCTCTCACTGCCCCAGCTCTGGCTGTGGGACCACACAGCTAAGCTATAGCATGTCCTAGGGATGCTCTTACTGGTGAGATCTGGTGCTGGAGGCCACTAGCACCCATCTCCAGGCTGCCACTTCAGCTCATTCATCACACTAGGGCTACAAGGAACTGCTCCCCCCAGAAACAGTTCTCAAATCAGTCCCTAGCAAAAACCCAGAAGGCAGAGAGCACCTGGAGCAATTTGCCCTTGTTGTTTTCAGCCAGTGACAAGCCTTTGCTGCCTGCCTGGGATGTGCCTGGGACTCTGCCTCCTCTCATGCTTGGCAGCTGGCTGCAAACACAAGCCACAGCTGCTGGCAGGATGTGGGGCTCTCAAAGCCCCTCCTCAGCTGGTCTGCAGCCACCAGAGTCATCCCCAAGCTCTGGATGGAGGTGTTGCTGCAGCAGTAACAGAGGAAAGGAGTGTGCCAGAGAGCAGAGGGTCATTATCTCTTGTAGCTAGTCCTCACACAGGGCTCAGGCTCACTGAGCACTGCCAGGACAGGATGGATGTGTGCTCCTGCCCCTCCCAGCAGAGCTCAGCATCACCTGGCTGGAGAAAGTGCTGCTTTTCAGCCCAGTTTTCAGGCAGGAGCTGGATGGCTCACCCAGGCTGAGGCCACAAGCAGCAGGGCTGGCTGGAAGGACAACCCCTGCAGTCCCAACACCTTCTTCAGAGACTAGAACTCAGTCATCTTCTTATGGGTGTCTGCTTTCTTCTGCTCCCGCTGCAGCCTGGCCTCCTGGGCCTGCAGCTGCCCCAGCTGCTGGTGGGCATGAGCCAGCTTCTCCTGCAGCTGAGCTGTGGCCACACTGTGCCTGGAAGGAAAGAGCATTCCAGCAATGTCACCCTGCATGGGAAGAGCAAACCCTGCTCATTTTGTCCTCCCCCCAGGAGAATCTGCCCTTTCCTGGGGGATTACAGAACCCAGGAAGCATCTGGACAACAGCTCAGGTAGATGGGGGAGTTCCTGGGGGTGTCCTGTGCAGAGACAGAGGTTGGACTTGGTGACCCCTGGGGCTCCTTCCAAGTCAGGAGAGTCTATGGTTCTATCAAGGGATCTTCTGGAAGCCAGGAAGCAGCTGATGCTCAGCAAAACCTGGGCTAGCAAACACCCTGCTGGGATGCTCAACATCACCACTGCAGAGATGGGCAGGAGCAGGAAAGGCCTCAGCACCCTTCCTGAGAGAGCTCCTCCCTGCCACAGCCTGAGCTCCAGCCACAGGGTCCCAGCAGACAGAAGCACAGCTCAAGTCCCTCTCCTCCACCTCCTTTCCTGAGAGAGCTCCTCTCTGCCACAGCCTGAGCTCCAGCCACAGGGTCCCTGCAGACAGAAGCACAGCTCAAGTCCCTCTCCTTTAGGTCTCATCCAGGTAGGTTTCCCTTGCTCCTCCTCCACCCCATCTGAAGCCCAGCCCTTCCCAGGGGTCCCCAGTTGATGCTGCAGCCCCCCGGAGGTCTCCCTACCGGCCCAGGTTGCGCTCCAGGGCCTGCTGGATCCCAAGGATGTGCCTCTGCGTTTGCTCGATCTTCTCCACGGTCTGGAGGAGGTGGACGCTGAGCGCCCTCCTGCTGCTCTTGCTGGCGTGGTAGATCTCTTTGCTGCTCCTCTCAGGCACTGCCATGCCTCCAGCCTTCTCGCCAGCGCTCTTCCCTCGCAGTTTCTCATTCAAAAAGTCAAAGACGTTGCGGGGAGGCTTCCGGCCGCCTGCGGGGGACTGGCCGGAGCCAGAGCCCTTCCCTTTCGCTCGGCATTTCCGGCCTTTGCCTGGCTCCACCTTCCCCTGCCTCTGCCCCAGCACCTCAGCACACTGGTCAAGGGACTTCCCCCGGGGCAGCACCACAGCCTGCACCGGCTCCACTCGCCCATCGCAGTTCTTCCCTAACCCTAAGGAGGGACAACAGGTGATTACTTCAGGGGAGGCCACCCCCTCTGGGGTCGCCCCCCACCACCCACCCCCTCTGGGGTCACCCCCCAGCCCCTGACAGTCACAACCTCAGAAGGAGCAAAGTGGCTTTGAGGTGCCCGAGCTGCAGCTAGCTGCCACCCAGGCCCAGGGGAGCAGCAAGGCCCCAGCACGGGGGCTGCAGGAGCTGTGGCAGGAGCCTCCCAGGGCAGGACACTAGGGTAACAAGCCTGAGGCCACCTGCCAGGTTGGTTTCTGTGAAACCAGCTTCAGCCTGACATTCTCAGCTTCCCAAGCCAGGATCTTCTTCAAACTGGTTTGGTTCCTCTGAGAGGCCACAGCCAGATGCAAGCAGCTGCCTCCTAAAGCCCCCAAGGCTCAGGGCCATTTGTGTAGTGAGCAGCTGGCTCAGCAGCCTTTGAAGTCTGCATCACCAGCCAGGAGATGCTTTAACACAGACATCAGAAGCTTCACAGATCCCTTCCCTTCCACCTAAAGCCTCTGAAGACCTCACCCCATAGCTGTCCCAGCTTTAATCATCTGCCCATGGTTCCAAATGCCTCCAGTTTCTGCTGTTACCATGCAGGGCTGGGACACCCTTATGCCTGCACTTCAAACCAAGTGATCTCCCCTTGCCTCCTCACAGCCATCATTCACCACATCACTGCAGCTTATCTCACAGGCTGATAAGCTTCAGCTCCCTCCAGATCTCCTCTTATCTAGCTGTAGCAGCCCTCAGGGCAGCCAGGCTCTCCCCACCTCTCCCCTTACCTTTCCCAAAGACATAGCCCATCTGAAGCAGCAGCTTGGAGCCAATGCCACGAGTATGAGCTTCCCAGCCAGCAAAGGAGGAGCTGCAGGCAGGAGTCCACTCCCCATTCTCTGCAGCTCCTGAGTCTATCACTGTGGCACAGGAGAGAAGAGTCAGTGACACACAAACAAAGCTGCTGTGCCAAACCTCCACCTGGGCTCCCCACCCAGCAGGGAACCCCCTCAGAGGCAGGACAAAACACTCCTCCCACCCTGAAGTGACTGGGCTGCTCTTCCAGACCTGGTCCCTGCTGAGCTGCCACCTTCTGTGCACTCTGCAGAGGAAGGCACTTCAGGGAGGGATCTCACACACCACCTGGCTCCAGGCAGGATCACCCAGAAGCTTCCATGCATCCTTTTCTCCCTTCCAGGATGGTGACAGACTGATATATCCCATCAGAGTAACACAGACACTGTGCCTCATGTCTCTGGCAGGAGGCTCCTCCAGGCCACAGAGCTAATAACCAATCCAATAACCTTCAACAGGCTAAAGTAAAGAGCTCTAGGACATCACTTTGTTCCTGTGAGGTAACTGTGGCACCAGCAGAGGGACAGCCTAGTCTCAGTCAAGCCACTGGGGCTCTCTCTGGGTCAGCTCTCAACCCTAAAACAGGGCATGGCTGCTCCTGCCACCTCCTTGAGGAGCCACTCACCATTACTTGACCTCCCCAAGCCCCTGCAAGGAGGATGCAGTGAGGTGGGGGTTGGCCTCTTTTCCCAAGGAAAGAGCAATAGGACAAGAGGAAAAGGCTCCAAGCTGCACCAGGGGAGGTGCAGACTGGGTATTAGAGAGAATTTCTCCACCCAGAGAGTTCTCAGGCACTGGCCCAGGCCAGTGGTGGAGTCACCATCCCTGGAAGGGTTCAAGAACCAGGGAGATGTGGTGCCTGGGGCCATGGTTTAGTGGTGACCTGGCAGTGCTGGGTGGGTGGTTGGACTCCAGGATCCCAGAGGCCTTTTCCAACCAGAATGATTCTCCAGAAGCTAATTATCTCTCTCTCAGAGATGAGACCCAATGAAAGCTGTGGCAGAGCACTTCAGCAGGCCCCAGAGCCAGGCAGACACTTTTTCTCCCAGTCTCCACTCCCTTACCTTTGGCATAAGCAGAATCATCCCCACTGTCCTCCTCAGAGCCAGCAGATCCCTCCCCAGCCTCACTCCTCAGTGGGGGGATGACACTGTCTCCTTCCACCACAGCCTCCTTCAGCAGCAGGGAGTCAAACCTCACAGTGTAGTAGCCACTGTCAATGTCTGCAGGAGGCAAAAGCAAGGACAAGAGCTCCAGGAAGCCTCCAGTATACAACTGGCAGAGCTTTCCACAGCAGTTATCTCCAGTGGAGCAGTGTGGGAGAGGGGAAAGGCTCCAGGAACTTGGCTTTTGCCTGTGCTTTACATTCCTCTCTGGGGGGAGCAGCAGTGGGAAGCCATTCCCACACTGCCTGTGGGGACAGAGCAAGCTGATTTCTAACAACAAAGAAAGATGTTGAGAAAGGGAACTAAAGAGAAGCCAGACCTGCTCTCCTCTGACCTAAGGAAAGAGAGACTCAGCCCTCACTCTTCCCAGGACTGGGGGAGCCTGTCTCAGCAGCAGAGGGCCAGGGTCAGCTCCCCTGGCCTGGGTTTAGACCACAGCAGATGATTGCATCTCTAACCTCATATTCATGCAAATTCCTGCCAGACTTGCAAGCAATGACCATGGACTCATTTCCCTTCCACATTCCTGCTCCTGCCTGACACTCTCCTCTCTCCCAGCCCAGCCCCTCCCCAAGCCTGACAAAACTCCACCCATGTTCTCAGCCACGTTGAGCTTCAGCTAAGGGCTGCAGCTACACAGTCAGTGGTTTTTCATCATTAACCAAAGCAGTCAGGTTTTATATCCACTTAGCACCACCTTCTCCTTGCCCACAGCCAGGCAGGCCCCCAGGGACTCACCAGTGATCCTGGCAGGGTACCATATCCCATCACTGTGCTTGGCCAGGCAGGCAGAATCCACCTCCAGCCTGCTCAGGTTGGGCTCCTGGAATGGCTGCAGCTCCTCCACAGAGACCACCTGGCCATGGGAAAACCTGCCAGGGAAGAGCAGTTATCTCCACCTTGTCTGAGCAGGCTTTAGAGAAACATTCCTCCTCTCCTTAAAGGAAAGGCAGAGCTGTGAGGAACCTGCACCAGGAACCAGGGGAGCTTCATCATGTCTTATTTCCATGACACAAGTGATTCACTCTCAACTGAAAGACTATTTCTCTCATGCAACAAAGACACCCCATCCCATCCCAGAGCATTCAGCTCTCCTTGCTACTGCCACATCCAGTTTAACAGTTCACAGGTCCTTGGGAGACCAGGAGGATCCCAGAGACATGCAAGTCTCTAGCCCAGCCTCCTGCTCAGAGCACAACCAGCTTCACAGACTCAGCAGCTTGCTCAAGGTCTTATCTAGTTAAGTGCTGAAGCCTGCACAGCCTCTCTGGGTAACTGGGATGTATGTGCTAGCAACAGACCAGCTCTGGTGGGTTCTTTTCAAACCCTTGAGCAGCATGAATTAATTTAGCTACTTCACTGATGATGCAAAATCTCTGCCCCTTGCCCATGGCATTTCCCACTCCAGCTCTGGGGCAGCTAAAGGAAGCAGCCAGCCAGAGACCACTGCTGCCCACAGCACACGCTGCAAACACCAGCAAATGGCTAAATTCCCTTGGGTTTAGGAGGCAAACTTTCAGAGGTTTAGGCCTCTGAAGGCCAAGGCTGCTGGCTGCAGGAAGGCCACACATCCCCTCCCACCCCTGCTGCCTGCTTTACCGACAGTTCTCTTTAAATCTGCACTTGTCCTCCAGGAAGAAGGGGCAGGGCTTCAGGGACTTGTGAGTGGGGTAGAGGTACAGCACTCGGACTCCTGCACTGCCATCTTCCAGCTCCTCTGTTCCCACAATCATGGCATTATGGTACTCCAGGGTCCCCCAGGAACTGTAGTAGGGGGCTTTAACCTTCATCCCACTCAATTCCTCCTCCTCTCTGTCAGAGTCCTCCTCCTCTTCATTGTGCTTTGATTCATTGCTGTCACCAGTTTCTCCATCTCTCTTTGCTGACACCTCCTCGTTATCAGCTGAAGGCTTCTCATCATCCCCAAGCTCAGCAATGGCTTCCTTAAAAGCAGCATACTCCTCATCTTGGGCAGATCTGGCTGGGCTGGTGTCCTGCTCCAGCAGACCTGCTGGGGAGGAGGAGGAGGAGGCAGCACTGGTGTCTAAAGTAGCCAACAGTTTGCTCTTTTTAACAGACACCAGGCTGGACTCAGTCAGTTCTATCAGCTGCTTTAAATCCTCCTGCAACTGGATCAAGTCTGACTGCTGTGATGGGTCCTGGCCTGCCCCCAAGGCCAGCTCCACCTGCTGCAGCTGGGCATTGTAGGTCTGAATGGCGGCTTCCAGACTCTCTTCGTCCATGATCCGCAAAATAAAGGTGTAAACACCCCTGAACTGTGGCCTTTCCGGGAACTCAGAACATAGTCAGAGTTTACTTAAGACGAGCAGCTTATGGGATAGCAAACGCTTGTCTGCAGCCGCTAACCTCTGTCCTGCCGCAACATTTCTCCCCTCAGAAGTAACCAGGGCGATGCTTCTTCAGCAAACAGGCAGCGAAAGGCGACGAGAGAAGGCGATGAGAAGCCAAGGAAAGACCGGGCCTAGCCCTCCCTCCTCCGCCACGGCACCTGCTTCAGCCCACCAGGCGCAAACGCGCGAACCCACAGCCGCCACCGTTCCCCCCGCCACGAGACAAACAGCGACCCGTTACCGGCCTGACCCTACCTATCTCACAGCCCTCAGCCTCCCCTTCCCCAATTGTGCTGCCGCCATGACACCCACAAACGTCCGGTTTCATCCCGGCTACTTCCGGCCTCTCCAGCCAATCGCGTTACGCTCCTCATCAGCGAGCCCGCCCCCTCCGAGGCGCTCGCTCCCTACAGCCTCCCGGGGCGGCGCGGAGCATGCTGGGAGTTGTAGTCCCTCGTGCGGTGGGAGGCCTTCCCTTCCCAGAGTGCCTCGCGCGGGATGGCGCTGGCGGTGGCAGCCGGTGGCGAGCGGTGAGGAGGGGCCCTGGCACCGGTCTCCGTCACCGGCTGAGGGGACGCGGCCTTCGGGCTCGGTCTTCCGCTTTCCGCGCTCGGGCAACGGGTAAGGAGCGTGGCAGGAGTCTGCAGGGAACAGCTGGGATTGGGACGGGCCTGCGAGGCGCCCGCTGACCCGGCCTGGCCTGGCCCGGCCCGTCCTGGGCCGTGAGGGGAGAGTGGAGAGAAGGCTGGTGACTCCGTGTGCCCTGTCAGACTGGGCAAGGGGAAGGGTCTCCCGGCTCTAGAAGGAGAAGGCTTGCTAGTTGGGCACGGCTAGGATCACTAGCCGGCCCGAAGAGGCAGCGGGGCCCGGAGCTGTGTGTGGGCTTGTCTCCAGACAGCAGCCTCGCTACTTTCCTAAGAGCCAGCGTGAGCCTGCGGGTCTCGCACGTCTGGAGGTGGAGGGCCTCGCCTCCTGAGGTGCACCGTCCTCATGCCGAGTGCCCTGGTCTGACAAATCCCATACTTCCGGCCTTTGGTTTTAATTCCTTTTGGCAAAGTTGCCTGACTTCAAAGTGACTGTTTGTCTTCACGGTTTCTCAGAGGCAGGTGACTCTCAAAGTCCGTGCCTTAAGGTTCTGTATTGAAACAGACGAGTTGTTGCAATGTTATGTGAGTCAGGTGTGGCTCTTGGTACCAACACTTCCTACATCTTGGCACACCTTTTCTGCCTTGTTTGTGCAAATCAAACAGCAAAAAAACCCGTGTAGACTTGTGCAGGTGCTGGTGTTGCTTTGTCAGGGTCTTAGTGCTGTGGTTCTGGCTTGTTAACTTACCTGTTATGTCTTCGTGGTGCTGTAAGATGACGAAACATTTCTATGGTGGATACTACAATAGCAAGTTGTGCTCAGTAAGGCTTATATTAAGATAAGGAGGGTGGGGTGTATGTCCCCTGAAGATACTCTGCACTGGGTTCCACCCTTAAAGATCCCATGATACTGTGATATGGATTGGGAGCAAGAAGGAAGGGGCCTGACCTGTCCATTCTTGCCCTACATGGCCATTCTGTGTGTTCATATGAAGCAGACTTCATTTTCTGTGGGTCTTACGTGTACCACAGAAGCTATTCAAGCTCTTCTTTAGCTCTCCTTTTAGCCCCAAAGCAGACAGGGTAGTTTTCAGATGAGGGTTGAGTTTGCAGTGGTTGCTGGGCACTGTGTGCAGGATCAGAGGTTAAGCTCTGTGGAAGCTAATCCTTCACTTGTGTGCATTTGAAAATTTGATCTTGAGTGATGCATGATCTCTCTTGGATCTGTGGTTTGTCCTGGGATTGCCTAAATATGAGAGTTACAGGTAAAAGAATAACATCATTTATTTATGTGGTGCTGGGAGAAGCTTGCTTTGTGGAGTGAGAGCCTTTTGGCAGTGCCCTGTTTGTTGACAGCTTGCTGGTGCTGGTTGCAGGAGCAGGATGTACACTCTGCTGTCAGGACTCTACAAGTACATGTTCCAGAGGGATGAGTACTGCATCTTGATCCTTGGTCTGGACAATGCTGGCAAAACAGTAAGTGATGTTTCTTACTCAATGCATTCTGAGCATCCTCCACAGAGAGAACTTCCAACTGCCAGGTCAGGCTGTTGTCAGCTGGAGTGTCAGGTGTTTTAGTGATGGTACACCAAAGAACCAGCTTTTCCCTCTGACTTAAATAACTTTCAGGGATGTAGCTGAGGCTTTGGTAATCCAGTGGTAATCCACCTGTGATCCCTTCTTTCCTTGCTAGAACAGGGGACAAGAAGAGTAGTCTGTTGGAGCAGTAGGGTCTCTTGGAGCAGGATTCTGCAGAGAGGAAAGGGCAGGTTTGGGTTAGGATCACCCCATCCAGGAAAATAACTGGAGAGTAAATAACTTCTTCTTGTTCCTGTTTCAGACCTTCCTTGAGCAAACTAAAACTCGATTCAACAAGAACTACAAAGGAATGAGCCTGTCCAAGATCACAACCACTGTTGGATTGAACAGTGAGTAAATCCCTTTGCAGTTCTGTCAGCTTTCCTGCACAGCTTGGCAGCAGCTGGTTCTGCTTGGGAATATTTGAGACTTGACAAGGGCAAAAGAGTTCCTGGCAGTAGAGATCACATCTCCCAACTCCCCATGGCTTTCTGTGAGAGAATAAAATAAGCTTTCTTAGCTTAAGAGGGAAAAAACTCAGAGGTCTTAAACCCCAAGTAGCCCATTTCAGTGCTACAGCCAGAGGTGAAGCTAAGCCTCACTGGAGTTCCCTCCTTGACCTGATTCTGGTATCATTTGTGCTGATAGGACTCTGTCTGGTGTCAGAAGTAGCCACTGTGTGTGTTTTGTTCCTCTAGGGCCCTGTTCTGCCCCAGGTTGCTCAGGGGAGTGTGCAGGTGTTGGTGTCCTAGAGAACATCTCTGGATTTTCACTGCTTTGTCTTTTCTTCTTCCCCTGCAGTTGGAACTATTGATGTTGGCAAAGCTAGGCTGATGTTCTGGGATCTTGGGGGGCAGGAGGAGCTGCAGTCCCTTTGGGACAAGGTGGGAGATTGATTCCTTTTCTCCTTGTAGAAATGATTTTTGTCTCTTTTAGAACTGAAGCAGTGTCATCATTTAGTGACCATGCAGGGTTGGGGGTAACCCTGGTATATAGCAGCAGCACTTATCCAGAGATAAACTGTACCTGGGCAAGATTAGCAAAGAGAATGCTTAATATTTCACAGAATGCCAGCATGGCAGGGGTCAAGAGACCTCTGGGATCAGCCAGTCCAACCCCCCTGCTCCAGAAGGGGCACCCACAGCAGCTTGCCCAGGGTCACCTCCAGCTGCCTGGGGAATCTCTCCACACAAGGAGACTCCACAGCCTCTCTGGGCAGCCTGGGCCAGGGCTCCAACACCCTCACAACAAACAAGCTTCTCCTCCTGCTCAGCTGGAACCTCCTGGCTTCCAGTTTGTGCCCAGTGCCCCTTGGCCTGGCCCTGGGCACCAGTGAGCAGAGTCTGGCCCCAGCCTCTTGCCCCCAGCCTTCAGCTCTTGCTGAACATTGAGCAGCTCCCCTCTGGGGCTGCTCTTCTCCAGGCTCAGCAGCCCCAGGGCTCTCAGCCTTTCCTCCTGCCAGAGCTGCTCCAGTGCCCTCAGCATCTTCCTAGCCCCTGCTGGCCTCTCTCCAGCAGTTCCTTGTCTCTCTGGAACTGGGGAGCCCAGAACTGGCCCCAGGACTCCATCTGTGGCCTCCTTAGGGCAGAGTAGAGGTGGAGGAGAACCTCCCTCAACCTGCTGGTCATTTTCATGATAGTTTACAGAGGGCAGTTGCAAACCTGGATCTGAGAGTTGTGCCAGCAGAGAGCAGCTTTTTGGGGAGCAGATAAGCATTTTGCCCTGTTGTATGCAGCAGGCCTGCAACCAGAGCAGGCAGTGCATTCTGTGTGCCACCATTCCCCTCTCCAGACATACCCCATGGAAGCAGCTGGCTCTAAGTGCCTGACCTCTTCCATCTGCATCAGCATCTTAGCAGACCACAAAACAGGCAGGAGGAGCAAAGGGCCCCGTGGGTAGATGGATAATACACACTAATGTCTGGGGGTTTCCTTGCAGTATTATGCTGAGTCTCATGGAGTGATCTATGTCATTGACTCCACTGATGAGGAGAGGCTCTCAGAGTCTAAAAGAGCTTTTGGTAAGTGCATTGTGTTCCAGCTCTGCTGGGCTTTTGTGATGTCTTGTGACACAGTTCTCTCATTCCTGTCCTGTCTGCTCCTGTGGCCTCCAGGTAAGCAGTGTGTGGTGACACCTGCAGTGCTCCTGCACTGGGTCATTGGAGTCAGGCTTGTCTGTAACACAGGACTCTCTTGCATCACCTCTAATCACCTTAAATCTCTAGTTCTGTTCCTTATTCCACACTTAGCAGCTCATTAAGTCTCCATAATGTTTTTGATCTGGAACAAAACAAAATCTGTGAAGAAAATAGAGCTGAAAGGTTGGATCAAATGCAACTGGCATGCAAGAAGGAGCCTCTTGCTTCATCCCCAAGTCCAGCTCAGCTGGGTCAGGCCTTTGCACAGATTCATCTTCCAGAAGTGGCTAAGCCTCTGCTTTTGTTCTCTTCTTCACAGAGAAGATGATTACCAGTGAAGCTCTGGAGGGAGTTCCCATCCTGGTCTTAGCTAACAAGCAGGATGTAGAGGTAAGATGATTGCAGATTTACTTCAATGAGCAGATCAGGCTTGGACAGGTGAGCTCTGCACTCATGGGGGATGTTTCCCCTTGCTCTGCTGACTCCATGGCACCTTCCCACTGCTGGCAATCACTCCTTTGAATTCAGTTGCCATCTTTTCCTCTCTTGGCCAACCCTTTTGCAGTGGCACAAATGAGCTTCCTAGAGGCACCTCAGCTGGTTGGAGCTTGGTGTGCAAACACAACAGACATCAGAGCTGTGCTTGGTCTTTCTTGCAGTGTGGCTTGGGATCCTGAAATGGTTTTTGTCCTCTTTATTCAGCAACACAGAATGTTCAGTGCAGTTGTTTATGCTGCTGTGCTGCTAACAGCTCTTAGCACAACCAATGCATGTGAAGCAAGATTGTCCTTTCCCATAAGCAGGTGAGATCTGCTGAGTGAAACCTCCTGTTTGTCCTAGAGCATTGCAGCAGGGAATGGCAAGGGATGCTGCTGCCTGAGAGTCTAACTGGAATTCTTCCTAGCACACCCAGAACTGCAGAACTCCTGTTGGGGCACGTTAGTGAGCATTGCAGGGGGACTGGTGAGGTGAGGTGCCCAGGGGAGGCTTCCTCTCCCCCTGCATGGAAAAAAGGGAAGAGAGTGCCTAAAGTGTTGGTGGTTTTCCCTGTTTTCCTCTTTTCCATGCCCTGTCCCTGGAATCCCAGTGCTGCAGTTCGGGAGCTTAAGCTCTAGATGGGGCCAGAGTCAGTGGAATGTGGAGTCCCAGCCCTGGCAGCTGTGATCGGCATCGGGCTCAAAGTATGCAAATCCTTCCCAGCTTCCTCCCCTGGACTTTACACCTGCCTCAGTGAGTGCACTCGTGGGACATGCTTGAGAGTTCCCTAGCAATCATTTTGACCTTACAGGAGGATTTGGTTACACTTCAGGTGGACAGCACAGCATCATAAAATGATCTAGGCATAGCAATAAAATGTAGTTCCACTTCAGAGGCACCAGGAGCTTCAGGCAGAGCTCCTGACTTTGCTCTGCTCTTTGGGGAAGTTAGCTCTTTTCTGGGTAGCAAACAGAATATTAGTTCTCAGATAGCCATGCAATGTTACAGCTTTACAGCAGGGGGAAAGCTGCACTCTTGCCTTTAGCTGTGGAGAAATAAACTCTGTACAGTGGCCTGGAAAGATGTAGCCATGTTCCTTATGGCTCTGTATGCACACATGGTTATGGCCACACTGCAGACAGCAGCTCTTCTGGCATGCTAGGCAGGGTAAAGAGAAATGCTTAAACAAGTGGAGTTGTCCACTTGTGGATGGGCCAGGTCTGGGCTCAGTTCCAGAGAGACAAGGAACTGCTGGGGAGAGGCCAGCAGAGGCTAGGGACATGCTGAGGGCACTGGAGCAGCTGTGGCAGGAGGAAAGGCTGAGAGCCCTGGGGCTGCTGAGCCTGGAGAAGAGCAGCCCCAGAGGGGAGCTGCTCAGTGCTGAGCAAGAGCTGAAGGCTGAGGGTGAGAGGCTGGGGCCAGACTCTGCTCAGTGGTGCCCAGGGCCAGGCCAAGGGGCACTGGGCACCAACTGGAAGCCAGGAGGTTCCAGCTGAGCAGGAGGAGAAGCTTGTTTGTTGTGAGGGTGTTGGAGCCCTGGCCCAGGCTGTCCAGAGAGGCTGTGGAGTCTCCTTGTGTGGAGAGATTGCCAAGGCAGCTGGAGGTGACCCTGGGCAAGCTGCTATGGGTCCCCCTGCTGGAGCAGGGGGCTTGGACTGGCTGATCCCAGAGGTCCCTTCTAACCCCCAGCATGCTGGGATCCTGGGATTCTGTGGCTTCTTTTATACAGCTAGAAAGAGGTGTTTGGAACAGGCTTTCAAGATAAAACCTGTGAGTGACTCCCTGCCACTTCTGGCAGGTCCCAGAGCAGCTCACAGACTTAGAGCAAAGCTAAACCAGCTGGAGGTTTGCCTGCTTTTCAGAAACACCCAAACTGTGTATTTAGAGGTCACCCCTAGGGTATGATCTTGAATATGAACCCAGCAAAGAGACCTCAGGTTATTAACAAACCATACAGCTTCTTTTCCAGTGGTTATTCAGGTTCCCTTTAGCAAGGCTTAGACACCTCAGAGGCCTGTTTGTCTTCCACTCATCCACCAGAATCAAAACCTCTGGAAGCAAGTGGAACACCACAGGATTATCACTGTGGAGATTTCTCTGCTTTGGCTCTCCTGATGAAGAATTCCAGTGTGGAATTCTCACTGGCACTGGTCTGTAATTAATGTGGAGTATGATGAGGGAGGGTAAATGATGCCTTCACCTGGCTGGTATTTGCAGATGAGGAATGGTTCCATCTTTAAAGGCCACCAGAAGGCTTGGGATGAAAGATATCACAAGTCTGACAGATTGTTCTTGCTTGGCTTTTTTTAAGTTTACATTCCTCACACCAAGCTAACAACAATTCTGACTCAGGGCCCAAAATGCCTGGAGTTCTTCAGACTGGAAGAGATTTTTGGCCCTGCTGCTAAATTCCTATTAGAAAAGAGTTCTCCTATGAATTCACAGCACTAGCTCAGGGGACATTGCATCAACACTGCCAGCACCAGTGGTGTTTGGCCATATCCAGAGCTGAAATAGTCACAGACTGCAAACATCACCTCTGAGATCATGACAGTGCTCTATTTTTTGGCCCAGGAGGATGCTCTGTGTGTAGCAGGGGCTTCAAAACTGACTTGTTTTGTGATGAATGAACAGGCTGGGTGAAATGTGTCTTGTGGGAGGGAGTTTGATTTGGCTTTTAGAGGAACTGTTGCTTTGTAGGGGAATTAAATCTCTACTATCTACCAATTCCTGTCAGCTCCTTTTCAAGTCAGAGAGCCCCTGTGGAAAACATGAGGTGCTTTGGCTTACCTAGTGTTTGCTGCAGAAGAAGCTGTGAAATAAGAACTGATATCTGCAGTTTTGTTGTGAGTGCAGCTGCTGGAAGGTTCAGAACAGCTAGAGATCTCTGAGCTGTACAGGGAACTGTTAGAGCTTGAGGAGAGAGCAGCTCCTTTTGGAACACTGTTGGCAGTGCTGGAAACACTGAGCTGAAAGAGCCTCAGAAAACAGCTGGGCATTGTGTCAGGTCTTTGGGAGGAGGTTTGGTTTCCAAGAAGCTTGGTTGAGCTTGAACCAGGTTCAGGTTTACATTCAAATAGACTTGTAAAAACACAGAACATGGGTCAGGTGGCTTAGGCTCTCTGATGCAATCCTTTTCCTTAGGCTCTCCACCTTTCTATTTTAGTTCCATTCTGCCAGCTGAGGACTCTTGAGGTGGTGAAGAGCCTGTACTTCAGGTTTTGTCCTGGTCTGAAACCAAGCAGCAGCATTGTTTTCCCTCCAGTGGGTTGGGCAGAGACTCAACAATCCAACCTTTTTTGTTTAAAGCAGCCTAAAACTCCTGGATTTTTGGAGATAGCTCCAGAAGTGGAGCCTTCCTGAGTCCTTCATTTGGGTGCTGACCTGCAGAACCCTTCCTAAGAGGAATTTGGTTGTGCAGATGAGTCAGTCCTGGCTGGACTGTGCCTTGAAGAGCCTTCATGGAAAGGTGGTTTACAGTGCATGCATCTGGAGAAGCTGAGATGGAAATAGGCCTTGTTGTTTGGAGTTCCTTCTGCAATGTGGTAGATAGCATCACTCCAGAAAGGTCAGCTGGGGATTTGAGTATTGTCATGGTGCCCTGTTTATCTGATCACAAGTGCAGCTTCCCCACTGCTCTTGGGTTGTGTGGTTTCAGTTGGGAAACAAAACCCATCAGTAAACAAACATTTTGTCATGTTGATAGGGAGGTGGAGAAGAGAGGAAATTAGAAGCCACAAATGACATTTTCTCCTGAGCATGAGAAGCTGAAATGCTCCTCAGGGATGGGTAACTTTCCTCAGCCTCTGCTGGAGGGCAAGAGTCTGGTTCCTGGCTTCCCCCTGAACACAAACAAACCTTCTCTGGACTGGGGGTTCAGTGGTGTTCTGCCCTCTGCTGTGTTACTGTGCTTCATCTCAGGGGGAAAGAGACACTCCTCCAGCCAGGTGTAGTGTTGTGATGGGGTCACATCCTGCTGTAAACAGGGTCGGTGGTGCAGAGCCTCCTCAGAAGGTGCAGGTTCCTTGGGAGAGCAATGGCTGGACAGCTTTGTGGGAGTCAGGGCAAGCCATGGTTACACCAGAGGGTGAGAAAGGGAAGGGATCAGAATGGATTGAGCTTAGGGGGGAAGATGACTCCAGCAGCTGTCAGCTGCTCTGGGAAAAGTGGACTTCTCAGGGGCCTCCAGGATGGGCATGGTGAAGGCAGTGGCTTCTCTGTGCTGGTCTGCTGGTGGCCTCAGGGAGGTCCAGTGCCTCCTTGCTTACTGCAAGGAGAGCAGAGAGCAGCATGGCTGTGCTCTGCACTGGCATCTCCTACCTTGAATGCTTTCTCTCACATTTCAAGATTGAAAACATCTCCTCCAGAGAAGGGAGCTGGTTATGCTGTGATATCAAGTGTGATGAGCTTACAGTAGGTGTCAAGGAATGTTTGCTTGGGTTCAGCTGCTCTGGGCTTTAACCTTCCTGCTGCAAGGCTCATTCACTGAGACAAAGTCAGGGTGTGAAAAGAGCTCATCAGAAATTGCTGGCATGAAGCAACATGGGCAGGGGGAAAGGAAGGACAGGAAAAATGACTGAGAGGCAGCTCTTTGTCCTTCCCAGTTACTGGGTAGTTGCCTTACCTAGAGCTTTGGCTTAAATCAAGGGGCAGTTTCTTACCTGACAGTGAAGGTCATGCCAGCACTGAAGGAGCACCTTCTGAAGCCTGTAGAGGTTGGTTGCTTGGTTCTAATCTCTTGCCCATCTTCCAGGCCTACTGCTATCAATTCCAACTCCCAAGTCCAGTCTGACTCCCTCTAAAGTTAGCATTTGCTTGTTCCTTGATTTCCTGTCCCTGTGTCCCCTGTGGGTGACAGCTCCCCTCTGTGACCTGCAGGGTTTGCATCTGGCAGAAGCTCTGGGCTGAGTTGTTAGGGCTTTGGTGCAGTGAAGCCAGGAACCTCTCTGCAGGGAGTTTTCAGCTTGTTGCTGGAAACTGCAAGTTTGAAAAGCAGCCTGGGCCCTAGGAAAGAAGAGTCATCCATCCCAGGTTGCACAATGAAGGCATTCTGGGCCCTTCCCAGTGGAAAATCACAAGCCTAGCTTCAAGGGCACTGGGTGAATCAAGTGTCATTAAACTTTCCTTAAGCCATTTCCTAAGAACTCTTCTTTATAAGCACTGCAACCTGCTCCATTGCATCTGCTCACCCCCACAGGAGCTTCCAGGCTTTAACTGCTGCAGAGCCAGTGTTGTGCAAACTGGGTAACTGCTATCCCCAAGGGCCAGCTTCTTGCTGAGTGAAGGCTCAGACTTGTAGAAAACTGGATTCCTGTTTGCAGGCAGCCTGTGTTTTCCAAGTGTACATCCCCTGGGACTGGTCCTCAGGGCCCACAAGGGTCCACTTGGAGTAAACACTTGCCCAAAGCATGTGTTTGAGCATCTCTGAAGGTCCCAAATGTCTCTGGAAAGAGAGGAAGAAAGCTGACCAGCAGGAGGGGTTGGCTCCTTGGCTCCTCCAAGGCTTCTGAGGGTAAAGGGGTTTAGAACTGGTGGTTTTGGTACCTGCTGCCTGTGTGCAGGAGGGAAGATGATAGAATCACAGACTGGTTTGGGTTGGAAGGGCCCTGGAAAGGTCAAGTCCAAGCCTCCTGCAGTCAGCAGGGACATCTTGTGAGTTAGGGCTCAGGGAGACAGGTTTGCTGCTGTTGGGGTTGTCACTCTTAGGAATGAAAGTGGTAGCACTGTGCCTGATGTCAGGGCAGGAACTCACTGGTTTGCTTGGGGCTTTAGGCATTTGTGTTTAAACAACTTCCCAGCAGCCTCCCAGCAGCCTTGCACAAGTGCAAGACCTGGTGGTGCTCAAATGAACAAAGGGACACTAGGCAGAACAACATGTGCTGCATTCAGAGGGTTCAGCAAGGGCAAACAAGAGCAAGTGCAGGGTGGTCCCTGCCTTTCATCTCCAGGAACATGCTGGGAACCTAGCAAACATCATGGCCAAGCCACTTTCCTAGCATGCACATGCAGGGAGACATGATCCAGGCTGCTGGCAGAGACTCAGCTGCAGGAACTGATCTGTGTGGGATTCTGGCAGGAACACTGTTTTAAAGGCTCTGTAAATAGATGTGCTCATGTCATGTGCTGGCAGACAGAGTCTGTGTGTGCTGATAGCACCAGTGTGGCAGCAGCACTAGGGCAGGGATTGGACTCCTGGACTGGGCACTGGGGAGGCCACAGCTCCAATCCTGGGGTCAGTTTTGGACTCCTCACTCCAAGAAGGACATGGAGGTGCTGGAGTGTGGCCAGAGAAGGGCAAGGAAGGTGGGGAAGGGTCTAGAGCACAAGTGTTGTGAGGAGCAGCTGAGGGAACTGGGCCTGGTTAGCCTGGAGAAGAGGAGGCTCAGGGGAGACCTTCTCACTCTCTGCAGCTCCCTGAGAGGAGGCTGGAGCCAGGTGGGGATTGGGCTCTTCTCCCAAGGAACAAGTGATAGAACAAAAGGATACAGCCTCAAGTTGTACCAGGGAAGGTTTAGGTTGGACATGAGGAACAATTCCTTCCCCAAAAGGGTTGTCAAGGCCTGTCCCAGGCTGCCCAGGGCAGTGGTGGAGTCACCATCCCTGGAGGGGTTTGAAAGCCCTGGGGGTGTGTTGCTGAGGGCTATGGGTTAGTGGTGCCTTGGCAGTGCTGGGGAACAGTTGGACTCCATGACTTTAAAGACCTTTTCCAACCAAAGCAGTTCTGTGATTCTCTGCTTTGGGCAGTGTGGAAGGAGTATCCTGAGTGTGCAGGCTGGGGTGGTTCTCCTGACTCTCTGCTCAGCAGTGTACATGCTGATGCCCAGGGAGGTGTGGCTGTGTGTGTATACTGGCTGAAAAGAGGTTTCTCTGGTGAAAAAAAAGAGTATGTTCCTTTTTTTTATGTGTGTTTTGAAATGTAAAGTGACTTTGCTGTGTTAGTGGGTGAGGGAGGTGTCCCTGGCAGCACTGAGCCATCCTGGCTGAAGCAGAGCTCTGCATGTGGTAGGATTCACTCTGGGAGAAGGGCTCCATCTCTTGGGGGCAGAGAAATAAAACTCTGTGTGCTTTCCCTTGCAGACTTGCCTCTCAATACCTGACATCAAGACAGCATTTAGTGACTGCATCAACAAAATTGGGAAGAGAGACTGCCTGACACAGGCCTGCTCTGCTTTCACTGGGTGAGTGTGAGGGTGGGTGGTGGTTGGCTTCCTGGGACAGCTGCACTGTCACTTCTGCAGAGCAGTAGAACAGGCTTTAATAACCCCTGGAAGGGAGCTGTGCTTCCTTCCCAGCACTGACAGATGCTTGTCTGTGGCTCCAGGTCAGTGAGTTCTGCACATCCAGCTATGGAACACCTTGGAAACGTGCTCCTGGCTGAGAGCAGAGGCACTCAGAGGCACGTGGAGCTGCTGCTGCTTGTCCTTTGTCATCCCTTCTCCATCCACAGCCATCCTTGCAGTTGTTGGCTGGCTGCAGCTCCTGGTTTTGATCTAGGAAGTCAGTTGAGGATGTAGCTGCCAGAGCAATGAGTGTTGTTGCAGTGCTGGCAGAGTCCTTATGCTATTGGGGTCCTGTGGGTTGCTGTGCAGATGAGCTTTGTTATGTGGTTCAGACAGCACTGTCTGAGTGTTCTTACACTGGAGACACCTGTGGTTTAAGAATCAGTGACTCTAACAGACCAGAATTTAGGGGACTGTGCTTCTTCTTTGGGCCTGCACAGCTCCATGCTGTCACTTTGACCACCCAGTGGCTTCACCACTGCCCCTTGAGGCTTGCAAGGCTTTGGTTCCACTTTCAGTTCTGTGGCCTGAATGGAAAGTGCTGTTGCAGAAGGCTAGGAACACTCCTGCCTGAGTGACTGCTGGTGCTGAGCCCAGAGCTTTGGAGATTTCTTTTTAACCTAGCAAGAAATCTGTATTTTCAGACAAGCTCCTGCAAAGGGTGAGGAAAGCTGCTTGAGCTGTGGGGAAATCTCCTGTCTGCAGTGCTGAGAAGCAAAGGCAGATGAGTGGCCATGAGAAGAGTGGCTGAGCTCTGACTGGAAGAGAAGGGTTAGAGAAGAACCTGGTGACATCCAGCCTTTTCAAACATGTCTAGTTTTGAGCTGTGTGGAATTTTCCTTTCAGAATTTCACACTGAAGGGAGCCAGGCTGTGGGAGTTGTGGCTGGGAGGCTGTGCAGGGCCCAGGGGGTTGCTGACCTGCTTGGCAGGTGGTTACAGAAGGCTGGAGCCAGGCTGGGAAGGGCTGACACCACTAGCTCAAGGCTGGAGCAAAAAATAACCTCAGACCAGCTGTCAAGTGTTTTTGGAGGCTTCTTCATTCCAAGCTTTCCACAGAGTGGATGACTAAACTGAGTTGGATGTAGAGATGCAGAGACAGCAGAGGAAAAGCAAGGCTGGAGTTTACATGCAGAGCTAACAGCCATCAGATGCCCGGGGTCTGTGTGAGAGACTAACAGTGAGCCCAGGGAGTTCCTGTGGGGCAGAACCTTCCCTGCCTTGCTGAGAGACTCCAGCAGTCCTGGGCTTGTTCTTGGTAGTGTTGTTGTTTTCCTGGGCTTGCTTTGGTTTATTTAAACCTCCTCTGCCTCTCTCCTTTCCCTAGCAAAGGAGTCCAGGAGGGAATTGAGTGGATGGTGAAGTGTGTGGTGAGGAACATCCACCGGCCCCCGAGGAAGAAGGACATCACGTAGGGGCTGCCAGCTCAGCCAAGGAATGGACAGTTCTGTCTTCCCTTGAAAGCAGGTGGTCCACTGGATTCCTCTTATGCCTGATTCTTTCCTAACTTTGGAGACAAACATTCTCTTTCTGCATCTAGAAACACTCGAGCAAAGGATTCCAGCAGGGTGGGGGGTGGGAGTCTCTTACCTGAAGTATTAAACTGCTGGCCTGAGAGCCTGGACCCACAGTCAGTCTACACTTCAGCAGGTGCAAAGGACTTAATCTTCTACTGTATTGCTCTTTGTGATTCCTGGTTTGTGAGTCTAACAGGCTGGAGGCCAGTGGCATGAAGGAACTGCTGAAGGAACTGTGGAGGCGGCTGTGCAAGGGGAGGGAGAGCCTGGCCCTGCTAACTGAGAAGCTACCTTGCTGCTCCAGCCCTGTGGTTCTTGTAGGTGGTGTTACTGGCCCTGTGATGCTGCTGTTTGTATGAGAAGGGGGACAGAATGTTGATTATAACTCCATTTCCAGTCAACATGTTGATTTGTAACTTTTACCTGTGGTAAATGCAGATGTGGAAGCCAGCAACTGCCCTGTGGTGCACTGTGGAAAATGGGTGTTGGGAGGCTGTGGCCTCCAGAAGCACTGCCTTGCTTTGCCTCCCTGCTGGGCATTCTCAGCAATGCCAGGGATCACTGGAATCTTCTGGAACTGGAGTGAACTGGGGCCCATTCTGTCATCTCTCTAGGCCAAAAGCTGAACCTCTAGGCAGGGAGAAATCAGTATGCAATAAAGCTTCCTACTTTGACCTTCTCTTGCTGAAGCAGCTGATGTTTGGCAGCAGTGGTGCTCAGCCCTCTCAGGTTGCTTTGAAGAGCAAGGAAGAACAGAAAGGCAGCTCTCAAAAGTCCTGGAGTGCTCCCTCCTCATTCTCAGCTGGTAGTTCTGCTGACATGCCACTAACCTTTCTCTGAAGCTCTCCTTTGACATGGACTTCACTCTGCTCTCTGCCTGTTTCAGTTACTGCTGCCACTGTCTGCTGCCCACTCTGCTGTTTGCTCACAGAGCTGAGGTTGTTATGCAGCCTCTCTTTGAGTCAGGCAGGAGTGTTTGTTTAAAGAGAGGTTATTTGGCAGCCCTTGAAGAACTTTCTGCTCAATTTTCTGCAGCTCCTGGCAGATTGTTCTTTGGTTTTTTAACGAGAACAGAACTGACTCCTCACATTTGGGTCAGAGGGGGAGGGCAGCTGGCCTGTGTCACTCAGCACATGGAGTCAGTGGAAACAGTTGTCTGGTGGGAAGCAGAATCTTCCTTCTCAGTACTGCTAGGGTAGGAGAAAGGGAGGGAAACTGCCAGGGAAGAGGTCAAATCTCTTCCTCCCTTGCTGCTGTTAGAACAAGTGCTGTAACAGTCCCTGAGGTTGGAGTTGGCTGGTGCCAATACCAACAGCACATCCCAGAGTTAAACTGCAGAAGACCTAAGGCAGCAGGGATTTGTCTCCTCTAGAGCTGGTGACCCAGCTGAGGTTATTGTGCACTCTTGAGTGGAGAGGATCCCTTGAAGATCACTCACCTGTGGTGAGAAGGCTCTGCATGTGGTGAAGGGCTGAGTGTTCTGAGGGTACAGAAGCACTGGCCTCCCCCTGGCCACTGCTGATAGGGGCAGTCTCTCTCAGGTGGCCAGCAGTGATAAGAGAAGCTGCTGTCACTTGGCCACCTGCAAGGCTGAGTGTGTTCAGGATATCTCTGTGGTCCTGGCTCTTCTCAGTTGGCAGGGTTGGTGCTAACAGTTAAACTGAAGATGTAGAACAATAGCTGCTGGACAAAAGTGTCTTGCTGAAAGACAAAACACTTCAGTCAAGTAACTGGAACCATCTGCTTGCTGAAACACCAGGGGATTTCCAAGCTTTCCACATACACCCAAGTCTCCTTCTCTCCCTATTCCCTCAGAGACTAGGAAGGAGAAAAGCTCTGAGCTTGAGGCCACAGCTGTTCTCTCAGGTTTCCAGACACAGACTGCAGGCTTGTGGCAGGTCTCAGCAGGAGATCTTCAGCTAAAGCAAAGGTTTTGACTTCAGAATTCCAAGCTCTCTGGACTGGGAAAGTCTTTCACTCCAAGCTCCATCAGGTGCAATACAAACCCAAGCAGGGAGGGTTTCTCTGAGACCAGCACTGACAAACTGACACCATGCAGGGTTAGCTTCCAGAGCAGTAGCAGCAGTTACAGCCTGCATGCAGCTGCTTGGCTCCCAAAGTCTGTCTGAGGAAAGAGCTTCACACTCAGCTTTTCCCACCCCTGCAGATAAAGTGGCCCTGCCTGGGGCTGCTGAAAGATCTCCTGCGTGCAGGGGAAGCCCAGCAGGGAAGGAGTCATGCCAGTGCTTGAACTGCTTGGGTGCAAGGAAGGAATTGAGCTGCTGATCAGCTGGCAGGTGCAAGACAAGGATCTTGCACAGCCTGGCTCTCACTTGGCTCCTGCAACATGTGCAGTTATTCTCCATGAAGCTCAGAGGCAGTGGAGTGCTGGGGTTTTTGGTTGCATCTCCTCTCTGTGGGCATAAGTGACTACATTGATGAGTTCCTCCCTAATCATAACATCATTGAGGCTGGAAGAGACCTCTGAGATCCTGGAGTCCAGCACTGCCAGGGCACCACTGCACCATGGCCTCAGAAACACAGCTCCAGGCCTTGGAAACCCCTCTAGGGATGGTGACTCCAGCACTGCCCTGGGCAGCCTGGGCCAGGCCTTGACAACCCTTTTGGGGAAGAAATTGTTCCTCATGTCCAACCTAGACCTCCCCTGGCACAACTGGAGGCTGTTTCCTCTTGTCCTATCACTTGTTTCTTGGGAGAAGAGCACAACCCCCAGCAGGCTCCAGCCTCCTTTCAGGGAGCTGCAGAGAGTGAGAAGGTCTCCCCTGAGCCTCCTCTTCTCCAGGCTAACCAAGCCCAGTTCCCTCAGCTCCCAGGACAACTCCTAGGGACTTTTCATGAGCTTCTCTGCACACACTGGGGCTCTCTGTCTCCAAACCCACCTCACAAGGACCCAGTCCCAGCTGCCAGGAGTGCCTGCTCCCCTACAACTTCATCCCCACAAATCAAGTCTGAGGACAAGCCTTCCCCCCTGCCTCTCCTTACCTCCTAAGGGAGTGGTGGTTAAATGTCCTGATAAAGAACCAAGCTGGTGCTGAAAGCAGGCAGAACCTCAGAGGAGAATGACTGAGGAGTGGTGCAGAAAACTTGGCCAGCACAGCATGTACTGTCCCTGGGGAAACAGTGACCTCAGCTCCTTCCATAAACCAGGTGCTCCTCCAGGGGGGAGAAGAAGTGAATGAGAGCTGTGGAATTCCAGCTGACATTTCCAAAGCCATGCAAGCTCTCTCTGGGGGCAGGGATCTCTCATGCCAGCTCAGCCACATTGTCCTTCTCAGCAGTGCCCATTCCAGAGCTGATGGCATCAGTGGTGTCCTCTGCTGAGCACCATGTTCCTCCCATGCTGTTCTGAGGGTGGGAAGACTCCTGCCTCAGGCTGCCCCCCCAGAAGGAGCCATCAAGGTCTCTGGTTCCACAGAGCCATGCTGTTGGTGTCTAAGGACACTTCTAGCTGGAGGCATTGCAAGCTTCCTGCCTGTGCTTCCCAGAACCCTTGTGCAAGTTAAAGGTCATCAGAAGGGTCACCAGTGTTTCCATCCAAGCTCAGGAGGCAGTGCCCAGAGCTGCAGGCTCTAGGCTGAGTAGCCCAGGGGAGCCAAAGGATGGATGGACTAACAGAAACAGTTGTGCTTCCAACCTGGCCCTGTGCTGGATCACTTCCTGTAAGTGACCTTTCCAGTAAGCTCAGGGCAAAAGCAACCTCTTCTGTGAAGGACAACAGTCCTCCCAGCACTGGAACTGAGGGCAAGCTGGAGGGTGGTGTTTGCTAACCACCACCAGATCCAAGGGTTTGTTAAGAGACAGTTTGGAGCTGGTGTTTGTTTAGCTCCCTCTTGACCTGGCTCGCTCCCAGCCACCAGTCCAGCTCCTCACTGCCATGGTGAACCAACCCCAGCCTGCCTGCTCCTGGCCTCTCATCTCCCCTGTGTCCAGCTGGCCAGGCTGGGGAGGGGGCACCTGGGCTGAACTTCTTGCTGTTGGAGACATCCAACTGCTGGGAAGCTCCTTGAACACAGGAGGGAGATTACAAATGGGGGAGGGGAGGAAATGAGTGCAGGGGAGTGGGGTGAGAGCCCAGGGGAGAAAAAACACCTCCCTGCTCCCACGTGTGTGGCCAAGGCTGGTGGCACCAGAGCCTGGCCATGGTGCTGGGAGAGGAGACCTGCCAGGGGCAGAGTGGCCAAGCCCAGGGTCCCAGTGCAGCAGGGCACTCACCTCAGCAGCTGTTTGCTGTGAAAACAGGGATGCAACTTCTGCTTCTCCTGCTTGTTCTGAGCCTTCACCCCCTGGCAGCTGTGGGAGGCTCAGGGAGAAGCAAACACAACCCAGGAGCTCCTGCAGGGAAGGAGGACTGGAAATAACAGGAGGAGCAGCAAAAGCTGGTGCTGCTCCATGGCAGGTCTGGGTCCAGCCCAGCAGCATTCAGCATCACCAGTGCTGCCATTCCAGGCAGGAGCTGTGGCAATGGCTTTGTCCTGAGCAGCATAGCACCCTTTGCCCTCCCTCAGTCTCACCTCTGCTTCCCCAGCATGGCCAGAAACCTCCACCTGCAGCACTGGGCCTGGGGGAGCTTGGGCCCAGCAGCAGGGAGAGCAGCAGGGAATGACTCTCAGCAGGGAGAGAGCCTGGCTGTGGGACACAGCATCAGAAGCTGAGGGAGAAGCCACCTACAGTCAGAAACAGAGGAGGTGTGTGCTTCATAAGCAGACAAAACTGGCACCTCTCTGGACAGAGAGAAGCTCAGGTGTGTTGGCACTCCCTGAGTCCTCTCCCACAGTTTCTGGAGGCCTCAGCCCACTGCCCACCACCAGCTGACACAGGAGGGTAAGGGGAAGAACTAGCCCCAGCAAAACAAAACCATGGGAAAGCTGCAGGCAGAAGAGTGAATAAATGCCTTGTGCCTCAGTTGCAACCCCAGGGCCAAGAGGGTGGCTGGAGCCTGCTTGAAGCAAGAGGATAATGCATCTGCAGAGGTCACATCCCATCAGCACCCCTGGAGAAGTCCCCCCATGGCTTCCTCCATCCACCCTGGCTCCTGGCTCCTGGTTTGTGCTGTCAAGGTGTGAGCCAGCTGTGTATGAGCTCAGCAGGAAAACTCCCAGTGACTCCTTCAGCCAGTCCTGCTCCAAACCCTGGGGTGCTGGGCTGGCACATGAGCTAAAGCATGTCCAAACCACTCTCCCAGGCAGCAAGTTGGCTCCTGCCCATGGTGCTTTGGAGACTTTGAGTCATTCCACACCTGGCTGCAGTGAGAAGCCTTGGAGTCAGAGCCCAGCACAGGCCCAACACGTGGCTCTGCCTCAGCAGCTTAAATAAACTAGTGGTTTTCTGGGGGATTTTGGGTTTGTTGTTGTTGCTCCCTGTTTTCAGCCTTTCACATCACAGGATGAAGGGGAAGCCTGACTCAAGAGAGCAGTCTGGGCTTGGGCTTTTGTGTAATGCTCATGTTATTTGGGGAAAAATATCTTCTGTGCACTGAACCTCTGAGCTGCCCTGGGAGAGAGCCACAGCCACTGAGAGGTTACCCTGTCCCCAGCCCTGGCAAAGGGGTTCCTGAAGTGATCAGGAGGAAGCTGACACTGCCAAAGGATCCTCTTCTCTCTGCAGGCTTTGGAAAAGCCAGTGAAAAACCAAAAGGGGTTTTTTTATCCCCTGAGGTTACCTTTTCAGCTAGTTCAGCTTAACCTGAGGTTGGTCTGTGGTCACCTGCCATGGCCTGGGGGGAGGAGTGGGAGTGGAGCTGGGGCAGCACCAGGGCTTCTTCCTGCAGGCAAAGCACATGTCCTGGAACAGCAGCAGGATCAGGTGCTGGGCTGCTTGGATGCTTTGCAAAGGTCAATGCTCACCAGCAAGATCCTCTCCTGCCACAGTGCCTGTGAGCCCAGGGGAGGAGACACCTTGCTGGGCAGAAACTCCAGCTAATATGGGGAGCAGAATCATTAAACCGTTTCAGTTGGAAGAGACCTTTGAGATCCTGGAGTCCAACTGTTCCCCAGCACTACCAGGGCACCACTGCACCATGGCCTCAGCACCACAGCTCCAGGGCTTAGAAACCCCTCCAGGGATGGTGACTCCAGCACTGCCCTGGGCAGCCTGGGACAGGCTTGGACAACCCTTTTGGGGAAGAAATTGTTCCCAATGTCCATCCTAAACCTCCCCTGGCACAACTTGAGGCTGTTTCCTCTTGTGTTATCACTTCTTCCTTGGGAGAAGAGCCCAACCCCTACCTGGCTCCAACCTCCTCTCAGGGAGCTGCAGAGAGTGAGAAGGTCTCCCCTGAGCCTCCTCCTCTCCAGGCTAACCAAGCCCAGTTCCCTCAGCTGCTCCTCACAACACTTGTGCTCTAGACCCTTCCCCACCTTCCTTGCCCTTCTCTGGCCACACTCCAGCACCTCAATGTCCCTCTTGGAGTGAGGAGCCCAAAACTGACCCCAGGATTGGAGGTGTGGCCTCCCCAGTGCCCAGTCCAGGAGGCCAATCCCTGCTGCCACACTAGTGCTGCTCCAAGCCAGGATGCTGTTGGCCTTCCTGGTCCCCTGGGCACTCTGCTGCCTCATCTCCAGCCACTGTTGGCCAAGACCCCCAGGTCTGTTTGTGCTTTGTCAGACATTTGCTCCTCTTTATCCCTAGTTGAACTGACCCAGGACATCAAGATCACTGAACTGCTTCATCCCCACAGCCCAGACCCAGGGTGAGCTGAGTCAGGAGATTGTCTAGGACTCTCAGCACCACCTTTCTCCTCCCAATGAGACTAGGAGAGGACTCTGGTGACAGAGAATTTTATAATAAAATAATTTCTTTGGTTTCTTCCTTTAGAAAACATCTCTCACACATGGTATGAAAACAGGTAGTCTAGAAATAAACTCAAAGACATCTGCACCAGGGACTGGAAGGACATCCTGCACCCAAGGTGTGCCTCAGCAGTCACCTCCTTTCTCAACACAGCCATGACAGACTGTTCTAGCTCAAAGCAGGACACAAGCACACACCAGGGAACCCTTGATGGGAAATGCTGTTAGAAAAACTANAACCCAAATCTCCCCAGTTTCAACCCAAATCTCCCCAGTTTCAACCCAAATCCCCCCCCAGTCTCAGCCCAAACCAGATGTTTTCTATAAAAAGGGAGCTTGGTTCTTCCCCAGGCAAAAAGAAAAGTCCCTGGCCACCACTTGTTCTGCTGCTGAAATGTTGACCCTCTGAGTGCTGCAGCTGCCAGGGGCTGGCCCTGGCCACAGGTGGAGGCAGTGGCTGCTCACAGCATCCCCTCCCGGAGGCAGCAAACCTCCCGCACGCAGAGCAGGGCCCACCACAGCTGCCACTGCACAGTGCAGCTGACCCAGCTCTCTAATACTGCGTTTCCAGTTGGGTTTGGAAAGGTTAATAAATTAACGAGGCCACAGAAGACAAGAAGCCAAGCCCAAAGGCAGCCAGGCAGCCCCAGGTGCTGTCAGTGGAGCAGGAAGCGCCTGCGGACCTTCTCCTCGATGGAGTGCAGCTTGGCCAGGCGCAGCGCCTCCAGCAGCTCCTTGGTCACCTCGTAGTGGTCCTCCTTCAGGTGAGTGAGGAAAGCCCTGAACTTCTCCTGCATGGCTGCCTTGGTCCCTGACACCTCCTTCCTTGGGGGGTGCTCCAGGATCTGCTGCAGGCGCTTCAGCTTCCTGACGGAGATGTCCTGGTACACCACGAAGTCAATCAGGGCTTGCTGGCAGTCGTCGTCCTCTAGAGCTGGGGAGAGGAGAGCACCTGGGGGTTAGGGGGCAGGTGATGGTGGGACAGCAGGAGAGCAGGTCACAGCTCCACTGAGCCTCTCCAGGGGACATGGAACCAGAGAGGTGGCAGATGTCCCATCCCTGGGAGACATACGTCTGATCTGGTTGAAGATGTCCCTGTTGACCTTAAAAGGTCCAACCCAAGCCAAGCAATCCTAGGATCCTATGCCACTGTCCTCACCCCAGCCATGCCTGAGGTTAAAGCTCCCAGCCCAGGGAGCCCTGCTGAGGCTCCAGATTCAGGAGGTGTTTTATCTCCATGACCATGGGCCACCTGCCCAGCTCTGCCCACACAAGGTTGGTGCCCAGGACGCGGGAGCATCTGCCTGGCAGAGAGTGCAAGGGAGAGGAGAGAGGGCAGAGAGCTTGTGCTGCTGGCAGGGGTGGAGTGGGACAAGCAGGTCAGAAAAGAAAGACCCTTTTGCAAGTGGAAAAAGTGAGGTTAGGAGGAAGAAGAAGGAGAAAAACACCAAACATGGCATCATGAAGGGATCACAGGCCATCCCTGCCCTGGAAGGTTTGGTCCAGCCCTGTCTGAGCCTCATTTTCCAGCAGCAGCTTATCCTCTGCAGGGCAGCTAGGAAACAACCTGGGAAAGTTCCTGTGACTGGACAAAAAGGAACTGTAGAAATGTACCTTTCCCCTGCTTCCCCTCCCCATGGAGCAGGGGCAAGGGAAACTCCAGAGAGAGCTGAACTGTGTGCACTCAGTGTTTACCCATGCTGGCTTTCCTGAAAGCTTCTCTCTCCCCATGCAGGTTTGTAGCTCTGGGGACAGGAGAAGCCCCAGGCACAGCTCAAGTTGGGGCTTTTGTGCAGACCCAGTCCCAGTTGGCTGAGGAGCTGCTGGAGCTGGTCCAGCATAAGGAACAAAGCCAAAAAATTGTCAAGAGATCAAGGCCAAAGAGTTACTCAATCAAGGAAAAAAAAAACCCCAGCCAACCCAAACAAACCCCAACCTAGCCTAGTTTCCTAGTTTCATGCCATTGTAAACTGGGAGTGGTTTCACTGGCTGTAGTAGGGGGGGGTTGGGCTCCTTCCCTCAGGATTTGCCTCTCCTGCACCCTCAGGGTTCTGTGGAAGGGTTCTGGCCTTGGCAGCAGGGAGCAAGGCAGAAATGCCTGAAATGGTGATGAATGGAGCCAGAAATTCCCCTTGGCTCCCACTGCTCCATAAAGGCCATGCGTGCCTTTGCCCAACAAGCAGCAGTGCAGGTGCTGCTGACACATCCCTCACCTGACCTCCTTCCACTGTCCCTGGGACCTCATCCTGCTGGTGACAGAGCTTTCCAGCTCCTCTCTCTGGCAGGATCACGACCCTGGCAAGGAGCTTGTGGCCTGAGTCAGGCTTGAAGATGTGCCCCATGCTGGTGGTGCTAGGAGAGGAGAGGTAGGAGCTCCTCTCACACACAGCCCCCTTGCCCCACCACCAGGGAGGAGCAGATTTGATTGAAGCTCTTCTGTCAAGCCTCATCTTGCTGGAAGAAAGACTTTTTATAGCTATATACACTGGAAGAACCTCCCCAGAGGTGTGGTGGAGTCCCCACTGCTGGAGGCTTCCAGGACATGGCTGGACATGTTTCTGGGTTACCTCCTCTAGGCTCCTTGCAAGGTTGGACCAGACGAACTCCCAAAGCCCTTTCCAGCCTGGGCTGTTCTGTGGCTCTAAGAATGACTGCTGGAGGTTCAAGGGTGCAGGTTTGCTGCCTCCCAGGTAAGCCCTGTTGAATTTGTCTCCTGTGTCCCTTGGCTGGCTGCTCAGGGGAGGGCAGGTGGCTCAGACCAGACACCTGCCTGACCCCAACGGACATCAGGCCCTGGAGATGGTTCTCACTCCCTTTCTCACCCCCTAACTTGTTGGGGTGCATGTTCCAAAGCACCCCTGGACCCAGCTCCTCACTCCTTTGCCTTTTGCCAAGAAAGGTTGGACCAAAAGATCTTTGAGGTCTCTTCCAGCCCAGGATTCTATGACTCCAGGATCTGTGCCTGCTATGGCTCCTGCCTGACCTTCCCCCTCCTCTGAGGCTCAGCACAACAATTGCACTCTACTGATGACACAGGTGAAAGAGTAGAGGTGTGATGTCAGCTAACAGGTCAGACTTCACCCAAGGCTCAGCTCTGATGATCCTTGGAGCTGCTCCATCCAACCTGCATGGGACAAGGTTGTGATGGGAATAAAAGCTTCCTGGAAAGCAGGCTGAAGAAGCAGGAGCCAAGCTCTGACACCATGACCACCAGCCATCAGGCATCACTGTGAGCTAAGTTACAGCCCCATGGCTGCCAAACCTGTCCTCATGTCCCAGCTATCCCAGTCCCTTGCATGATTTCACTCCAGCTCTTTGTTCTTGCTGAGCCAGGAGCCTGCAGAGGCTCAGGCTGAGCAGAAGCTGTTGCTGAAGCTCTGCACCCTGCCCTTGCCCTATGGGACCAACCCTGGAGAGGGAGGAAGGCAGAAAAATCTGCATTTTGCCCATAATGCCTATGAAGGATGGATCACTCCACACTGTTAGGACCTATTTCACCTCATCTTGCATCTGTGTAGAAAAAGAAAGTCACCATAAAGTTCCCTCTGGCCCCAGCAGCATTCTGGTGCCAGCATCCCCCCCTCTGCCCAGCTCACCTGGTCCCTGGGTGCTGTTCCTTCTCCCTGGTCTGCAGGAGGTGCAGAGGGTGTCATGGTACTGGTTGCCCAGCACGTTGGTCACCTTCCCCTGCTGCTGGCAGTCCTGGTGTGGTTGGCAGGACTGGGTGCTGGAGGAGGAGGAGGAGAAGAAGCCACGGGGGCAAGGGCGGCACTGGGTGTCCTCAAAGGGGGTTCCTGTGCATGGGGAGAGCAGGCTGTCAGCCTGGGGGAGAGGCTGAGCAGAGAGCAGGAGCTGGGGGAGAGGTTGGCAGAGCAAAGAGTGTCAGACACAATTCACAGAGTCCCAGCATGCTGAGGGCTGGAAGGGACCTCTGGGGATCATCCAGTCCAACCCCCCTGCTCCAGCAGGGTCACCCACAGCAGCTTACCCAGGGTCACCTCCAGCTGCCTTGGGAATCTCTCCACACAAGGAGACTCCACAGCCTCTCTGCAAAGCCTGGTCCAGGGCTCCAACACCCTCACAACAAACAATTTTCTCCTCCTGCTCAGGTGGAAGCTCCTGAGTTCCAGTCTGTGCCCAGTGCCCGTTGGGCTGTCCCTGGCCACCACTCAGCAGAGTCTGGCCCCAGCCTCTTGCCCCCAGCCTTGAGGTCTTGCTCAGCACTGAGCAGATTCCCCAAGACAATTTGGCAGGACAAGCAGGAGGGTGACCTTTTGGAGCTGACCATGACCTGCACCTCCCCTGGGGAATGGGTGTCCTCTTGCAGGGCAACCAGCAACAGCTTTCCCAGCTATCTCCCAAGCCAAAGCATTTGGCAGATGCTGATAAACTGTCACCAGCCTCCAGACATAGGAGGAGATCTCATCTGGTACTGAAAAGTCATCTCCTGGCTAGGACACAGCAGCTGGGACAATGGCAAGCCCAGTGCCACACCAGCCCCTTTGACTCACAGTAGAGTCAGGAGGCTCCTGGCCAAGTGAAAGTAAAAGTCACTGAGAAGGTGAAAGCTCCACTTGCTTCTACAGCTTCCCAGGCAGGCTCCAGGCCAGCCCTGTCCCTGTGTCACAGGGAAGCTGCCACATGAGCAAGATTGCACTGGCTTGTCCTGCACATTCTCTGGGGGAGAGGTAACAGCCCTGATGGCAGCAGATTCCACACCTTTTCACCTCCTCCTCATAGAGCTGATTAAGCACAAGGTCTCTACCTGCCACAACCTGCTTTAGACCATTGCTGTGGCTTCAGCAGGAGAAGTCCAGGCCAGCTGCTGACACAGCAGCTGAGCCAGCAGTTGCAAATAGCAAAGCTCATGTTCCCTGAGGAACCACACATGGATCCAAGCACCCATCCAGCCCCAAACCCAGCAAGGTCTGTCCCCGGCCCCACAGCCACTGCTCCATGGTCACCACATCCACATCTCCAGCTAGCCACAAGCACATCCAGCCCCAGGGCTCTGCCCACCCATGCTGGATGCTTGGTTCCTGCCATGGGGCTTCAGAGGTCTGGGCTGGGTCCCACCACCACCTCCCAAGAGAAACTATTTGTAAAGAAAACAGCAACAACAACAAATTAGCTTCCCCTCTACTGCCCCAGGTTGGGTCTTCAGCCCCAGAGTGAACCCTCCAGCCAAATCCAGCATTTGATGTCAAAGAGCTCCCCCAGGTTGTGCAGACCTGGTTCACCTTGTGCTGTGTCACTGCATTTGGTAACAGACAGTCAGGTCAGGACAAATCAAACCCCAAACTCCACCATAGGCATCAGCTGAAGACAACAGGTCCTTCACCTGGCCTGAGAGCCTGCAGCTCTTCTAGGCCACGTGTGGAAGGACCTCAAAAGCCTCCATGCCTCCAAACAAAGCCTCTGCACTTCAAAGTACAGTAACCTTGGGTTTGCTGATGCTGCCCATGCTGGCCTTGTACCCAGACAACAGCTGTTGTCCAGAGAGAGCCTGGTCCTAGGAGAGCAAGAGGACAACCAACCTGTAGGCACTTTGGGTTTTCAGACAGTGTGCACCCAGCCCCAAAGCTACAGTCATTCACCAGCCCTACCCTTGCACCAGCAGCAGCCCTTTCCAGCCCAGGTAATTCACACCTCCTGCTCCATGCCTTCCTGCCTGCAATGGGGAGAGAGCTGGCAGAGGAGCAGGAGCTGCTCAGACCTCCCCACCTGCCTGGAGCCATAGCAGGGGGAGCTATGGTAACCCCCAGGCCAGCTCTGCCTGTGGAGGCACGGTGAAGCAGGGAAGCAGGATCACCGTGTCCAACCGACTGGTGGTGCTGGGGAATTCCAGAGGATTTCCAACACGAAAGCAGGGAGAAAAAACCAAACAAATCACTCCTTGGAAAAGAAACCAAAGCAGCAACTTCACCGGCCAGCAAGGACAGCAGGGTGCTGGTGAGCAAAGAGGGAGGAGAGCAGGCTGTGGGCAGCCATCGACTGCCGTGTTTCTCCTTCCCTTTTTAGCTCCAGGGGAGATTTAGGGATGTGACAGGAGAGTCTCAAGCTCCTGTGGACACCTCTGCCACAGCCTCCTGCCTGAGGTACTCACCCAGCTTCTCCACACCGTAGCCTGGCAGGCACTCCGAGTGCCTGATGCAGAACTCCATCTCGGAGTAGTAGCCCTCCCGGCACTGGCAGACGCGGTTGTGGGTGGAATTGCACTGCTGCACCTCCACCTGCTTCTCCTCGCAGATGACGTTACAGTAGCGACACTTCTCCAGGTAGTTCCAGTACTGGGTGTAGTGCAGGTCGGGGCAGGGCTCACACACTGTCTGCCTCTCCCTGGTGCAGTGCTGTGCCACGAAGGTCCCCGGTGGGCACTGCTGGCAGCTGAGCCTCTCCTGCGTGACAGCATCCTTCCATGGGTAGGTGGGTTGGGCTCTGCAGCCGAGCGCAGCCAGGAGCAGGAGGAGAGGAGCAAACATCCACTGCAAAGAGAGGACAGAGAGCCCTCAGCTGGTCCCCTCACAGAGGCAGGAGCTGCAAACGCTGCTGCTGCCTCAGGGAGTTCCTTACTGCTGTAGATGCAAGGAATTCTTCTCCCACCTCAGGGATAAGGCAGCAGTAGTGCTGGGGACCAGCCCCTGCCCACATCCCCTGCCTCCCCCCACCACCCTCTGCTTGCCAGCCCAAGGTGACAAAGCAAGTGATGCTGCTCAAGCCCATTTTGTGGTGCCTTCGCACCCCCATTTCCCTCCTTCAGCACTAAAAGCAGCTCCAGCACATCCTTCTCCTCTTCTCGCTCCTGAAGTCGGTTCCCCACCATCTGGGGTGAGCCCTTTGCAGCCCAAGCAGCAGAAGGGAAGTTTTCCAAACTGGCAAACACGTAGCAAGCTCCATGGGAGCTCTGAACGTTTTTGGAAGCCCATTCACTCAGGACAGACCTGGAGAGCCCTAGAGCCCTCTTTGTCCTCCCTTCCCTTCCCACAGCAGCCGGTACCTTACCTTGGGTGGAGACCTCAGACCGGGCACGGGGCAAGGTAGCATAGCAGCAGGGGCTCCCGAGAGCTGCGAGCAAAGCCCTGGGGAGACACAGAGGGGTCCTCAGAGGACAGCAGCTGCTCCGGAGCTCCTCTCGGTAGCAGCAGCAGCACTGCTCCAGCCGCCGGCTGCGAAGCTGAAAGAGAAAGAGAAGAGTAAGGAGCGTTGGGAAAGGCTGAGCTTTCTCTGAAGCTTTCCTTCTTCCTCCGAGCTCTCTCCAGCCCAGGGGCAGCAGCAGAGCCTTAGAGCTCCGTGGAGAACCTGGAAGGCTGCGCCCGTGCTCCTGCCACGCTCATCACCCGTGGGTGGGAGGAAGGAGCAGAAGCAGGAGAGGTGGCAGGACAGCAGCTGAGATCTCCTTCCCCATCCTATCCCTTCTCATTCCCGGGACAGGCTCCCCTTCCTCTCGTCCTCCCTTCCCATCTCAGCTCCCAGCACTGGCTGCTTTTCCTCCCCATCCTCTCGCAGGACTGGCTGCTCTTCCTCCCTCCCTTCCTCCCCACTGCACGCCAGCCCCCAGGACTGGCTGCCCTCCCTCCTCATCCCTCCCATCCCCTCACCTCCCTACTCCACATGCCTCTCCCCTCGCCTAGCAGCACCTTTATAGCCATCCCCAGCCCAGGGGGAAGACCTCTTTTACGCAAGCGACCGGAGACACCATGACTCCCCCCCAGCCCTCTCCGGGCTCCCACCAGCCCCTCCAGCCCCTCAATGCTCTCCCAAAGCTCTTTCCTCTCCCGATTCTGCTCTTGCCTGGAAGCAGCAGAGCTCACTGTGTTTGTTACCTGCCAGCAGGGAGATGAGATGGGACAGGCACAGCTGAAGGTTGTACACTAGGTTTGTTGAGGGGGTTTTGTTTTGTTTTTGGCTGGGGAAGTGCAGGGAATTTCCCCCACGGATGCTCCAGTCCCCGCCTGTAAATGCCAAACAATTTCCTTGACTCTCGGGGCACAGTTTGCCCCAAACACAGCCCAGCTGGGACAGTTCTCCTGGCTGTAAGCTCTGCCACTGGTGCCCTGAGGCTGTTCCAAGCTGAGGACGTGAACATCTGCCCTGCTCTGCCCAGGGGCTCTGGTGCGAGACCCTCTCCTATCTCTTGCACACCCTGAGGACACTGACCCTCTGAAAGCAGCCCAGAGTCCTAAGGGTCAGGCAACGTGGTCTTGTAGCCAGCTCAGAGCTCCAGCTTTCTCCTTCCAGGAGCCCTGGGGTTGACACCAACTCAACCAAGTAAACCGCTCAGTTACCCTTCATGGAATGCCAACAGCCAGCAGCTTCAGGACTTGGCACCTCAGCATCTTACAGGTGGCACCTCTCCACTCACCTTGGACCTCAAGGATGTCAGTGGCAGCTGAGCTCAGCCTCACAGGTGCAGCACCTGCCAGAGCCCCACAGGACTGCAGAGACCAGTGCCTGCTCCCTCTGCACTGCCCCTGCTTAAATCCACCACATTCCTGAGCTTGGTCCTTCCAGTTCCCTCTGAAGGCAAAACCAACTCCACGGGGACCTCTGCAAAGTGCTTGAGGTGCTCAGGAGGCTCCTGCTGAGTCCTGGTCCCTGCACATGCTCTGGTACCTTCAAAGCTCAGGGGGAAGGAGAAAAATCACAGAATTTATCCTTTCTTTGGTGTAAAAGCTCCTCACTGAGCCCATGGGGAGCAGAACATCCTCAGTACCTCCAAACCCACCTCTTCCTTTCCTCCCAGACACCATCTCTTCTACCAGGAATGGTGCCATGAGGCAGAGCAGCAGGGGGAAGCTGCAACCTATTCCAAACAGCTAGAGGAGGGGGAAAAAAGCCTCCAGCTTTCTTCTTGTTTCCAACCTTCCCAAGCAATTGGAGAGAAAACAACCCCAACACCCAGAGCACATCCCTGCACCCCAGAGCACTCCCCTGGGGTTTGTCCTACCTCTGATAGTGTCACCCTTTGCCACCTTCCTCCTTGTGAAGGGCAAGAGCACACCCTGCAGCCCTCAGGCTGGGCTGCTGCCACTGCCCTTCACACAAACCTCACCAGCTCCTGGGTCACAAACTCCTCATGACTTCTGGTACCAGCACAGCCTGGGACCTCCAGCCACCCCCTGCCTGAGCACACTGACCAGCAACAGCAGGACTGTGGCTAGCAGTAAAACCAGGTGGGAGGTGTCACACCAGTAGAGCAGCACTCCCTGCACCATCTCAAGATAAAAGAGGGGAACATCCATCAGCCTTGCTTGCTCAGAAGCAAAGCATGTCAGAGACCAGCCTGAAGGCAGCAGCCAGGCCATGAACACCCATGACTTGCCCAGCATCACCCCAGGGAGACATCCAAAAGGTCTCAACCATCCTCCCAGAAGCCATTTGCTGTGGAACTGCTGTCTCCAGCCTCACTGCTGCTCTCAGCTCAGGCTCTGCTGTCTGCTCTGAAGAGGACACCAGCCACACGTGCTACCCTCACCCTGTCCCACACTGGGGGGCTTGGGCAAATTTCTCACCACTGTTTGAGCTCTGAGAAGGAATTCCAGCTGGGAATACAGCTGGCCACAGGAATCCAAAGCTCCTTCCAGGGAGAGCAATTTCTACCCATCATGGTGATAGCAAAACCTCTGACCCTGGCTGGAGGCTAAGGTGGTCAGGGTGTGGGTGTGACAGCATGACCTGGGCTGTGGGTATGTGCTCTCTGCACTGAGCAGGTGAGGGCTGGTGCCTCCAGCCCTCTCTGGAGAGCAACAGCTCGACTCACTGGTGACCTTCTGACCTGTGGAGGTAGCTTAGAGAAGAAATTCAGCATCACATCCTCCTGGTGCTGATTTTACTTCCCCACACAGGACATCACTTCGCTGCTCTGAGACTCCAGGCTGTCCAGCAGCTCAGCTTCCTGAAGCTCCTCTTGCACAATCAGGTTTTTCACCACTCTTCTGAGAAGAATCAAAGCAGCTCTTTGGTCTCATCAGGAGCCACTGCTCCAAGCAGGGACACTCTTCAGCCCTCTCCTGCTGAAAGGCCCTTCAGTGCTGCTCTCCTTCCCAAGCCCTTGCAGCATGAGTTGGGAAAGCAAGGAGGAAAAGGGCTTTGTTTCCCAGTGACACACCACAGCTGGAGACAACATCCCAGGTGTACACAGCACTGCAAGAGACTCACACCTACTGCCTTCAACATCTCCAACTCCTGTCATTTGCTTCCCCAGATCAGCCAGGAGTGTCCCTGGGAGTTTTCCTCTCCCAGGTTAGCAGCAGTTTCCTCCAACCACTCACAGCAACAGTGGTTTGGGTTTCTTTTTCCTCAAACAATCCTTATTTTCACTTTCTGGCCTTCATAAATTAATTCTTCTCTCCCTGCTCTCCTTCTTGGAAACTCAGCCAGTTCCAAGATGTCAGAAGGTGACATCCTTGCAGCTGAGCCTCTGCCCAGTGTTGTGGGAAGCAGCTTTACTGCTGAGGCAGAGGTGGGAGGAAGCAGCACTCTATAAACACTCTCAGGAGGGCTACAGCAAGGTCAAGCAGGGGTCTGGTGACACACAAACCTCCAAGGGTTTCTTTGGAAGCTGAGGTGAGGAAATGAATGTGCAGGCCTCTGGGAGAAGTGGTGACCTGGAGTAGCCTGCCCTGAGGAACATGTGGTCAGTCAGCAGCATGCTCAGCTACTGGGAGGCTGGGGCTGGGAAGGGCCTGAGGTCTAGCACAGGGCAGATCACATCACTGCTGGGTGGCTCCCAGGAGCCAGGGATGGATGCCCTGGGACTCCCAGAACAAACACACTCCTAACAGGTAGGGGGCTTGCTGTTCAGTGACATCAAGTCAGCTACAAGGGTCAAGAGCTCAAGTTCAGAGCTGTGTTCTCTCACCAGAGGAGGTCCTTTGGGTGTATATGAGACCTGCTGAAGGGCAGCACCACAACTGCTGCTCCCTGCTGCTTCTGCTCTTCCAGCTGATGGAGATGATTCCTCAGCAAAGCTCTCCCCAGCAGGTCAGGGCTGACAGTCACTGGGCTCTGCTATGAAGCGAGGACCAGCTAAGCTGCAGACAAGCACAAGCAGCAGGCTGGATGCTGTCCCGTCACCAGGACATGCTAACATCCACCTGTCCTGCCCCAGAGATGCTGAGAGCAGGGAACCAGACTTGCAGACCCACCCCAGTGCAATCCCCACTGCAGCAGGAAGCAGCCACAGAACCAGACTGACTCCAAACCAGTTCCATCTGCAGCTGGCAGAGTCCCTGCTGGGAAGACTGAGGGCTGCCAGGGCTTGCCAGGGGGAGCTCAGCTGGTGAAGGCACTCAGCAGGAACTCTCCTCAGCAAGATGATCCAGCTGCTGAGATGTGTAACTCTGGAAGGCATCCAGATGTTTTTACCTAGGTCCTCTCTGCCCTGCTCCCAGGTGAGAAGTCTCCAGAACCAAACCAACTCCAGTGGCAGTGGAAAAGCAGAACTGGAGAAACACTGGAGTTGAGGAGGAAAAGAAGTGGAATAATTTTTGTCCCAGCAAACCACAGCATCCCAGAACCCCAGCAGGGGGAGGGCTGGAAGGGACCTCTGGGGGATCACCCAGCCCACCCCCCCTGCTCCAGCAGGGTCACCCACAGCAGCTTGCCCAAGGTCACCTCCAGCTGCCTTGGAAATCTCTCCACACAAGGAGACTCCACAGCCTCTCTGGGCAGCCTGGGCCAGGGCTCCAACACCCTCACAGGGAAGAAGTTCCTGTTGAGATGGAACCTCCTGGGTTCCAGTTTGCTCCCAGTGCCCCTTGGCCTGGCCCTGACCTTTTAAGAACTCTCCCTGCATCCGAGAGCATTTTGGCAGCCCACAGCAGATCATTTCCAACAGGCAAAGCTACACAAAGCCACCCTCCACCACCTCTGAGGCTGCTGGGAGCTCATGTCCTGTGCTGTGGTTTCCCTCCAGTGGCACCAGCAGTAAGCTGCAGTTCCCCCGGGGGGAGGTGGGCAATGCACCCAGGCACCTTGCACTACAGACCAAGTCCCTGCTGGCTGCTCTCAGCCTCCCCACCCCTATCCCACCTAGGCCAGGAGAACTCACTCAGTGAGAATCCAAAAGCATCTGAAAGAAGCCACAGGGAGCTGCTCAGAAGCAGCTAGAGGCCTTTTCCCAGCAGCTCTGAGATCTGAATTCTGTTGCTGGCTGCAGAAGATCAGCAGTGACCTGAGCTGCTTCCCCCTGAGAGCATCATCTGTGTCCCCAGTCTCACACTGCTGCAATGCAACTTACTGCTACCAGAGCAAAGGAGAATGAAGCATGACAAAACACTCAGGCCCTGACTTGTGGCAGTGCAGCTCAACCCCCCAACAAACACAGTAAAGCACATTTCAGGCAGGGGGTTGCTCTGTTTTGGGAATCAAAGCTGCTGACTTCCATGTTCCTGGCAAGGTCTCAGCCCAGCAAAACACAGCTTCAGCAGCAGCACAGCAGTCAGTGCAGTCAGGAGAGCTGAGCACTGCTGCCTTCCTGGCCCCAGGCCTCTTCCTGTTCACTTTTACAGCACAGATCTAACACATCCATGTTCCTCCTCTCCTTTCCCTATCTGGAGCTCCCCCTGCATGTCTGATTCCTGCTGCCAGGAGGACTTGAATGGACTTGCCCAGAGCTAGAACAGGGATTTCAACAGCTCAGAACACCTGCTAGCCCCAAATTACCTTCATTCCTCTGTGAATCCTTGTTAGTTCTAACTATTAGTTAGAGGATGGAAAGTTCCTGTCTCACTGCCACTCCTAACATCATTCTGTGTCCTCAGGAGGGCCTGACTGGCACACAAACACCATTCAACACTTGCCTGGGAAGCAGATTCCCCTCTGCAGGGAGGAATTCCTCCATGAGGATCAGTGTCCCAGCAGCAGGGAGAGCTGAAGTGACCCCAGTTCAGAACTCCACAAGCAGGGGAAACCAGAACCTTTGCAGTTTCTGTCACAATGCAGCTTGCTCTCTGGATGATCCCTGGTTAGAACTAAACCCACCCCAGGCTGCAGAAAGCACTCTTCAAGTTATTAAGGACTACACTGTCCCAGAGCAGTGTGAAAGCATTTGCTCTGTGACATGACTCTGCCACCACCACCACAGGAACCCCAAACCTGATCAGCAGGTGTGGACACAACTCATTCTTTGCCCAACAGGACCATTCCAGTGTCCAAAATCCCCCAGCATAAACCTCTCCACTTACCCCCCAGTGCCACCAGGACTCAGGCAGCAGCCTGGTATCTGATGAATTCACTTCATTAGTCTTTGAAGCAAACTGAAGCCCATTAAAACACATGGCTTTATTTACAGTTGAGTTTACAGCAGCTGCTGAAGATGCAGAACTGATGCCATTTCTCAGGCTACCCACTGCTCACAGAGAGTGGAAGTACTAGGAGAGATTCCTTTAACCCATCTAACTTCACTGATTTGAAAGCTTAAACTAAGCCAAGCTCCTTTCCCTCCCCAGGGAGCAGAGAGCAGCTGAGGCAGGCAGAGCAGAAACACCAGCACTGAGCAGAAAGAGCCTCAGAAGCAGGGCTCCAAGAATGCCAGGAGGGTGGAAGGGCTGAGGCTTTGGGGTGAGCAGCTCAAGGAGTGTTCACACTCCCTAGGTACCCACTGCAACCTGCCTCCTTCTAGGATCTGCTGCTGTTGGAGACAGCAGCTGGTGCCAGGCACCAACAGCCAGTGTGGCTCCCTCCCCCCAGGCACAGCAGGGTGGTGAGGATGGGTAGCCTGGTGTCCTCCTTCAGCAGCTCCACTGCCAGGGCTACTCCAGCACCTGAGGGGCCCAGGAGCAGCAGTCACCCCCAGGACAGACCCTGCCAGCCTGAGAGTGGCCACAGGAGGATGTGCAGGCTGAAAGATGAAGTTAACCTTCTGAGTTCCAGAGGACAAGGTTCTGTTGTGTCTCCTGAGTGCCTGAAGAGAGAGAGAACTTGCACTGAGGGGTGCTGGTGCCCTGGATGTCCTCCAGAGCCAAGGACCAGAGAGAGGCTGCAGGGAACCTTCATCCTGCTTCCACCCAGCTCCAGGCTCAGAGCAGAGATCTCCTCCTGCTGACACAAAGTCCTTGCCCTTCCTGCTGGGGAGACTATCACCAGAAGAACACTTGGTTTAATCTCTTCTTCTTCACTTTACTGTGGCAGCCTGGGCACCTCCTCACCACCTAGAGCAAGAGATGCACAAGAGACATCATAGGTAACACACTCAGTCTCTCCAGCAAGTTCCCAGCTGCCCAACCCAAACTGCCAGCCACATCAGCCACTGGGCAGTCACCAAGCTGCTGTCCCAGCTCTTTAGAAATGCAGCTATTTAACAGTTATTTAACTGTTACTTAACTGCAGGAACCAAAGGAGGAAAAAGGCTCCTGGTGAAGCACCAGACTTGACAGCAGTTGTTCCAGATTAATTACAGCTATGACACATGTGGAAGGCAAGTCCAGGAATGAGGAAATGCAGAGCCTGCAGGAGCTGTTCTGAAGGGTAGGAGCTGTTAGTAAAACCCCTTAGGATGGTTGATGAGTTCCCTGAACTCCTGCTTCCTCTTGCAGAGAGGAGAAGGAAGAGATGCCCTGGGCAGACCAGGGCACAGGTGATACATGTGGCCAGGACCAAGAGGGCTGTAGGGGAACCAAGTGCATTTATTTCTTCATCCACCCCACACCTTTCTCTGTCAACAGCAGCAGACTGGGCACAGGAGGCAGCCACTCCTCCCCCAGGTTACACTTTGCTTCTTCACTGAATCTTAAATTTAAAGTCTGATTTTTATCCACAGTGCAGCTGGAGGATTGGGGCCAATTCTGGGCTCCTCAGCTCCAGAGAGAGACAAGGAACTGCTGGAGAGAGTCCAGCAGAGGCTAGGGACATGCTGAGGGCACTGGAGCATCTCTGGCAGGAGGAAAGGCTGAGAGCCCTGGGGCTGCTTAGCCTGGAGAAGAGCAGCCCCAGAGGGGAGCTGCTCAATGCTGAGCAAGAGCTGAAGGCTGGGAGCAAGAGGCTGGGGCCAGACTCTGCTCACTGGTGCCCAGGGCCAGGCCAAGGGGCACTGGGCACCAACTGGAAGCCAGGAGGTTCCAGCTGAGCAGGAGGAGAAGCTTGTTTGGTGTGAAGGTGTTGGAGCCCTGGCCCAGGCTGCCCAGAGAGGCTGTGGAGTCTCCTTGTGTGGAGCAGAACCTGCTGGGTTCCAGCCCACTGGCCCCTGCCCTGTCAGGGACAGCAGACAGTGACCTAAGAGCTCTGAAAACTTGAAGTGTAACACAAGATTTCACATTAGAGACAGCCCCAGATGAGAACAGCTCAGTGTCCCTGGAAGATCTGCACAGAGAGCATGAGCAAACCACATCTCAGTGCTGGAAAGCAGGAGCAGATCTCTGCCCAGGAACCAAAGCCAAGAGCACAGCCCCTGTAAGGCCTCCCCTGACACACCCAAAATCAGCCAGCATGCACCAGCACTAATCCCTCTAAAGCCTCTCCAGATGCAGGCAATTGTGCCTGCTCCTCCAGAAGCTTCTAGCAGCCTTCCAAAACTACTCATCACCTCTCCTCACCACTGAGCTATTTCAGCTAAATCAGAAGTTGGGAAGATAACAGCTTGCAGAGCTGCAGTCACTGCTGTTAGTCACTTCCCTGCAGGACAGGTGCCTGGGAGCTTGAGAGAGGCAAGTGACTAACTGGTTAGCAAAGAGAAGTGAGTTTGCAGTCCAGCCCAGGCAGTGACAAAGCTGAGTGCCATCTGCTGAGGGCTCAGGGATCTCACAGCACACACCACAGGTGGCTGGCAAAGCATCTCCCCCACAGCCAGGCAGGGAAGCACTGGGCTGCCCAGCTCAGGGCTGGCCATGCAGGGGGAAGCCTCAGGAGCTGATTCCTCTGGGGCTGCTTTCAGAGAAGCAGGGAATGAAATCTGTCCTGTTTGCAGCCCTGCAGCCTCAGCCAGGCTGCTCCCTGCTCACCTGCAGGGTTGGCAGACACTGCCTCCTCCCCCCTGGCAGGAGTCTCTCTCCACCAGCCCAAGCAATGAACCAAACCAGCAGCTGTTTGGCCTTTTATGGACCAAACACTGGGCTTGTTCCATAACCTGGCTGCTGCACTGTGCTGAGAACAGCCCCAGAAAGGGCTGCCATAAGCAAGGGAAGAAAAGGGGACTGGCTGCTTCCTTGTTTTCCCATAGCAAAGGCTACAGAGCACCCACCATGCTGAGCCCTGAGGGCTGCCTGCCCAGCAGAAGGTCTCAGCTGGTGAGAAGATGCTTCTGAGCCTCCCCACACCCAACAGCTCATTGCTCAAAGCCACAAAAAGCCATTCTTAGGAAGGCCTTTGCTGTGAGCTGCCTGTGGAGGAGGCAAAGGGATCTCTGCACCCCAAGGTGCAGTTCTGAAGCACAGCCTCCACGGGGGGTTTGCTGCAGAGCTGCAGCAGCATTTTGTTTGCCCTTTTGCACCTAGCAGGGTTTTAAACTGAACTAGCAAGAAGAAGGTTGAGAATGGCAAGGGAAGGGAGATGCTGTTCCCAGGAGGTTTGGCTGAGCTGTGGGAGTGCTGCCATGGGACAGGGGTGGGGAGGGCACCTCTGCTCAGGGGGAGCTGCAGCATGGGATGCAAATACCTCAGTGGTTTCCTCATGTACAGAAGGAACCTCTGGCTGAGGGAATTCATGTGCTGGGAAGAGCTTCCCTGCTGAGACATCCCCTGCCAGAATCATCCCTCCCACCTGCCCTTTTCTTTCCTAACCATCTGTCCTTGGCCACTGGCAGAGATCCCTAGGCTGAGCAGATCTCTCCTGACTCAGTGTCTGCTGCTGGGCTCTGACTACTTGCTCCAATCTCTACCTGTCTCTCCTGACAGAGCCTGTACTCCCCTGGCAGGGCTGTGCTGTGCTGCCACAAAGCAAAGCTCTGATTCACCTTGCTGAGAGACACTGAGCCCTCCTGTCCCCTGCCAGCTCCTGGGGCCAGGGGGGGGATGAGGTTTCCCTGGGACTAGCAGGGTTGTTCAGGGAATCCACTCATGACAGAGGATCTGGGGAACAACTCCTCCCCCTCCCCAGCTGGTGTCTGCACCAGGCACCTGAACACAACAGGGACCTAGGAGAATCATCTAGCCCAAATGCCTCAGCACCCCAGGGCTGACCAAAAGCTGAAGCATGTTTAGGGCATTTGGGCATTGGCCACTCCTGCAGGAAACCTGGGAAGAGCCTGAGCACCCTCCCAGCAAGGAAACATCTCCTGATAGCTTAGTCTGAAGCACCCTGGCAGCACTGAACTGCTCCCATGCACCCTGCCACTGCACCCCAGGGAGAGGAGCTCAGCACCTCCCTCTCCACATCCCCTCCTCCTTGGGGAGCTGCAGAGCAGAGCTCACAGCTCATCCTCCTTTCTCCAAAGCAGACAAACCCAAGGGCCTCAGCTGCTCCTCACAGGACACTGCTGCCAGCCCTTCACCAGCTTGGGTGCCCTCCTCTGGGGGCCTTCAAGTACCTGGATATGGAAGAGCCCAATCCAGGAGAGCTGGCTGTTCAAATCCCCAGTCCCAGAGAGAAGCAACCAGCCAGAGGAGTGACTGAGAACACTGAGCAAGGTCTGTGATTGATCTCTGAGCTATGGAAACACTCAGGAACTTGGGACTAAGGAGAAAAAGCAGAGCTCAGAGTTACTAATCTGAAGCCAGACCCCACAGAACAGGGCACTACAGTTGCTCAACACACAACTGCTCTGATGCTGTGGATTCTGAGGCTGAGGAAGCAACAAGTCACATCTTACTGGCAGAAGGAAGGAGAAGGTGCAAGCTGATGGGCTAACAACCTCCCTGGGGGACAGCACATGTCTGACTAAGCAAGATGACTCCCCAGGGAGCTCCTTCTCTTCCTTAATGAGCTCCAGTCTCCAGCAGCAGAGACTATAAACACATGGCAGTAAAATTCCTCTCCTAACCTTCCTCCAGGCTGCCAGATCTGCATCCCTGTTAGACGTTGGCATGAGAGGGAAAGTGGAGCAGTCAGAAGCAACAGCTACCCAAGGCACTGCCAGGTCACCACTGCACCATGGCCTCAGCACCACAGCTCCAGGGCTTTCAAACCCCTCCAGGGATGGGGACTGCAGCACTTGCCCTGGGCAGCCTGCTCCTGATTTGCCTCCTCTCCTGCAGGGTTTTAGATGGGGAAAATAATGAGACTAAGCCAGAGAAAAAGGAAGGTTCTGGTGCAAAGCAAGTGACATGATTGATTGTCTCAAGCTGACAGCTTGTTGCCTGTTCAGCTGTGGAGGCAGCTCAGGAGGAGAGGCAAAGGGGTGAACACCCCAGTAAAGCAGAGCTCTGCCCCAGTCACACTGCAGAGGATGGGAAGTAATGAATCAGTGTCAGGGGCTGGAAGGGACCTAAGAAATGGCAAAGCCTCCCTTGGGATTTGGGTGTTCTCTGTCAAGAGAGGAACTCTGTCTCCAGGGCTGTCCCCATGGCTCTCCTGAAAAGCCCCAAATTCACCAGCAGCTTGAGGAGACTGAAGCCAATCACCAAGAGAACCTTTAAGGACTGCTCCCAGCATGTTTTGCAGCAAGTGAAGTCACACAGGGGGCATTTAAAAGGCACATCATCCTCAGATCTGCAATGAGAGCACTGGAACCTTCCTAGAACAGAGGAGGGGCAGGGAGAGGGGGAGAGAGAGAGGGAGGAAGTGACTAAGGTCCATAATCACCTCTGAAACTCTCATCCACACACACTTCCAGTGCAAGGAAACGAGGAGCATGAGCTTTGAGCTCCCTGAACAGTGCCATAGCTGCCCTGCTCCAGCACTGCTTTGGCATGAGCTCAGCCAGGCTCTCAGTGCTCCAGAGCCTGCTCAGGACTGGGTTAACCTGCTTACTTCACAGGGAGGTTGCTGAGAAAAAGCCAGAGGTTCTCAGAAAACAATTACCCCATTAAGACAGAGACAGTGAAGTACTGAGAGACCCCAGGCAGGTGGCAGAAAGGGCAAAGTGCCCTTAAACCACAGCAGCTGTCACTGCACCTGAGCCACTACAGCTCACCAGTCCCCATTCACTAGGGCATCAGCATCACTCTGATCTCTGCAGCTTGGGAACTGCACCCAAAGCCTCCCTGACACCTACCACACTCTGGCTCCAGCTCCAGAGGGAAGATGGGCACAACTCCAGGGCCTGTGGGGGCTCTCACAGGAATGCTTTCTTCTGATACTTTGGTGTCTGGCAACTCGAGTTTGCTTTGCTGGTTAAAGCAGAAGGAGGAAATCTTACTCTGAACCTTCTCTGGGGCCTCCTCCTTGCAAGGGGCTGCATCTGGGCAGGAAGAAAAAGGAACACAATGCACAGACTCCACAGAACACCAGTAGCAAGAAGAAAGTCTCAATTTAAGTCATTTTTTATGCCATACTGCTTGGTAGCAGAAGATCCTGACACACACACACACATTACTGGAAGGAAATAGTTCTGTGGAAACTCCCCCCTGAGAGAGGATCTTGATTCACTCCTGCTCCCACTCCCCTCTGATGCAGAACTCTGCCCTCACCCATAGCACACTTGGCAGCTTCAGGATCACAGAATCCTTTGATGGAAAAGACCTCTAAAGCCAAGGCCAAGCACTGACCAGCACTGCAGCAGTGTTAGTGCATGGGAAAGTGGCACAGCTATATGTTTCTGACTCCAGCACTGCCCTGGGCAGCCTGGGCCAGGCCTTGGCAACCCTTTGGGGGAAGACATTGTTCCTCATGGCCAACCTAAACCTCTCCTGGCACAACCTGAGGCTGTTTCCTTTTGTCCTGTTGCTACTCACCTGTGAGAAGAGACCAACACTTACCTTCCTCTAGCCTCCTCTCAGGGAGCTGCAGAGAGTGAGAAGGTCTCCCCTGAGCCTCCTCTTCTCCAAGCTAACCAAGCCCAGTTCCCTCAGCTGCTCCTCACAACGCCTGTGCTCCAGACCCTTCCCCTCCTCACTAACTGATTTGTTCTTGTTTCCTTGCACTTGCCCATCTCCCTTTACCTTCCATCTCACACCTGTTGGGTTTTTAACACAGCTTGGACATGGCCAAATCCTTTGCTGTGCTACAGGGAGGCCCCAGCCCACAGTTCAGGCTGCTGGCACCATCCAGCATCATCATCCTAAACTCTAGACCAAAAGTTGATTCCCAACCTTGCAGGTGGCTGCTTTCTTGGCTGTGTTCTCCTTTCAGGCACCAGCTCTCCAAAGTCAGGGGACTTCCTTCCCCTTGCTCCTCCTCTTGCAGCTGCTTCTGTCCATCAGCACAGGCCATGCCAGTCAGATCCTCACACACCCTCCTGAACTGCTCCTTGTGATGAGGACGCACGAACATGCAAAACCCTGGCAGGAGAGAGGGCAGAGACAGGGGGTAAAGGCCTGGCCTTGGAGGAGTCCTTGCTTGGGAAGCTGAACATCATCAGCTGCCCTCCAAAGATCTTCAGAGGCTGGTGGAGAGCTTGATGCTTTGGTTTTCTAGTGATGGGGTTTTCCTTGCCAGCAGACAGAGGAGTCTGCAGCGTTAAACAACCCGAGAGCTCTGCCTCCCTCTCCAGCCCGGCACCAACCCCTGCCCCAGCCTCTCACCTGAGAGCTGCCCTAGCCAAAACCAGGCACATTCACCCCTCAGAAAGGAAATGCCTTGGTACTGCTTGGTTGAGAAGGATCCACAACACCCACAGAAACTGCAATAAATCCCTACTGGGACTCACTGCCAGGCAGAGGCAACTCCAGCACAGAGTCCTCTGAGGTCAAAGCGTTCTCTCAGTGCAGTTCCTGCCTGTGTGTGAGGAGTGCTCAGGGGGAGATGATGACTCACAGTACCATGGAGCTCATTTCCCTCCCACTCTGCACTCTGTCAGGACTGATCTGCCTCATCAACTCAGCAGACAAAGAGCATTTTCTGAGATTTGGAGACCATGACATCTAGTCAAGGTCAGGGGAGAACTTCTTGTTAGTTCCTAAAGGCAACAAAAACTTCCCAGCAGTATACACTGTGTGCATCATTTCCTCCAGACATCACACCACAGACCTAGGAGAAGGTGGAGCTGAGGTGTTACACAGCACAAGATGTCTCCACCAGGGCAATCAAGGCCAGCAGATCCTCCTCCTCCTCCTCTTCTTTCCAACAAGGCAGCCCAACTTCAAACCCTGAAAACTTGTAACTGCCTAAATCCTCTCCTCACCAAATCCATGCAAGGAAAAACCCACAGCAAGCTGCTTCTGGGAAAATCAGTATCAGCCTGAAATTCCTGGCAGATGAATGATAAGGAGACTGAACTATGACACACAGCTCCCCAGCTATTCCCAAAGCTCCCCAGCAGAACAATGAATCAGACATGTGACTGCTTATCCCCAAAGCTGGGAGTGACTGAAGAGCTGAGCACCTGTACAGCCACTGGTGGTGGGCAGAACACAACTGAGTCAGCTCAACAGCCAGCACTGGCTTCTCTAAAGAGCAATCACCTGGAGCCACGAGGGGTGCACCCAGGGGTGCAGTCACCTGCCTGAAGCTGGAGCTGCTGAGGCCTTGTCCCTTGAAAGCACTTGGTGGTTGCTGATGGAACAGAACTCCTGCTAAACTGGACATGCTCTGCTCTCTGACATGCATTGAACAAAGCTTCCCTGCTGCTCCACAAACCAGAAGATGGGGAGGAGAAGCCTGCCAGGGCCAGCAGCTTTCCCTGGAAGTAGGGATCTGTAAACCACCCACCAGCACCAGGCCACTGCTCAGACCAGCTGGCAGCACCTGCATCTTCCTCCCAAGCAACCAAAAGCCATTGCACTAAAGCCTGCCTTACTTTGCAGGAGATGGAAGTCCTCTGGCCTCTCAGTGGTGAGGGCTGCTATCACTGAGACCATAGCATCATAGTCATCTGTCCTCTTGTAGGCCAGCAAGGCTTCATGGAAGTGGCTGTAGCTGCTTTTGGGCAAAGCCTTCTTCACATCACTGAGGTAGGCAGCCCTGAGGGCCTGGTGCTGATCCCTCCTAGAGCTTGGAGCTTTCTCAGGCTCTTTCTTTGGAGCTTGACAAGCATTCTGCCCTGAGAGACAGAGAACAGATGTGAGCAGAGCTTGGGAAGGAACAGAAACAAACAGCTCATCCCTTTGTGACTTCTCTTCTCATCCAGAAGGGGGTTCCTGGGCTTCTCCACAGCAGCAAAGCCAGCACTGCCTGCAGAGGCACACACCTGCCTCTGGCATGGCCCTGGGCAGCCAGCACCTGCTCCTGGGAATGGCAAAGGAGCAAATCAGTTCAGGGGATTGCTTTCAGCATCTCCTGGAGATCTCTTCAATGGAGAAATGTGTCAGGTGGTCAGCAGGGAGTGAGCAGGTGGCAGACACTGTGCCTGGAGGTCAGCAGTAAGGCAGGTTCTGTGCTGCCCTGAAGGAGCAGAAGCATGTAGCTCAGCTAGGTCTGACACATGGGCAGGGAGGCTGCAGAACAAGGCTGAAGTCAAGGTTTCTCCCTCCTCACTAATCAGAGGAGAAAAGGGACAGAGATATCTGTGTGTGTTTGCCAACAGAGTGTCAGAAAGGAATAAGCAGCCTGAAAGCACAGCCAGGGCAGCATCAGAGCAAGGGGGGAGTACAGCAGAAGGGGCAGCTACTGAAGAGCCTCTGCTGAGCTCCCCCTGGGCATCTCAAATTGTCACTGACTTCTCACAGCTTGCAGAGGAAAAGCTGCTGGTTTGCAGACTGCAGCAGGCAAGGAAGGATGAGGCATGAGACAAGAAACTGCCTGACACTAACCAGCCACATCTGTTAGTACCTAGGCCTTTGAACTCCTCTAAAATGAAGCTCCTTAGTGGAGAAGAAAGAAGACACTGAGGTTTCAACAGATGAACTTAGTTCCAGCTCCTGAGAGGGGAAAACCATCAGTGTGAATCTAATGAGCATCTCATGGCACAGGCAGCTCTGACACTGCCAGGGGGCAGCCCCTGCCTGAGGGGTGAGCCATGCAGACACTATGCTTTATTACATGGTTTGTGGTAGATGGACAATATAATCTGATATATTCTTCATCATTTTACATTACCTGAGATTTATGGCTATTGTTTCCTCAGCTACTTTCAGTGGAAACAAGTTTCTTAGAAAATCAGAGGACAAAACAATGCCCAAAGCTCAGCTGTTTTGTTCCAGTGTTCTCATAAACACCAAGCAAGCCAGGTAAACAACTCAGCAGGAACAACGTGGCCCAGACATGAGAGCTTTAAAAGGCTTCCAGAAAACATCAGCTTTTCAGTTTATTACTCTCTTTTTTTTTTTTTTAAAGACAGGATCAGCCTTTGCCTATTCTTTAGGCTCTAAATAAAGAGCTCTCAGCTGTGCCACTATCCCACTCATTGCCTTGTGAGAAACAGAAATTCCCCTGCTGTTCTCAGGAAGATCTGCAGTGAAATCATAACTGAGCCTTGGACTTCAAAGATAAATACAGGATACTGAGATCAGAGAAACACAGATGATCTGTGACTGTGAGAATACATTTGACAGTCTCTGTTTCTGCAGAGAAAACATTGTCCACATCCCCAAGAACACAGGAGGAACTGTTCTCTCCACACCTGCATCCACACTGACTTAATCCCAAGTTACATTCCTTAAAAGGCTCTTTCCTGGGCCCTGGACACACAGGAAGCCCAGCAGCCCTGTGCTCAGGGCACCCCTTCCCTCACCAGGTCAACCCCTGATGAAAGCTTCTGGCTTGAGCTGTTTTCTTTCCTATCCACTTTGATTTAATTGATTTGCTTTTGGGTTTTGTTTTGTCCAATCCCTGCTACCCACAGCCAGGGAGCCCTGGGCTAGGGGTACCCCAAAAATCATTGCTCCCAGCAGGAGTATTGAGAGTCAGTGATGAAAGCACAGGCCATGTGTTCTCCTGGGACTAAGGTGTACCTGCACTGGTCAGTCCTGAGGCCAGGTGGAGTCCTCCCTGGTTCAAGTGCAGCCCAGGGTTCAGCTGAGCACAGGAGTCCTTGGAGACTGCAGTTTTCTGCTGCTGCTGCTGCTTTTCTTCTGTTAAATCAAACCAGTTTAACAGTGAGCTCAGAGGAACAAAGAGAATGGTGCATTTCCAAGCATGGCATTCTGCACTGAGAACACCTCAAGATGTAGCTGTTATGTCTCTGGCAGGAGAGGATGAGCTAACACCCTGCTGTTTTGGGGGCCTTCATTGCTCAGGGTTTCACAAGCTCTGGGAGGACACAAACAGCCTCTACACACACTTGTGGGGGCACTGTGTGAGTAGCAAAGGTGACACACAAGGTTTTAAACCCCCAGCCTCAATTCCCCATTCAGACAGATCTCCAACCCCTCTGGAAATCCAAAGGCAGCACCACTAACTGCACAGTGGCTAAGGCTCAGGCAGCTGCCTGTGCTCAGGGGCAGTCAGGCAAGAGGATCCCAGCAGAGCAGAGACAGCTCTGTATGGATGAAACCAAACCACCTTCCACCCTGGCACTTCTCCACATCAGCTGGATCTTGCTCTGGGCCTGGCTCATGCCCCTCAAAAGAGCACAAGCACTGCAGAGTGCTGCCTGTAGCTCCTCACCTCTGCTCCTGGCCAGCAGTGCTCTCTCCTCCCTCAGGAGGCTGTGCTCAGCCTTGTAGCCACAGCCAGCTCCTGTCAGACTGCAACAGGCTTCATCAAACTGCTGCTTGTGCTGAGGGCGAACGAACTGGTAGAACTCTTTCAGCAGAGGGAGGGAGAGAAGGGAAAACAAACCCAAATCAATCCACAGTGGGTAATGAATGCCAGAGGAAGCTCCAGTGCTGGGACTCCAGCTTAGGCAACAGGAAGAGAAAGTGCAGCCAAATCACTCAGGCTCCAGGGCTCATTATCTGCTAGCTATACAATGAGCACAGTGAACAGTCAAAGGTCAGCAGGCATGCAAATTTCCAGCAATACTCTCACCAGTAGGTCATAACTGTCCTTTTCCTCCCACTGCACATAGGAACCAGTTTACTTCTTGGGGAAACAGGCAGCTGCAGTAAAAGGTCATGAGCTGCCTCAAAGTAACTGTGAGGCTGAGACTGAGTAACTGTAAAGTGTTATTTCACACCTCACCTTCCTGCCTCCCCTTCAAGTGCTTGGGAACCAGAAGCCTAAACATCAAAAGAACTTTAGGTTTTGGGTGCTTCCTGCTTCTGAGAACAAGACTTAGAAAATATTTGATCAGCAAATTAAAGCCTAACAGTACCAATAGCACCAGGAGTGCTGAGTGCTCAGCCTGGGCTTCCCATTCCTTAGCCTTAACTGCTTTACAAGATGCATAACTCTGCTTTTTTGCTTTAGGAGATGAAAAGTCACAGAAGAATCTGCCCATTTGTTCACAAGTTGAGGAGGAAATCAAAATTCAGAGAAAACACTCTGCTAAACTACCAGAAATGTACCTGCCAATGCAGCTGCTAAAGCTAAGGAAATACCAATTAAACCAGTGACTACCCATGAGTGCCCAGATCACTTCCCTTATACTCCTCATTATCTCATTAGAAACAGTTCTCTAGCTTGTTTACTTATTTACTTTAACATAGAATCCTTACAAGTGACTCTCTCCAGCTCTCAGAGCCACTCTGGATCTTGCCTCCCAGGGAGTAAGCCAGGCTGCTTTCAGACAAGGCTCCTAAGAGCACAAGCTTCCATGGAATGGGATTTCTTTTCCAGGCCTGTCAGGCTGCAAACTAACAGCTAACTAGATCAAGATTGTGTGTGTGATCTGGGGAGATGAAGAGCTCATGAATATCATCCTGACTGAACTGCCCTTCAAATCTAAACCTCTGAAACACTTGATGCTCCTTCGAAGACAAAGGTCCCATCAGACACAGGCACCTGGGAAGCCAGCCTACCTCGTAACAAGACATGCTTGTTTTCATCCTCTGTGAAGAGAGAGCTCATCTGAGACAGCATTGCATGGAAGTCATTTGTCTTCTTGTAGTGCTGAAGAGCCTTAGAGAAGAGATCATAGTTCTGCTGGCTCAGGGTCTCCTTCACTGTTGCAATGTACAAGTCAGCTCGGATCTTCTTTGGCTCCAGCAGCTCTGCTTTCTTCTCTGCCTGCTGCTGAGACAGGAAGACTGCTCAGTGCCCAGTCTGACCTGAGTTACTCACAGGAATTCAGATGGAAGCAGTGTGTTTACAACTCCACCAGCAGACAGAACAATGCTTTCAACTAGCAGGTTACCACCTCTTGCAACTATGGCAGTCACCTTTGCACCCATTTATTTTGCCCCCCAAAAAGGACCCCAGCCAGCCAGCTTCAGTGCACAGAACAAACACCAATCTGAGTGGGCTGCCTCCTGGAAATGCCCAGCTAACTGAAAGACATCAATCTCTGAAGCAGGAGATACAAAGAAAGGAAGAAGTTGAAGTGTTTTGGTTACTTGTAGACACTACACACATGAGCGAGCCAGATTACTCCCCTGTGTTGGGAAACATCCTCCTAGCATCACAAGCAGCAGGGAGGTGAAGGTTCAGAGCCACCTCTTTATGCAGGTGACTGCAACACAACAGGCTCACACACCTTGAACGTGCAAGCCACCGGCCCCTGACAACACCCTGTGTTCCTGACAACACCCACCATCCACAGGGCCATCCCCTGAGGCTCAGGGACACCCAATATCCCCAGTGATTGGTTGATCTGTTTCTAAAACCCTGAACCCTCTGAGATCTGCCAGCGTTCACCCTCTCCAGAGCAGCAGCAGCGATGCCGACAGAAGCTGCTTCAGGAAAACGCTCCTGGAGAAGGCAGCCAAGTTTCATTGCACAACTCTACTCTTCAGGGAAGGCTTAATAAGAGAAGAGACATTTATTTAGACCTTGAGGGCCAGCCTGAGTCATCATGACATCAGATAGCAACACACTACAAACACAGCCTCCTGCCACGAACCCTGCGCTCCCTTCCTCGCACCTTAGCCATCGGCAGCTCCACGGATGCACTGCCATCAGCTCTGGTGCTGGCAGACAGACAGCACCCACTCAGGACAGACCCCTTGGACAACTGTTGGCAGCTACCATCACCCAGGGGATTCTCAGGGACACTCCTAAGCAAGCCACCTGCCTCACCTGAGTTTGGAGAGAGGGCAAAACAATCCTGCCCAATTGCAAACCTCACCCAACAATGACACAGCACAGGAGGGGTCTGGATCTGAGCACTTCCCCAGGCACAACTGGGCTGTGTTCTGCCATCTGAGGCTCCACCAGCAGCTGGCAGATGATTGCTGGAGGTCCCACCCAACTCAGCTATTCTCATTCAAACAGGAGGAAACCACCCACTCCATCTGGTCAAAGGGAAATGATGTTGACAGCCAGAAATGATCCTTTTTCACCTCTTAGCTCTCCCCTGACCTGTGCTGGATTGCATCTGTGATGCCTGGGAAAGAGCATGGCAGAAAGATTTCAGATGTGGACAGATGAATAGTTACAATTTGGAGCTAAAAAACCAACATCATTTCATTTGGCATCAGTCATTTGTATGCCTGGAACCTTCAAGCCAAAACTCAAGCAGCCTCCAGATCAAAGGGGATGGGCACAGAGCTTAAGCCACATACTGTGTTGCTGACTAGCTTGATCTTCTTCCTTCCTCCTTTCAGCTCCTCTGTTAATCTCTTCTCATACTGAAGGGAAAGTGTTGATAGAAGTTGTGCCTGTGGAGATGAAAGAAGAAATAGGTCCCCAAAAAAAGTGCTTTGTAAAGTTATTGTCCATTTAATTTAGCCATTCCAGGGTTGATCTTGAGGGTGGAGATTCCTGACTGAGCAAAGTTGTTTCAGGGGAGCCCTGGGTGTGGACACACAGGCTTCACCTGCCTCTGTTTTCCTTCCTGGAAGTGCTGCTCTTCTGAAGACCTCAGGCTTCTCTGGGGGTACTGAGAAGGGAAGCCCCAAGCAGCCTTTGGCTGCTTGG
>VWZX01004911.1:2681-32709 GCA_013399015.1 Galbula dea | reverse complement strand
TGGGGCTTCCCTTCTCAGTACCCCCAGAGAAAGTCTCAGGGCAGAGGATGAGACAGCAGCAGGAACATTTGCAGCCTGACAAGCTGTTTAGCATCTCATTCCCAGTCACACTTTGTGCTGCAGGGGCTGGGAACACTGCTTGTGTACAATGCTCTGCAAGAGAGAAGGGGAAAGCAAGAGGAAACAGGGCTCCTGAAAGACAGGTTGCCATAAGGCACAGCTCAGAAGGAAACCTGATGAAGGAGAAGTGTCAAATCATTCCTTAAATGGTTTGAGAGACTCCTTCTCTTTGCTTTTGGAGGTGACAAAAGCTTCTTTCTTTCCTCCACCCAAGCAAATTGTTTCAGAATGACAGCATAACCTTGAGAGCAGCCACTGGGAGGGAGGGTGAAGAGAGATCTGAAAGCACAGCAACCTCCTTATCATGCTTAGTAAAACCAGCTCAACCTCTTCCCAGGGGGAAACCCAGCTCCCCCAAAGTCTCTGCACTTCCCTTAGTCCTTAGCAAGTCCTTAGTTTGAGGACTAAGCTTCCCAGATCTCTGGTGCCTCAGATCATCAGTCCAGGTGCAGCACAAGATGACCCCAGCAGTCTCCACAAGCCACAGATGAGCAGTGGTGGCCAAACCCAAAAAGTGGAGAGGATTTGACTCACTAAGAGAGCCATGAGGATCATCAGCTCAGCTACCCCAAAGCAATGCAGCTGTGGTAACAAGGCACTTGGCTGGGTCACCAAACCCTTGGTGTAAGTTAAAGGAGTTAAGTAATTAAAGGAGTGAGTTGTGGTGCCTGTGCTGGGATGGTCCATGGCTGATGGAGCCAATTTCTCAAGCAGCTGCAGGGTTAGATAACTTTGCTCCTGGTTGATTTCTCCAGCTCTGTACAGTCCCTGTTTCTCCATAAGACAGGTGTACTCCTTACTCCTCCACACTCCCCCCTAAGGTGTTCTTCCCTTCAGCCAAGTGCTGAGCTGTGTTGACACACTAGTCATCAGCCAAACTGAGCCTGCAAGCCAGCAATGAAGGCTCTGGCTGCAGGGGGCCAGGTAAGGGAGCATAACTCCACCACCAACTGGAATTTTGGGAGAGAGAGAGAGAGAGAACACAGTCAAATCACTGGTGTGTTAAAAACACCAACCCAAGAAAGAAAAATGAAGAGCACAGAAAGAGCTTTGTAGTCTTAATGCAATAATGGATTTTTGCTTCAGGTAAAACATTTCCCCAGGTCTGCAAGACTCAGAATGAGATAAATCAGATTTGAATCTGACACTGTAACTTCCAATTCATACACCCTCCCCCACACACATACCAAGGGCTGACACATTCCACCCAGGAGGAACTGGGTCTCCACCACCTTCTTCTTTGAGAGCTCTTTGGTTTCCAGAGACCATGGTTAACACCCAGGAACCTCTGTGTCAGCAGCTGTGCAGCACAGGACTAGTACCTACCTGTTGGTCATCTAATGGAGTGTGGCAAGGCAACCCTTGGCTTAAGCTTAATGAAGAGAAATGCAGCTCCCAGTGCTGACTGCAGGGAGGTTTTCTTGAGAGGAGGTTGAGCTGCTCCTCCTTGTGCTCTGCAGCCTGCAGCTCTTACTCCAGGCAGGTATTTTACCACATCATTGCCATTACCTTCTCCTCTCCTGAGGAGTCACTCTCCTCCTCTGCATCCTCACTGCTCTTCTCACTGTGCTCCAGGGCAGCCAGGAGGCCACCACACTGCCTGCTGGAGGAGACAAGCTCCTGCTCATACTCCATGCAGAGGCTGGATGCTTCATCCCCATTTCCTGGCACTACAGCATAATAGAGAAGACAAAGTAAGATTCCATGTTCCCTTGCCTCTTCTCTCCCCTGACAGTACCTCAGAACCTTCCACAGCAACCCACAGAGGTTTCCTGGCTTGTTTAACCTTCCACTGCTTGCAAAACTGCACTGGATGACTTAGTTGGGAAGATTGGTTTGATTAATCACTCCCTAAATTGCTCAAGCCTTTGTTAACCACAACCTGGTGGACTTCAAGCTTTTCCCTAAGTGATGGCCATATTTACCCTTCAAATGGTTTTGGATCAATGGGAAAGTCTCACTGCAACAGTTGCCTGTCTTTAACAACTACAGCTTCATGGATTTCCCCAAAACTAAGCTCCTGCTTCTGAGAGATTCTGGCATGAGATAGGATTTATTCCTTTCCAATAGGAGAAGCCTTTGCTGAAGCCTACAACTCTGACAGTGCCAACACCTAAAAGACACAAGTCATCCTCAGGTCCCAAGAATACAGAGGAGGGGAGATTTAGGTTGGATATTAGGAGGAAGTTCTTCCCTGTGAGGGTGGGGAGACACTGGCACAGGTTGCCCAGAGAGGCTGTGGAAGCTCCATCCCTGGAAGCTTTGAAGGCCAGGCTGGATGGGGCTGTGGGCAACCTGATCTAGTGGGAGGTGTCCCTGGCAGGCAGGGGGGTTGGAACTAGATGATCTTGAAGGTCCCTTCCAGCTCTGGCAACTCTAGGGTTCTATAATATGTATTCCCACCAACCAGGCAGTTCCCAAGCCACTACTCTGAGAATGGAAGCAGATCATGCCAGGAATTACCATCTCAGCACAAGAAACTCTGCAGCCAAAGCTAGGCTTGCAGGTGCACTTGGATGTTACAGCTACTGCAATGCAACTGAAAAAAAATCTATCACAAGAGGCAATGCAGCTTCTTCCCTTCACCTCCTGTCACACACTGCAGCCCATCCTGTGAGCTGGAGCCACCAGTCACCTGGGTGAGAGGCAGACTGGGCTCAGGGAGCTCACCTGCTGGCTCTGCAGTCACACAGAGGGACTCAGAGCCAGGGAAGGGGCACAAGTGCATGCTTGGAAATAGAGGTAGGAAAAGGTGGTGGCCAAAGTAAATCCTTTCAATGACAACCTGAGGTTCCACTGGCTCAGATGCAATGTTCCATCACCATCACACTCAGTCCTAACTGGCTTAGGACCATGCTTTAAAGAGAAGTTTATTGCTCTGTTCCAAAACAGCAAGCAAGCTAGAGTGGAATGTTCTGAAAGGCTATCTGATGTGAAAACACTTTATTCTTTGCCATTGGCTACCCACAGATTTCAAATCCTGGTTTGTTCCAAGGTCAATGCCCTCTTTTCCCAGTCAGATTACTGGGTAAGAGGCATTTCTACAGCAGCATTTACCCAGAAGACAGGAAAGTGCTGGTCAGAAACAGACTTCCAGTTCTCCAGTTCTTGGTTTTTTTAAGCTGTGATATTCCCCCAAACTCCTCCTGCTCTGCAGGACACTTTTTCAGGCCCTGTCTTTGCTCTGTATTTGCAACTGGTTCCCCCATTTCCCACAGGGGAGCTGTGTCCCTTCTGGTCAGGTTTCTACATCACCCTGAGCCCTCCCCTGCTTCCTCTCCCATTCCAGCTTCCAGTCTCTTGCTCCTCCTGTTTTGGTTCAGCTTAAAACAAAATAAGTCTGTGAGGACCCAAACATACCTTTTCTTTTCCTCTTTAAACTGGGAACATGATCATCCAAGTTTTTGGCCTTTTTCAGGGAGAGGATGTGCTCAGATGAAGCAGATGCTGCTGCATTGCCATCAGTCAGGGAAGGAGCAGAGCTGGAAGGGCACTGGGGCAGGGGTGGGGGCATCTGCAGGCAGGTGACAACAGGTTACAGCAGGCAACAGCTACTCTCCCACCCCACCTCCTTTGCAACCAAAAGTCTCAGCAACAACCCCAAGACATCTCCCCCTTCCCAAGTGACTCCTGACCCCAGGATTGCTGCACATTCTGGATGGAGGTGCTTGTGAAAGCAGGATCAAGTAACCAGGAAGCAACACAGGTAGATGAAGAGCAGGGAGCAGGCTCAGCACCACATGAGCTGCCTAACAGGGAGAGGTCATGACCCAGCTGAAGAACAGTTGCTGCCTAACCCTCCCCACAGCACAGCAAAGCACATTGTGGTTCTTGGTTACCATGAAATTGCCATTTATCACCAGATCAAGTCATCCACTACCACCCATCTGCAGCTTCTTATTGTGAACTTCTTGGATTTGGCTAAAGCACCCTGCAGGAACTCATCCAATTCTGCATGGGAAGTGGTTAAGTGTTGAATAATCTTAACCTCCATGCTGGGAACAAAGAATTCCCTGTTCTGGCTTCCAGTCCATTTCTTGCTATGATTCTCTCCAGTCCCTTAGCCAGTCTTCTTACTTCTGAAACCAAGGAACTATGAGCAAAGGAGCTGCTCATGCTCAGAGAAGCCATGCCAGCAGAGATGAGCCAGGGGTGAACTGGCCACAGTAACTGAAGGGTTTGTCTCACTCTTTCTGGCAGTCCAGATGTAAACTTAAGGGTGACTGATCCTTCCACCCATCTACCCTCTCCCTGAGGGTGAAGCTGAAAGCTTTCTGATGCTAACCTCAGTTCCAGGATTTGCATGGCAGGCAGTTTAAGCTGTGTTTGTTGAGGAGGAACTGGGAAAGGAAGTTATTTTTGTGATCTAAGCTCATGAGCTGCCCAGCATGACAACACATCCTGTCCCAGCTCACTCAGGGAACAGTGAGGCACATCTCCTTTCCCAGAAAGACCCCAGCATTTCAAAGAGACAAGTACCACTGCCCCATCTCTCACCTGGCCACGGATGCCCAGTTTCCAACTCTACCCATCAGAAAAGAAAGCCCAAAGACAAGGAATTTTCACTCACAATCTCCTGAGCAACACGGAAGAAGCCAGAGACACTTCTGACTGCATGGCCAAAGTTGTCATAAACGTGGACATGGGGACGTAGCCAGGAGGGCAGTTTGCCTCTCACATCACTGCTGCTGAACCTGCAGGGGTGGGAAGGGAGAGAATCAGTGGCCAGGAGCTTCAGTTATCCTACTCTGCATTAATGCCATTCATCTGCCTGCAACTCCAAGGCAGGATATTTTGGGGAGAAGATGACAGCAATCTAGTTACCTTCTTAAACTACTGCAATATATATTAGTGTACAGATAATCTAAGTGTATAAATAGATATATATAAATACAGATGTACAGCTAACCTAAAATGCACAGATAAACTCTAGATATACCAACAGAACCACATGAAAATACAAACTGAATTCATTCTGAACAGCAGCCTTCTCCCAACAGTCCCATCAGCACATGAGCAGCCAGCAGGCATGAAGGTGCTGGTGTGTGCTGTGCTGCAGAGCCCAGGGCTCACCTGTGGTCACAGAGGAAGATGGCTCCATAGTCCTGGCGGTGCCTGAGGACCCTGCCGATGGCCTGGTTGACAGCTCGGGAGGCCTGCTGGCTGTACCACTCCCTCCCAGACAGGCACTGCAGGGGTGGGAGGAACAGAGAACAGCAGCCACCACATCAGATCTGTTCTCTCTGCTGCACACTCACCCCTCCTTTCCAAGGAAAGGAGAATAAAACCTCGCAAGCCTTATCCAGCAAGATCTACTGACAAATCTGGGTGCAGGAAGAAGAGTGTGACCACAAGGGAGGTTCTCATTCCCTCCTTCTCTGCCCTGGTGAGGCCACAGCTGGAGTCCTGGGGCCAGTTCTGGGCTCTCCAGCTCAAGAGAGTCAAGGAACTACTGGAGAGAGGCCAGCAGAGGCTAGGAAGGTGCTGAGGGCACTGGAGCATCTCTGGCAGCAGGAAAGGCTGAGAGCCCTGGAGAAGAGCAGCCCCAGAGGGGAGCTGCTCAATGCTGAGCAAGAGCTGAAGGCTGGGGGCAAGAGGCTGGGGCCAGGCTCTGCTCACTGGTGCCCAGGGCCAGGCCAAGGGGTAAACACACATACACACAAACCACAAGTCCCCAAATCAGCCAGCACAGACAATTCCTCCTGCTCACATTCTCTCTGGATGAAGTCATTCCCTCAGGAAGACAGATGGTAAGATGCATGCAAAGATTCTGAATGACACTTCAGTGACACCATTCTTTGAGCCCATCTTTGACTGAGGTGGGGCCACTGGAGACAGAATTTGGAACCCTTAACTTCACTAGAAGATCAGGGTGACTGCACTTGGGACAAACTCCCAAGGTTGTTTGACTTCCTTGACATTCACAGCCCCATAAGGCTCAGAGGATATTAAAAACCAAAACCCTTAGAGACAAGGAGGAACAATGACAGGAACCTGCAAAGAGCCAACAGTGGCAAGCTGCCCAGCATTACCTGTGCACTTGCACCACTCCTCCTCATTTCATCCAGGAACTGCATCTTTAACACCACTCTGGGCTCCATTCGAGGAGGAAAGGGCAGCCCAGTAATGATGACTCCTCTTCCATTCATGTCTGCAAAGTCCAAGCCTTCACTGGCCTGGAGAGAGAGATTTTATTGTCAGCTGCCATGGAAGTGACATCTCAGAGCAGTTCAGCACTTACTGCCTTTCCTTCTCTCCACTAAATGACATCCCTAGCCAAGCACAGTTCAGGAATCCTCTATCAATGATTTTAACTAGGTTTTTACTTTCATTACCAGGACTTTAAAGCCAGCTTTCTCCTCCAGGAGGCCCTGGGTAAAGCATAGCTCAGCCAACACCTTAGTCCTGGATGAGGAGAACAGCTGCAGTCAGGCAACACCTCTGTTTAAGCCTTCCACACCCTGAATGGTCAAACAAGATGTGATCAGAACAGAATGATTTCAAAACAAGAATGGGAAGCTCCCAGAAACCTGCTAGGAGACAGCTGGTTTTAGAGCTTCTGACAACATGGCTCTTTTGGTTTATCTTCTCAATTCTGCAGCCATATTCTCCCTGTGAGTGTAACAAACTGAGGAGCCTGCCCTTCAACTGCACATACTGCAAGGCATGATCTCCCCAGACACTGCTCTTGAGGGACAAGCACCTTGAGCTGAGAATCCCACCCAAAGAGAGCTCTTTCTTTTCTCCACTGATCCAAGGGCTGTTTGGGGACTGGGACTGAAGGTTCAAAGGAAGTTGAATCTTCTCCTGGTGTGCAATAAGCAGCAGCAAAAGAGCCCTAAAAAGTAATCTAGGAATTTGGGAACATTTCCAGTGATAAACATAAATCAATTTATCAGCACTGGGAAATGTTAAGTGAAGTTAATGGACATGTGTTAAAGCTAAGCAATAGCTCTGGTTTCCAGCAGTGTTGTTCTAACATGATTGATGACATGTGTCTTCTAGCTGTCCAAGAGAGTTGTTCTCAGCTCATGGGTTGAGATTTTGGTGAGCAGCCATCAGGAGATGTGAACTCATCCCCCTTCAAGAGCTCCAAAATCTACTCACTCCTCGAATAAAAATAGCAATGAGGCATATGTAAACCTGACATCAATTTGAGAAGGCTTCAGGGGATCCTACTCCTTTTTTCCCCACATGTCATTACAGGTAAGTAACAGAAACATACTGAAATCCAGAGCTTTTCCCCACAGCAACAGCATGATGTTATCTCAGCCACCTTACCTTCCCCCGACACACTGCCAGAAAGGCAGCCCCACTGGACTTTGGGCAGGCAACTGCACCATAGTAGGCATCCATCACCTGGAAGATAAGCTAGTTTAAGCAGGAGTAGGACTGGAATTACCTTTGCATATCATGAATAGAAAGCTGCCCTAGCTAAATGGGACTTGTAGCCTAAGATCTAAGGTGTGATTAGTCTGGCTCAGTGCAACTCTTCACTAAGTGCCCATGGGAGAGGCTATTGCTCAGCCAGATCCTTACTGCCAGACACCTCTGATGAGCAGGGGAAGCATGGAGTCCTGTGCTGCTGCACACCCTGCAGGAAGAGAGGCAGAGCAGGAAAGCAGCTCAAGGCTCTCATTTGCTCTGAGCAGCAAAGAGGGGCTATAAACCAACAAGAGGACACTGCACACCCAAAGCATGACAAGCTGGGAAGAAATGAACAGCAAAACGTTAAAGGATGCTGACTGCTGAAGTGAGGATTGCACTCAGCACACATCCACAGGAGCCACTGCTCCACCACTGGATTGCAGCTGAAGCCTGCACCCTGCACAACTGGCCAAGAGTCAAGGAAGGAGGCACAGCAGAGCTAGGCTTCAAAGGAACTCTTGGAGACTTCCAGTTTTCCCCTAGGATAAAATTTGGGTGTTTTCCTTTTATCCTAGGACAAAATGTGAGTGTTTCACACCTTAGAAAGGGTGTTTAAACAGAAGAGTTTCTGAAAGTGTTACAGGGATGTAATGCAAATGATCAACCTCTGCAAAGCTTCCTTTGTTCCTGGGTTCCACAAACATGGGCTTCACTTCTTCTATCCTTCTAGCAAAGTCATGCTCCTGTTAAACAGAGAAGGAACACATCAGAAGTGGCCACATGAAAGCAAGCACACACCAGAAGTGCCTGGGAGTGGCCACCACAGAGCTCCCCAGAGTCTGCTCCTCTTGCTGACACAGAGAGACAGCAGCAGCCACACTCAACCCTAACACACTGACAGCAACTCCCTGCAGCTCAGACATGACACAGATGAGATCCACTCCTTTGCTTTCCAATTTGCAAGTTCCCAACATCCACCTCCCAGAGGCCTCCTCCAGTGTGACACCTCTGTCCCAGCACTTGCTTTTGAGGAGGAGGAGCAGCATTTGAGCCAGAACTATTCTGCCCTGTCTCACCAGAGGCACTGGAGGGATGAGCACAGCAGGGGCACAAGTGACAGCAGCAATGGCTACAAATGAAAGAGAAATACTCACACTGGGATTTTTCCCCCCAAAGAGTTGAAACTCTGAGCAACTATAATTGGGAGGCTTAATAAAGAGAAATCTCATGAAATTAAATGAGTTCTGATCAGACAATGCATTGTGATTCTGTTGTGTTTGACTTCTATTAGGCTGCAGTTCAGCACACTGAGCAGAACACAAGCAGCCTGACCTGGGTTTGTCCTTTCCAGATCTTATACCTATGAACAAAGCAGTTTTAATGAGTATGGCCAGACAGCATAACTACACACTGCCTAATGTAACCACAGCAGCTAACAAAGGCAGAGCAAGCAACATACCCTCCAATACTCCAGGCTCTTATCCATGGCAGGGTAGGAAGGGAAGAAGACCAGCAGCCCATGGGGCACAACTCGCACCAGGTTCCCTGAAGGGAGGCAAGTGAACAGCTGAGGGCATTCTGGGATGGAGCACTCAGGGCACAGAAAGAACAGGCTGAGTTCCTGCCAGAAGCTTTTCTGCTTTCCTGACAGGAGTTGTTGTGTATTAGAACTTGTTCCATAGCTTTACATCCTTTCAGACTTGTCAGGGTCTAGACTTCACCAGAAACTACGCTGGCTTCCTGTGCTCCTCAAGTGCTCTGCAAATGATGCTTGGCTGCAGCAGCTCTTTGCTGCTGCTTTTCTAGTTGATGTCACTGGCTGATCATGTCTAGGAACCACATTTCTGACCAAAACTCAAACCACTTGACAACAAAAATGAACTCCTAGCTTGGAAATATTAAACCAAAACTCAAACTCATTTCTGTATGCAGCTCCAGCAGGCAGCACTCAGCCAGGCCATGCAATCCTTTGCCTTCCTCCATCCTACTGTCATCTTCAGCATTCATCCTCCCAGGAGACTGCTAAAGACCCTGTGCAGGAACCCATTTCTGGAACACACACACACTCCACTTACCAACTGTTTTGCCCAGAGAAGATAAATAATCCTCTGAAAACCTACAGAAAAAGAAAACCCAAGTGAAATCACATACACAGAATTGTTAAGGGTGGCAGAGACCTCCAGGATCAGAGTCTGACTTAACACTGCCAGGTCACCACTGAACCATGGCCTCAGCAACACAGCTCCATGTGATCTGAACAGTTACTCCAGGGCTGGTGACTGCACCACTGCCCTGGGCAGCCTGGGCCAGTGCCTGACCACTCCTTGGGTAAAAAAATTGTTGTTCCTCATGTCCAGCTTAAACCTCTCCTGGCACAACTTGAGGCTGTTTCCTCATGTCCTGTCACTTGTTCCTTGGGAGAAGAGCCCAAGCCCCAACTGCCTCCAGCCTCCTCTCAGGGAGTTGCAGTGAGAAGGTCTCCCCTGAGCCTCCTCTTCTCCAGGCTAACCAAGCCCAGTTCCCTCAGCTGCTCCTCACCACACTTGAGCTCTAGACCCTTCCCCACCTTCCTTGCCCTCCTCTGGCCCCACTCCAGCTCCTCAATGTCCTTTTTGGAGTGAGGAGCCCAAAACTGCACCCAGGATTGGAGGTGTGGACTCCCCAGTGCCCATTCCAGAAGCATGATTCCTGCCCTAGCCCTGCTGCCACACCAGAGCTGCTCCAAGCCAGGATGCTCTTGCTCTGTATCACTATTTCCTTTTCTATGGTTTCCATCCATATTTACTTCCTGCAATCCATCTGAAGCAGCACAAGCACTCTCCCAACCACTCCTTCCTGTGGCAAGCACTCACATGAAACTAGTACTACTGCAAGACATTATTATTAGCTCTGAGGATCTAACCTTCAAGCCTGTCAAAATGGAACAAGTGGAAATGGGCAACCATGAGCTTTATGAGTAACACTAACAAGTCAAGAATGGAAGCTCTGCCAGAGGCTGCAGATGCCAAGTCTGACTAATGCTACAGCTATTTTACATTCTGACTGCTGAAGGAGGAGCAGGGAGGCTGCAGAGGCCAGAGGGGTGAGAGTTTAGTTACTCTGGTTGTTATTTGCTCATGGCAGTAGCCCAGTAAACCCCTTCTGCTCTGACTGGAAAAGCAATGTTCTCCAAGGGGCAGTAATAGTTTCTCCCAGCCCTTACTGAACAGTTACCTGTTTTCTCATGCCTTTAGGTTTCTGCCTGTTCAGTGCCCTCTAGGTTTTTTTGCCTGCTGTTTTCTCAAGAAACTGACACACACAGAGGGGGAAAAAAGGGAAAATATTTATTTTAAGACCTACAAATAGTGGTGACACCACAGAGACGTTGTCAAAACACAGCAAACACTGTGAATTCCCTTCCTTCCAAACAATAAATTGGGTGTTCTAACCCTGGGGGGAGCAGGGAATCTCCAACCTCCTGCCTTTGAAAGCCAGGATCTTCAACAAAACACTCTGAGGTGGCACCAGCAGCTTTGAAAAATGAAAAAGGCCACTCTGAGGGTTTTCCAGACTATTTCTGCTCTGTAAAGATCACTGCCAACTGCTGAGTCCCTGCCCAGTTCTGAGGAACATCTGGCATTTTCCCAGCTAGGTTCTTTTAGTAACAGACCTTGGAGATTTCATTGTATGTCTGTATTGCTGAAGCAGCAACAGCCAGGCCTGCAGCAGGTCAGGAACAGAAGGTCCAAGGTCGAGCCAGGAATGCAAAGCAGTAGTGGGGTCAGTGAGAGGAAGGAGTGTCACAGCCCAGGGATGGTGAGGAAGGTCCAAGCACAAACCAAGAAGTCAGTCAGTAGGTCAGGGTTAGATTCTCCATGGCCAGGCATGGTTATGATGGAGGTGGAGACAAACAGTCTAAGAGCTTGGGCAGTGTCTGGAGGTCTCTGCCAGAGCTGAAGTGGAACTCCTGGGGGATGGGCAGCAGTGGAGGTCCCAGCTGAGGCTGGTCAGGGCCACTGAGAACCAGCAGTGAACTATTCCTTTCAGCAGCAACGGTTAAAGGGTGTTGTTATCCAGTACAAGAACTAGAGACCACTCATTTCATGACCACCCTCCTGTAAGCAGAACCCCAAAGGTCAGAATTCCACATGGAAGCTCCTTACCTTCTGTCATAGGTAGAGGTAAGCACAGCTCCATCAGGTCCCCTGGGAATGATCCCAACCCAGAGCTGGTGTTTCTCAATCACGTGAGGGTTCTCCAGGCAAACAGGGAAAGGGCTGAAGAGACACAAAAGTAAGCTCCTACTCCTACCCTTTAGCTGATTCCCCACTGGCTACCTGCCCAGAACACTTAAAAATCCCAAGGTAAAACCTAAACTCCCCAGAGCAGAGCAGGCTGTGCATTTCCAGTAATGGCACTACTCACATCTGCATTTCCATTGTGAAGGAGGAGAGGGGGGAGAGAGTCCCACTGGTGAGGATAATTGTCCTGACTCCCTGCCCAACAAGCTCATGCATGCTGTATCCAGGGCTGAAACACCAATAGCTTAAGGTCTTCCCTGGATCAAAGAGAGAGAAAACAAAGAAGCAAGTTTAAGTGGAAAAATTAGAATGTGACTAGTATAGGGCACACTGCACCTCAGCTGCTGCATCCAGAGGTAGCTTCTGCTTTGGTCCTTCCCCGAGCCAAGGGCCATGTCTGACCAAAACACAGCTTAAGAAGGGCATGGTTGGACACCAGGAAAAGATTCTTCCCCCAGAGGGTGGGGGAGCTCTGGAACAGGCTCCCCAGGGAAGCAGTCCCAGTGCCAAGCCTGAGAGAATTCAAGGAGCATCTGGACAATGCTCTTAGACACAAGGTGTGGGGGTTGGGTTTTGGGTGGTCTGGGGGTTTTCTTTTGAGGGTAGAGGGGGGGTGGTGGTGTTGTGCTGGCCTAGGCATAGAAAAGAGTTGGACTCAATGATCCAACTCATGGGTCCCCTTCCAGCTCTGGACATTCTGTGATTGTCCTTTTCATCAGGAGATACTGACTGAAAAGATAAAGAGCAGCAAGATCTTTGTCTGCAAGAAATGGGCAGATTGAGCAGATCAAACTACTGCCCTCCAGCCACTATCCACCTCCTGCTGTCAAGGACAACTAGGGGAAGCATGGTAGAAGAACAGCAGAACACTGGGATGAAGGAGAAACAGCTGAGGTTACTAGAGAACAAACTAACAATCTCCACCCTTGCTCTTGTCTGAGAAGAGAATCCCTTCCCCACTGGGAATTTCCAGTGGTAGAAGCTTGTCACCTTAACTCTCCCCCTTCCCACAGCTAACTGCCAAACCTTCCAACTTCTGCTCAAACCTCCCATGGGATGTGGATATCCAGTGCACGTGGCAGGAGATCTGGCATCTTCCAGATGACCCTCAGAAAGGAGAGGCACACACAAATGGCTAAGCTACACCAGTCCTTTCACTGCCCAGCCCAGAGCTGTACCCTTCCTGGTACTGCTGAACACTTAGCATCAGCTCTTCAGAGACACTCAAAGGAACAAGAGAAGGAAACAATCATCTCCCTCAAAACCAAGAGCAGCCAAATAAAACATGAGCTTTATTTCTGCTTCTCTTCTGATTAGTTTCAGTGAAACTCATCTAGCATCCACACATCATGTGCACACGTTCCAAAGGCACATGCTTCATTCATAGACTTTCCAAAGATGAGCTGACAGTTGCAGGAAATCCCCAGCAGTTTGTGCCCAGTGAGTCACTGCTTAGAATTCCAAGAGATCATTCATTTTAAGATGAAATTTTATTCCTTCCACCTCATTAGGGCAAATCCATCCAGACATGTCCAGATTCTACAAGCATCACATTCCAAACACTCAGCAAGTTCTGCCTCTCTAATTCACACTAAGAACTGGTGGAAGTCACACTTTGGACAGGCCAGGAAGAATCTACAGACAAAAGCAAAGCCACTTATGCCAGGATAAAAGCAAACTGTGCTGATGTGGGATGACCTAGAACAACATCAACCCCTCAACTTGTGTAACCTGCAGGACAACTGCCAGGGAGCAGCTGCCCAGCTGCTGGAGGAGCTGTCACTGCAGCACATCCTTAGCCTGCTGCTCTGCAACTATGTCTTGAAGCTGAACCCATTCTCAGGGTCTCCTTCACCAGCAGGAACTGCTGGGTGTCACAGAAAGCAGATCCCTGCAGCAGCTTTCCCCCATGGCTGGGATGAGGCCAGCCAGTGGCTGGAGAAATGGTTTGCTAACAGTTTACACCATGGTGATTTGAGGAAACCCAGAGTTAAGAGCATCTTATCCTAATGGCAAACTGCTCAGCATTGCAAGTGGCACTTGGGCACTGAACCTCAGCCAGGCCAGTGACCTCAGCAGCCATCCCAAGCTATTTCACTTCTCCTCACCACCTGTAGTTGGTAGAGAGTGATGCCTCAGGGAATCATTTCCCCAAACCCCTTTGGAAACATCTGTCCTTCAAAGGTCTGCATTATTTCTATCCAATCTTCTCTCCACTACAGGAAACTGGAGACCTGCTCAGTCTTGTCTGTCCTCTGCTAGTTGCTCCCATAAAGCAAAAGGCACAGGGACTTGTAAATACTCTCATTTGAAGAGCAGATGCATCATTATGTGTCTAAGCCCCAGAAGAATGCTGGGAATCCTTTGTCTTGTTGCTCTATAAATCCTCCAAACAATGCAAGAACCAAAGAAAGGTTCTTTGCAGAAGTGAGACAGGTGAGAGGAGAGAGAGAGAAGGGCAGGGAGAAACCACAGCTGAACAAGGACTCAGAAGTACAGCTGAGGCTGAGACTAATCAGTCAGTTCCATGCCCTGAAGAAATTAGGAAGTTGCTCAAAAATAGGTTCTCATCTCAGAGAAGACAGCAGTGCCCTCAGGCTGCTACCTGCCATGACATTTTCTGGCTAGGAGCTCACATTCTGCAGTGCTGTTTCTCTGCACATCAAATGAACCTTTACTCCAGTGATTCAGAATGAGACAGCTAATTATAACTCCTCCACCAGAGGAGTAATTTCAACAGAGATGAACAACTTTACATGGAATTTACAGCTCTAAACCTTCTGGCACACATTTCTACTCAGCTCTACAGGAATCTCCTCCTTGTAAGAAGCAGTCACCTTAGCAACACTGCCCTTGTGTTTAACAGAGACCCAGAGCTGACAGGAGGCCTACAGAACATCCACAAAGCTCAGCATCAGTCCTGAAGAAGGGCTTCCCCCCCTGGGCTGGGCTGAAGCCTTTCTCTGCACTAACACAAGTGACCAGTCCAGAAGGGAGATGATTTCCTTTCACTTGAACAACTGCATTGGACTTTAAAAGGCTTTATGCATGTAGAAAGAGATGGAGCATGGCCTCAGGGAGCTCTGTTCAGCCCCTATTCCTCAGGGTCACCTTTAACATTTGAGCTAAGACAGATCCTGTTCCACTCCAAACTCCTAACCTGCCATTCCCAGCTTGGCCAGAGGGCTCCCTGCTCACTGCTGTGATGTGAGACTAGGATAGCTTCAACTGCTTTCTCTTCTTTGAAGCAGAAAGGAGCTGAGCAGCTTCCCATCCAGCCTCCTGCCTGAGCCTCCCCAAGGCACTGTACCTTGTTTTCTTGCAGATGAACTCCAGAGATCTGTCCTCTGTTTCTTCTTCTGGTTACTGCTATCCAGATGAATATGTACCTGCAGGGAAAGAGCAGAAACCTTCCTAGAGATGGCTAGAGGAGTGAACTTGCACTTCTCTCTCAAGAGCTAGCCCAGAAAGGGTAGCTGATGTCATTGGTGTTACTTCTACAATGCTAGTAAGGTCACACTGTTTCCTGCCTGCCTTTCCTATTTTGTTTCCAGGCTTCTGTAACATATCTAAGAAGGAGCAAAGATGTATCCCACCAGTTCCCCAGCCTCTCTGAATCACTTTATGGGAGCAGCTTTGCATGGGCTGCCCTGAGCAGAGACAAAAGAACCCAATTATCTGGCTACTGGCTACCAGTATCAAGTCTCACACTTCATATGAAAGTTACCTTTACCTAGAAAAAGTTACCTGCTGCTAAAATTCATCCCAGCATCACAGCCCCCAGGTGCCAAGGGCAGTTCAGGGGCTTTAGAGTCCTTGGTAACAGGCTAAGTTACCACACAGCAATCCTTGCAGGATCAATCATTCACACTTGCTGCACTCTCCTAACTGCATTTTAGAGCTACTTTAATAACTACAGTGGAGCTCCCCTTTTCCCTTGGAGCCTTCACTAAAGTGCAGTGGTTTTGGTACTTTGCTGTTGGTTGTTTTCCCTCTCTGGAAGGGCTCACAACATCCTCCTGGAAATCAGCAGCAGCAGTTGCTGTATCATCCATATCCCTCTGAGCCCTGGATACCCTAAGCCCAGACACTAAAGGCCAGTGAGGAGAGAGAACACAAAGCATTCCATACCTTATAGTATTTAGATACCAGCTGATGTGGCTTGAAGCCTGTTGTGCCTTCAGGAGGATCCACACTGAACACTGTCTGGAAAGGGATGGAAAGGAAAGCAAAGATCTCCCAGCTGTTCCCAGCAAACTCCCTTCTCTGTCTCCACAAGATGTACTGCTGGGATGACCTCTCCTTGATCCTCTTACTAACTACAGGCAGAGAATCTGGAACAGAGACTTGCTACAGAGCTTTCTCACTGGTCCCACACAGGCAAACCAGCAGCTACATCTGTTCAAACTACACCAATGAGAGTTACTGCTGACACTGCTCCTGCCTGCTGCTGTGGAGGAACAGGCACAACACATCCATCAGATTAGAGCCACAGCTGAGGGGAAAAGAAGTTTTTGAATACACTTAGTTGAAAGTTTCAGGTACAAAACCTCTACACCAGTGACACTCTGATTGGAGACAAAGTAATTCAAGTTACAGTCATATCTAGATGTCCTCACCACCTCATGAAGGCTCCAGGCTTGGGGCAGTGGCTGGAAGCTGCCTAGTGGGGAAAAGGCCCTGGGGGGGGTCAGTCAACAGCAGCTGAAGGTGAGGCAGCAGAGTGCCCAGGTGGCCAAGCAGGCCAACAGCATCCTGGCTTGGAGCAGCACTAGTGTGGCAGCAGGACTAGGGCAGGGATTGGCCTCCTGGAATGGGCACTGGGGAGGCCACAGCTCCAATCCTGGGGTCAGGTTTGGGCTCCTCACTCCAAGAAGAACATTGAGGAGCTGGAGTGTGTCAGAGAAGGGCAGGGGAGCTGCTGAAGGGTCTGGAGCACAAGTGTTGTGAGGAGCAGCTGGGGGAACTGGGGTTGGTTAGCCTGGAGAAGAGGAGGCTCAGGGGAGACCTTCTCATTCTCTGCAACTCCCTGAGAGGAGGCTGGAGGCAGGTGGGGGTTGGGCTCTTCTCCCAAGGAAGTGACAGGATGAGAGGAAATGGCCTCAAGTTGCACCAGAGGATGTTTAGGTTGGAGATGAGGAACAATTTTTTTTTACCAAAGGAGTGGTTAGGCATTGGCCCAGGCTGCCCAGGGCAGTGCTGCAGTCACCAGCCCTGGAGCTGTGTTGCTGAGGCCATGGTGCAGTGGTGACCTGGCAGTGTCAGCTTAATGCTTGGGCTCAATGATCTCCAAGATCTTTTTCCAATCTTAATGATGTTATGATTCTATGGTAAATGAAAAGCTTCTACCAACTCTTCTGCAGTTATTGCTTCTTCCCTTTCCTGTATGTGATGGCTTATGACTAAGGGTGATGCTTCTTCAGACATATGGCATCCCAGTGCAGCTCAGTGAGCACAGCTGTGCTTCTCAAATATTTATAACTTCTCTTAATTTTCCTAAACAAAATTTTTCCAGGCATTTAAAAGGAATTATCCAAGCTAAGGAAAATAATCAGCTAGTTGCAACAAGAAAGATGTTCTGCACCAGTCAGAGAAAGAGAAGGACAATTCCTGGAAATAGGAGCTTCTGAAGAAGAGCCAGAGATTGGATGCACAGACAGATCCTAGGAAGTGTTCTTCCACATGGAAGGGAAACCTTGATCAGTAAAAGCAAGCTGGTTATAAATTAGGCCTTGAGGAGAAAGCTGTGTAACAAGCAGGCAGTGTTTAACCAGAGACTCTACCCTAGTCCTCCTTAAAAATATCTCAGGCTAACAAACGCCCCAGAGCAGATGACTTGCAGCCATGTCCTCCTGCATGTCCCCAGCAGCAGCAGACTGCTCTGCCAGTTCAAGTCACCTTCCATCTGTCACACAACTGCCCCAGTGCTCTAGCACACACTAGTCTGTGGTCACTGGGCTCAAACCTGCCTTCTGCTTGGGAATCTTCTCATCTCTCAGGTTTGAAACCCTGGGAAGCTAACTGGAAGTGAGGCAGCAGTGTGCCCTGGCAGCTAAGAGGCTCAGCCAGGTCCTGGGGTGCAGCAAGCACTGCTTTGCTAGCTGGTGAAGGGAAGGGACTGGCCTGCTCTGCACTGGGGTGGCCTCACCTCGAGCCCTGGCTGCACTTCTGGGTGACACAACATGAGGACATGAAGCTACCAGAGAGCATCCAAAGGAGGCCAGAAAGATGGTGAAGTCCTAGAGGAGAAGCCACATGAGGAACAGCTGCCATGACTTGCTTTGTTCAGCCTGGAGAGGAGGAGACTGAGTGGAGACCTGACTGTGGTCTACAGCTCCCTGGCAAGGAGAAGCAGAGGGCAGGAGCTGAGCTCCTCTCTGTTGACCAGCAACAGGAGCCAAAGACATGGCAGGAAGCAGGGGCAGAGGAGGGTAGGCTGGATGCTAGGAGAAGGTTCTTCACCCAGAGGGTGGTGGAACAGGCTCCACAGGGAAACAGTCAACACCAAGGCTGACAGAATTCAAGCAGCATCTGGCAAAGGTTTAGCCACATGGTATGACTTTGGAGCTGTCCTGTGCAGAAGCAGGAGCTGGACTCCTGTGTTCTCCCTCACTTTTGCCCTTACCCAGATTGTCCTCTCCTCCTGTCTCTGCTTCCATTACTTGATCACCTTTTGGGACACTCCTGTGCCTCCTATCCACCCTTCCTAGAAACAGCTGACACTTGTAAGCAACACCTCTTCCAGAGGAAAGATCTAATCACATCAAAGACTTCTGAAGAAGTCTGGCAGCTCATTAAGAAGCAGGCTACAAGAAAGCAGAACAAAAGCAGAGAAGAAAGACTGATCCTTGCCAGCCACAGCAGACTCCAGCAGCATGGAATCTCTTGCAGCAGGAGCTGAATTATCACTTTCAACACAAAAAAGTAAACCATTGAACCAAGAGAAAAGCAATGATTAACACATTAAATATCATCATCCCCCACCTCCTAAAGAGGAGGTCTAAACAACCACAAGACCTTTTCCAGTCAGGAACTGAACCTGAGAGCCAGTAACTCAGGCCAGGAAAACACTGAGAGCACCACATTCTGGGAACAGAGTGAGTTCTGTCCCAAGTGTCAGCAGGGGTTTCAAGAGGTAGCACTACAGCCCAGATGCTGTTTTGTTTGAACTTTCAGCTGCCCAAGCACTACTCCTTCTGAGCACCACTCCAGAACATTACAACTTGAGCCAACTGCAGAGGGAAGCTGGCAATGGAATTTGAGGCCACTGGCTCCCTGCACCTTCTCATTTTATGGGGCTCAGGTTCTCCACAATGCAAGTGCACAGCATCATATGGGTGCCCACAAGTGTCACATGCAGCTCCTGGGGCACTGAGGAGATTTCTATTTTACAGATCCTTTAATTTAATAACTAAAAATCCATGGTTAGTTCTCTTTTGTTTGCCTTTTCCCCTTAGCCTATCTTCTTATCTCATGAGAAGGTCTCCTATTCCCAAAGACTGCTGCTGGAAAGCAAAGGGCTCAAGAACTCAGCTCCACCTGCTGGAGACTAAACCCAGACAAGCTGAAATCAATTCCCTCCAAAGAGAGACCTCAAAGCTGGAGCAGAGAAACCTGGGTGAAAATCAAAGTAGCCTAGTCCATCCTGCAGCAGCTCTCCCCTCAGCATCCCCACAGGCTTCTGCCACTGCCCAGGTGTGCACAGAGTCAAGCAGGAAATGGATCCAATGTCTTCCCATGCTTTTCACACCAACCTCTGCCCTCCAGATGAAGAGAGAAGCAGAGTCAGTTCTTTACCTGGATGATGTCTGAGAGCTTGTGCAATCCAGATGTATTGACAAAGAGCCCAGTACCTAGAGAGAACAAACACATGATCACAACAGAAGCACAGCTCCCTCTGCACACCTCCATACCTAGTGGCACCACTCTGAACACAGGGACTGGAAAGCACTCTCTGCAACAGGATTCCATCATCATTCAAGGTGCAAAGGGAAATGTGAACTGGCATTCCAGGGGAACCTCCATGTCTCTAATGCATTGGGAAGCTGTCACCTGAGACATGACAAACTTCCCAGGGCTTCCCTGTGTTAAAACCTGGCAGGGAGATAAGAACAGAACACACTGGTGTGTGCATCACAAGGGAGGTGGTGAGCAGGTGCATGTGCTCAGCCAGAGCCCAAACAGCCTAAAAGAAGAGATGCTGGGGGGAAGGAAGAACAGATGTGTGCTCAAAGGATGCACCTGGAGCCTAGATTCCAGTCTCCATGGAGTGACCTTGCTCAATGCCATGCTTTTACTGAAGAGCCTGCTAGAAAGAACTAATTAAATCATGTTCTGAGCACAGGTAGAAGTTGGAGACATTTGCAGAAGGGCAAACTAAGAACAAGCTGCTGAGAGCAGAACAGAAGCGTGCTCAGTGAAAACCCACACACTATGTGATTCCCAACACTCCCAGCTCATACCTTCATGACCAGAGACCCTGACAGCACCATCAGCAAAATGCCAACAGGCTCCACTCCCCCCAGCCCTTCTGGTTGTGGAGATGAGTTGTGTTGTGTGTGGAAAGCCTCTGCATACATACTCAGACACTGGGAGACACTCAGGTCTGGGCACAGAGCAGTTGCAGGAACAGACACAAACCATGCCTCCCAGCACAGGACCTCCCAGCAAGGCTTAATGAAAGAGCACAGGTCTTGCAGGTCAGACTGCAGCTTTGAAAAGCTGTCCTCATGACATGTGAGCAAAGCTTTGCTCCTCTCCCAAACACTGCAGACTTTAACTGCTTTGCTTAGTGACACAACCACCACACCCCCACTTACGGCCCGAGAGGAACTGCAGGATCTGCTCTAGGGACTCCAGCAGGGAGGATTTGCTCTGGAATGTGATTTGGGCCTCTGCAAACAGATCAAAGATGTAGCTGCAATTTACAGGGAGAGAGAGAGCACAGATGGGTAAGCACTGTAAATAACCACATGGATACAGTGACTGCTTTTAGAACAACAACAATTTCACCATCTAGCAGTAGAACTGCTCCCGGCCCCATGAGAAAGAGGTGCACAGGGGGAAGTGTTCCTAAAGAGAGCAGACAACACTGACATGGCAAAGCATGCTGACCCCACCCTTCACAGCTTCTCCACAGGAAGATTTTCCTTTAGAAATAGATTTCCAGGCAATTTCTGTGATCTTTTTCCCCCCCAGTATGCATTAGTTCAGCAATAGACTCCCAGAGCTCTGAGGTTCCCTGCAGCGCCACTACCCGTCTACATCAGGATGTGAAACAAAGCAGCAGTGAAGAGCTCTTCCCCTCAGAACCACTGATGGGCACACACACAGCAAAGGATTTCTCCATCCTTGAGACACTTTGAAAGGGAATTCCACCAGAAATAGTGACTGCTGCAGAAAGGGGATCTCAGGAAACCCAACACCTTCAGGAACTACTCCTGTCAGCCCAGCAGCTGCTCCACTTCCACATGGCTCTGCAGTGGGCAGTGCTTTTATCATGCAAGGATATTAATCAGAGATTTACCTTCCCTCTTTGGTGACTCCACTGTCACCTGCTGGCAGCTCCACTGCATCAATAGCACTTTCTAGCTGAAGGAGAATTTCTTCAAAAGAACCAAGACAGAAATAAATTTAGGGTTGAGAGAAACTCACTTCTGGGACACAACTAAGGCTCTTTTGGAAAGGGACTTTATTAGAAAGGCTGTTACCAAAGACAGCACCCTAGCTGCTGGCCTGGTTCTATAAACACAGCAAGGTGATCAGACTTCCTAGATATTGTCCCTGAATATTTGTATTCAGCTTTAAGAACTTCTCTGACCTCAATTCTTGGACAAGGCTTAAGCTGTGAGCTGAACATCAGACTCTTCCTCTGCAGACAGGGAAAGTTGTTCTTGGAAATGCTTTGTAAACATGAGAACATCTCAAGCTCTTGCTCTGAACTTTCTGTAGCATCGTGTTCTTACAGCAGAATGATGCAACTCACCCAATTCCAGGGCACTGACAAGACTGGAAAGCAAGGAAGCTTCCAGCAAAGTAGGAAACACTGCACTCATCTGCCAAATGCTTCATCTTGGGGAAAATCCCTCCATTCCTGGGAAAGAGCTAACTAAACACTCCACAGCTTTCTCTGAAAGAGAACTCAAACTTCCAAGAACTTCTCAGCCATGAGCAATGCTCCAAGAACCCAACTGCCAGTAGCTGTCCTCCAGAAACTGCTTCAACAACTGCTCCCAAGGAGACCAAAGAGAACCTTACTTTTTATCTTGGCTATATCTTCAAGTTCCATGTTGAGTCCTGTTGAGGAAAGGAAAGGAAAGGCTTCAGAGAGGATGTTTCCTCTGTTTTAGTCCTAGGTTCTTTATGGCTTTGCAGAAATCATGGCTAGGAACTGTGGCTATGGAAAGACATCTTCTGCATTCCACTCCCTGCTCTCTTTCATGACCCCTCAAGTCACACCAGTTTGGCCAAGCCTTTTCCAGTTTGCCTGATTACTAATTCACAGTAACTTATCCACTGAGGAGCAAACTTTCCAGCAACTGTCAGGAAAAGCTGCTTTCCAGTTCTTGGTAGCAGCAGTTTACAAGCCCAGGGAAGCAGTGCTTTGTGGTTGCCAACACACCTGAACTGGCCAGCTCCAGGTTGAACTCAGCATTGATTTCATTCTGTTGAACTACTTTGGCTTGTTCCTCCAGTACCAGATTCACAGCATCCAGGGCTGAAGCCAAGTCATAGGGGGTCAGGTCAAAAGATGAGGACTCCTCACACAGCCTCTCCTAAGAGATCCAGAAAAGAGGCATTACTGGGGCTCTGTGTGCTGTTTGCTCAGACAGCGTCACAGATGAGCAAGCCCAGACCACCAGGCTTGTTTTCAGCTCTGATCTCCAGCTCAGGCCAGAGAATGTTTTACAAACACCTGAACACCTGGACTATTCCTAGGCATCCTTTTGCTCCTGATAATTAGAACAGATTTTGCCTCCTTCCAGCTTACCAACATCCTATCACTCCCACCCAGTAGCCAATCACTGCCAGGATTAAAACCCCTTCTGTTTTTAACAGCTGTGACTGCCTCTGTGCTCTGAGCCTTGGCATCCTGTTGTTTTCCCCACACAGTTACTACACAGTTTGCTGTCTGATGACAAGGTGTCCAAGCAGCACATTTTGGTTGGGGTAGAGCTTCAGAAGAGCTGTTTCCAGGTCTCTCCCACACTTGTAGGAAGTACTCATCCCTATAACCACTCAGAGGCAGCCCTTGCTCCTCAGGATCTTGCAGAAATGGGAGCATAGAGGGGGAAAAAGGGAAGAGGGGCCATGAGAAGACCCCAATCAGTAAAATGAATATTAACATGTGAAATGTAGGCCAATATATATAACTACACAATCACTGTCTAGTAAAGAAGCACTGGTTTGAGCACTCCAGCTGGTAAGGTGAACAAAATCCTCTAGGACCTTGAAAACTGAGTCATGGTTTTGCCAGAGTTTTTTCACTCATGGAAAAATCACTTCCCCTGGAGAATGAACACAAACAGGAGTAAGCTACATGAAAGCCAGCTGCAGGCCTACATCTGCTCAGAGAGAAGCCAGTTTTGTTTCAGAGTTTCCACCCAGTAACCTGGAACAGGCAGCACTGGGGCAGAGCTACTGCAGAAGGTCCAGAACAGCTCTTGTGGCTAATCTCTGCGTGGAGACACTCACTGATAGTGCTCAACACTGCAAGGGGAAAGGGAAAAGAAACAGCCCAAACCACCAGGACTGGATTGCTACCCATTTCTCAGCAGAAAGAGATGTTCTGATGAGAGGAGCAGTTGGGCCCAGTGTCTCCAGGCAAAGGCAGCACCCCCTCCAGTGGCCTGTTCCCTGCCAGAACACAGGCAGAACGTGAACTGGGGCTGCTCAGCAGAAACCCCTGCTCACCTGGCAGGAAAAAGGGACACAGCTCAAGTGTTCCTTTGCATCTCATCATTTAGGCCTCTATTAAATGCCTTCATGTCATTATTTAGGCCTCTATTAGTGTCTTTGGGAGGAAGTTGTTTCCACTGGAACACAAGAGCTCCATTTCCCATTCCCTGCACTTGGAGCTGCTGCAGCTGAGCTTCAGGAATGAAGCTTTCCTCACTTCTTACCCCCACAGGAGAAAGCTCCAAAGAGGACAATGAGCCTGCTCAACAGAGACATGGGTTAGTGGTGACCTGGCAGTGCTGGGTAATGGTTGGATTTGGTGATCTGAAAGGTTTCTTCCAACCAGAATGATTCTGTAACTCTGGAGAGTCACCCTTCAGAGATACCAAGACCTCACAGAAAATCACAGCAGTGTTCAAGGACTGTGAATCAAACTGCAAAGCTTGAACTGTCACAGAAACAAGCAAGCTCCTGGTAATGAACAGGAGCAACCAGAAGACCTGAGTGTAGGTTTTACAGGCTGTTTGTACCAGGGCACAGCTCTGCTCTTCATCTCTTTGGATCAAGCCTGAAAAATGGCAAACAGACCAAGCCCAACTTACCACATTGTGAGCTTCATCAAGGATTACCACAGCCCCCTTCAGGTCTATGTTGTGTGCCTTCCTGCTCTAAAGAAGGGAAAGAACAAGAGAATGGCCAAAGAGGTCACTGAGAAAGATGTAATTGACTGAGAAACTGGCTGATGAGAGCTTTGGGGGTTTGTGTGCCTGGAATTCCTGATTTATTCTGAGAAGACTGCAAGTACTGACTGTGGCTACCCAGCACAAGGCCCAGAGCCATTTCCTCTGCAAATGAAGCTGCTCCAGTCCTTCAGGCAAAAGTTTATGGAGGTTACAACTTGCACTGTACTAAAGAGAAAACCAGATGTACTACACTAGGGGACAGAAGCTCAGAGTTAATCCAACCACTGCTTTTGCTGAGAGGGGCCTGGGAGGAGGGAGGTGTGAAGCAGGAGGCTTTGCCTTGTCTTTACAAGAAGCTGCTGCTCTGAAGACACCCCCAGGAGTAGCTCACCACCTAACAGAATCTCACAGTGCTGCTTTGCTGAAGGTGCTCAGAGATTCTTCTGTACAGTTTTTTATTGTATTTACTTCATTAACCATTTGGTCCTTTTGCCTTTGGCAGCAGGGGAATGGGATCTGCCTTTTGCTGCAGCTCCTGGCTGCCTCCAAGCCACATGAAGCTGTCAGCAGCTCCCTTGCCTCAGAATTCTTCCAGGTTTCATCTCCTACCCAGGAAAGATGGACAACTTACTGCAACAGCTTTTTTGTTTTACAAGGCCAGCAACCATTTGCAAGAAAGAGGCCCAACCCCTACTGAAAGAGTGTCTGTGTTCTAAAAGTCATGAACCTGGCAGCAGAGACAAAACTGTCCCTGGCTGCATGCAGAGATACTGCACTGTGTGAGACTGAAGATCTGTAGTAAGCCACATGCCACTGGCTCAGGAGGTAAATATCACCAATGAGGAGCATCACACCCTGCAAAGCTAACTCTGCATTTCTAGCAAGACCTCAGGGAAAGAGAAATGATTTCCTAACTGTGGGGAAGAACTTGAGAGAGAAACAGAAAGTGGCAGCCCCTCTGGGGCTGTAACCCAGCTGGGTTGGGGTGAGCTGAGGCACACCACAGAAAGCAGTCACTTGTGTGCCTCAGTTCCTCACAGCTTACCCACTAAAAGCCACCACAAGATTAAAGAGAACAGCAATTGCCTTTAGAACCAAAGACATGTGTTACCTTTGAGTCCAGCAGATAGTTGTAAGGCATAAAGATAATATCTGCTTGCTGCTTCAGGCTTCGAGAGAGATAGTAAGGGCAAGCTCTGGTTGGAAGGGAAGCAGCAGAAACTCCAAGTTAGTACTTGCAGAGACACAGACTGCATTCACCTCCCCCCTTGATGTTTCATCCAACTAACATGTTCCATTTTAGGGTAGACTTAGCCCTGCTCACAGCAGGCAAGTAAAAGAAGTGTAGAGGATCCCTAGCTGTGCAAGGAAACAAACCAAAGCCCAGGAGAGAGAGTGGCATTCATTCCTGCAGCAGCACTTCACCCCTTTGGGCTACAGCTAAATGCTGCACAACCACCAACCAGTCACCTCATTCTCCTAGAGCCCTGAAACACAACTGCAGTGCACTTGCCATGTCAGATGCACTGGCAGCCTCTGCTGGAGAGAGGAATCCAACAGCGGTGAGTCTGGCTCTGGCCTGGCTCAGGCTCCACACAAGGAAGGACTGAGATCAGCTGCTGCAGGGCTGGAGGTGAGGCCTGGGTGCACACATGGTTGTGGTGGGAGTGTCTCTGCCTCCCCTTCAGCCACTCTGCTCTGCTCTCCTCCTTGTTCTGCTACTTGAGTGTCTGGCAAGTGCCTCCCAAGGCTATCAACACAAGTGAGCAGAGATAACCCCCACTGTTCCCACAGGCAAGAGGGAGGGAGGGCTGAGGGATCACTTACCTGTGCTTGTTGCCATTCTTAACCAAGTCTTCAATATCCATCATTGGCTCAATCAGTTCCTTCTCTGTACACTTCTCTGTGAACAGATTCCAAAGCACAGGCTTCAGAAGGGAGCACACAGATTTGCTGCCACCTTGCCCATCACATTCACCTACTTCCCAGCCTTTCACTCCTGAAAGGCACTGACAGAGCCAAAGACACACAAGAGCATGCTGCCAACTCCTTCAAACTTCTCCACCTCCCTAGCAAGCCTCTCCCCCTCCAGAAAACACCCAGGCTGGACTTCCCCAGCCCAACTCACCTTCCACATTGTTATAGAAGTGGCAGGCACGAGCCATCACCTTCATCCTGCACATGTAGATCTGCAAAACAGACTCTGGTTTAGCCCAGAGGGGCACTGAGAGGCACAGGAAGGGGTGAGGAGCTGTTAACACCTAATGAAGAAGTGCTAATCACCATTCTTCAGTTGAAACTCATGTCTCCTTCTGCCCACCTGACAAGTCAGGCTCTTACACAGCACACAACACTCAGATGCTCAGAGGAAGTGTTCTGTTTTGCCACTACTACTTTGCAAAGTGATCTTTAGCAGTGCTTGCAAGAACCAGAGGTAAATTAATCACCAGAGCACTACTCTGGAAGAACACTGAATGGTCAGGTAAGATAGGGAAACTGCAAACAACATAAACTCATGTTCTCCACATACTTCTCTGGATGGAGAATGGTACCAGAGACTCCAGATTAACCTTTCCACTCACAGAACTAGAATTTCCTTTAAATACATTTACAGTTCCTCTTCCCTGAGAGCCTCCAGCAGCTAAACCATTCTCAGTTAAGAACTGACACCCTACCCCAAAGGCAAACACTTCCCTGTTCTCCCTGGGCATGCTGGCAGGGCTCTGCTCTCACCTGCATGTGGTTGCTCTCCTGCCTCTTCACTTCAGGATTGATGCAGAGCTGCTCTCTGGAGCCCAACACACAGATCTTTGGCCTGCTCAAAGAGAATCCACAGAACTCATGTGAAAACTGAGACAAGAAAGAACAACACAGCTGGACATGGGAGGCTGGGGGTCATACACCAAGGGGAAAAGTTCAGGAGGAACAGACAAGGCCAAAATAAGGGCTAGAATCAGTGAGTCAGCTGACAGCTGGATGCCTTTATGGCACTGCATCCCCCCTGCTGGCAGGGGGGGATAACAAACAGTAGTTTACAGCAGGAGGTGGTGAGCAGCAGCTTACATCATCCACTACAAACCTGGGCTCTGTTATAACAGCTCATCAGATCAGCTGGGGCCTCTTATCACTCACCAGCTGCCCCAAGCTGGCTGTGATTCTGAGAGAGAGGTTCTGGCAAGAACTAATGCCCCACAAACAGACACAAGACAGTTTTTGCTTCTTACAAGGCTGCATCTTCATGAGAAAGAGGTGAAAAAAAAAAAAAGGTTACTGCCTGTCCAAAGAGCTCAGTCAGCAGCACAGGCACATCAACAGCTGAAGGCTGGGACAAACACTGGCACAACAAAACCAGAAAGTCACTGCTAGATTTGCAGCAGCCTAAGGAATCCAACTTGGCACTGGCATGCCACTGCCTTAAAGAAATGCCCCAGGGAAAAAGGGGGAGAAATTTAGAAGTAAAGAACCAAATCCAGGAAATTCTACCATCAAAGGAGGTAAGAGGATCTGTGAAGCAAGAAAAACAACCTCCAGAGCTCAAGAAGAGAAATGCAGGTTCTGTACAAAAGACATGAAGAGATTTACTGCACTACATATCAATTTCTGACATTCATTCCCATAAACTCAGGCACTAACTGAGCCAGACATGTCTCCACCCTCTCTGAATAGAAACATTATCCTAAATCATATTTACCTGTAGACTGTGCTCTTCAGCTCATTAATGACTTGTGTAAGCTGTGAATGAGTTCTGGAGGCATAAATGATTTTGGGAACATCAGTGTAATATGCTGCCACAGAGGAGAAAAAAGTTGGAAGACATTATTAGCACAGAAAAGAGAACCAGAGACATCATTAGCCTCCTGGCCCAGCTGGGTCCAGGGTAACTGTTTGCCCTGTAGGGACAGCAAGGCACTGTCACACACACAATGAGCTCCAGCAGTGCCTAATGCTCTAAGGAAACACAGAAGCATGGAAAAGGTGTGAAACTGCTTCAGCTGCTGAACACTGGCTCCAGGGCTTGGATGATTACAGAGTTATTACACAAGGGAGATAAAAGCAAGTGTTCCTGCCCATTCCTCTACGTTCATGGCCACTCCTGTGGCACCCCTACTGCCCACAGAACCCATGGCACTTACCTGGGGTATCAGCATCGGTGGCAGCATTGCCCCAGGAGGACATGGGTCTCTCAGGAAAGAGCTCCACCCCGTTCATCCTCTGGGCGATTTTTCGGGCTGAGATGGTGTCCTTGAAGTGTTCCCTCCAGGCCAGAGTGGAGCACAGCAGGCAGAGAGTCTTCCCCGTGCCTGTAGGGCTCTCCAAAATGCCATTGACTTTCTGGAGAGGGAAGAAATAAGGGGAAAAGGGAATAAACAAGCAAGCTGAAGATTCAGTTCCAGCAGAATACAGTGCCCCTTGGCCTGGCCCTGGGCAGAGTCTGGCCCCAGCCTTGAGCTGCTGCTCGGCATTGAGCAGCTCCCCTCTGGGGCTGCTCTTCTCCAGGCTAAGCAGCCCCAGGGCTCTTAGCCTTTCCTCCTGCCAGAGCTGCTCCAGTCCCCAGAAGAACAGGGACCACAGAGATCTGTCAGTCGACTCCAGAACTAAGGTAGCTACTGTAAAAACGATTTTCTTATTTGATGTTCATGCTTTAAGATTATCATATTAGATATAAAACCGAGGAATTACACTAACAGTTCAAGGACTGCACCCCAGGTGCTAAGGACACACTGCAAGTGTGCAGTGATGACTTGCTCAGCTTTTCTTCCTTTCCCAAGTTAGCCAGAAACATCCCATCAACATTTGGACTGACTGCCAGCTGCACACTTCTGGGTTTTTAATACTTACAGAGTGAAATAAGGATACAGGTAAAAGAAGATCAGTGAAGATCGGAAAAGGCAGGACAAGGACAACAACACCTAAACTTGAATTGTGACCACCTACGTATGGAGAAGTCCTTTATTATTTCCAAATAAAATACAGAGAGCGACCCGTCGGGGGAGGAGGCACTCACCTTCTGTAGACACTCCAGCACCTTGGCCATGTAAGCTTCCTGGCACTGGTAGGGCTGGAAGGGGAAATCCACGGTGACGCCGTTCAGCGTTATCCTGGGCATGTTTGCCCGCTAGTACCTGCAACGAAGCAGAGGCCCGGGATTTACCCTGCCGTGTGATGGCCCTACGGCCACAGTGTCACGTCGAGTGGCGAACCGGAATCGGGGGCAGGCCCATTTGCACGGTGAAATGCCAAGAGCTCAGGTTTCGCCTCATCATTCGGGACAGGACGTTACAAGCGACCCCGCAACGCGGCCCGGGCCGGAGACTCAAGGGCACCTAGGGCCTGGCCAAGGCAAGGCAAGGCAAGGCAAGGCAAGCGGAGGAGCCAGTGCAGCCTGCGGTCCCCCGCCCGCTCCAATGCGAGCAGGCCCGCGTTGCTGGGACCCTCCGCTCGCCTCGGTGCAACCCAGCCCGCACTCCCGGAGCCCCAGGCCCACGACAGGAGCGGCCACCGCTCACCTCCCTCCCTCCGGCCCGTTCGGAATCCCCGCGCCTTTAGCGCGCACGCTCGCGCCTGCCCCTCGCGCTCCGTCCGTCACTTCCGGCAGGAGCTCTCGCGAGAGCCGGCGTTGCCAGGGGAACGGGGCGTTGCCAGGGGAACGGGGCGTTGCCTGGGGAACGGGGCGGGGCG
>VWZX01004909.1:380322-397335 GCA_013399015.1 Galbula dea | reverse complement strand
ATGCTGACAGAAAACTGGGTCCTGGAAAGAAAGGAAACAAGTTTGTGCATCCAAGGGAAGACGAAAAACACTCAGGTCCTGACATCAATTTTCTGGAAGTAAAATAAACCCCAACAGCCAGACTGATGGACAAACCAGGGGCAACAACTCCACCACCTTTGCAGCATTTTGGACAATCTATTTCAGCTCATGAGGACAGACTTATTTTCCCTTGGACTCATAAGCATCTGAAGTTGTTGATACTCATCTGTGGGGCAGCACAATTCATTTCTAATTCCTTCAGCAGAAGACCTCGGCAAATTGTTAGTCCTGATTGTGGAAAGCAGGACATTTGGAGACCTTAGGCAACCTGGCTCTGAAGGAGAATAAACACTTAATAATTCTGCTCCCCAGTGCTTCTGACAGGTCACAAGAAAACAGGTTAGTGCACTTCATCCTGAAAAAGATGCAGCTCCAAGGTCTCCAGTTCAGGTTCCCTACAACAGATACTCTCCAGTGTCACTACCAGCCATTCAGGGGAGGGTGACCACAATCACTCCATGCTCTCCTCTTCTGCTACAGATTTAGACATTGTGGCTCAGCAAACAAATTTTTCCTCAGACCTTCAACAGTTCAAACACAATTGGCTGAAAACTTAGTTTTCAATTAAAAAAAAAACAAACTGGTAAGCACACACAAATACTGAGATACCTCAAAGCCTGAATACATGATGACATCTCTGGTTAGCCTGATGCCATTCAGTTCCCTCCCTGCATTTCCTAACAGCAGCCATGTCCCCCTGACTCTCAGGTGGTAACTTCATGCTCTGGAAGCAAACCTTGCCAAACAGGAGCTGTGGCACATCTGCTTCTAGACAGTTCTTGACACAGAGGCATTTCCACTCCATTCTGCCACTGAACAGGTTATCACTGATTCTCAGCATGTTACCAGCTCTTCAGATCTCTTTTGCAACTCCCCCTTTGCTAAACTGGTTTGGATTACTGAACTCTCCAAATCAAATCAGCAGTGCAGCAGACTGTCAACACTAAGATATAGAAAACAATTGAGCAAATCAGCCACATAAAAGTTGTCCAGAAGTTCCTAGGAGAGGTTGGTTAGCTAGAAGTAAATGTGACACTGCCAGTAGCTACAAAAAGACATGCCCAGAGTCCTTGGCGTTACATTCAGAGTTCAGACACCCTCAGCAGTTTTGTATCCAGGAAATTCCCTGATGGAACATTTCTGGCCAGCACTCAACACTAACCTGAGAAACCGTCATGATCTCCCTGGCTCTGACCTTCCAACTGCTCCTCTAAGCTCATCCTGAGGAAGAGCACCTGTACCCTGGGCAGAGCTCCAGCACCAACAGCCAGGACCCAGAGCCCATTCCCCGCAACTCCTTATCTCTGCTGATGCAGTAGCCCAGCAGGACAAGGCACCCACGAGGTAAGTGCTATGATTCTATGATCAGTGCGTGGGCAGAGGTTTCACGTGTCTGGTCGTGATTCTACAGTATTTAACAGGAGATGCAAGTCACAACATTGAGATGCTGGAGCATGTCCAGAGGAGAGCTACCAAGCTTGTGAGGGGTTTAGAGAACAAGTCATATGAGGAGAGGCTGAGGGAGGTGGGCATGTTTACTTTGGAGAAGAGGAGGCTGAGGGGGAACCTCATTGCCCTCTACAACTACCTGACAGGAGGTTGTAGAGAGGTGAGTTGTTGGCCTCTTCTCCCTGGTAGCTAATGACAGGACAAGAGGAAATGGTCTGAAAGTGCAACAGGCAAGGTTTAGATCAGATATTAGGAAGAAATTCTTTACGGAAAGGGTGGTGATGCTCTGGAACAGCCTTCCCAGGGAGATAGATGGTTGAGTCACCATCCCTGGAGGTATTTGAGAAATGTGTAGACGTGGTGCTTCAAGACATCAGGACATGCTCCAGCATGTAGGTGGTTGTGGGGTTTGGGTTTTGTTTTATTTTGTTTGGTTTGGTCTTTGGGTTTTTTTTTCGTGGTTGGTTTGTGGGTTTTTTTGCTTTGTGGTTTTTGGTTTTTATTTGGTTGGACTCAGTGATCACAGAATCATTACGGTTGGAAAGGACCCTCAAGATCATCTAGTCCAACCCTGAATATGCTGTGATTCTGCATAGCAGTACAAATTCCAGTGACGTGAGGAACACACAGCCACCTTGCTGTCAAATCACAAGAACACAATAAGACATTTATAACAACTATGGGAAAACACATGATACCCAAGGGTCATAAAGCTTATAAACATATTTGAGCACATTCTGACACCAGAAGCTCTGAAGTTGGATTTACTACCTAATCAAAAAACAGGCTCAAAACCAAGGTATCCCTGCTTGGGTTGCTGCCTGCCCTGAAAAAGCTGACTTGAAACTCATAATTTGCTTCAACAACGAAGAAGAAACCTCTCTTCATAAACTGTCATCAGTCTTGTCCCAATGGCAGTGTGGTGCTGAGCTCAGTGAGGCTTTTATCCCATGCCAAACTCCAAGAACATTGGAAAATTGCAGTGCGGATAGTAAGAAAGAGAGAAGTGAATCCCACCCCACAGCTGCTCTGCTGGGCAAGTACAAAGCCCAGCAAGCACAGGAAAGCCTAAAGCATGCTCCACTTACTGCACTAGGAACATCTCCCAAGTCCAAGAGCAGACCAACTGCAGGGACCAGGTTTTCAACAAGACTTTGTACAGCTTTGAAGAAAAGGGACAAAAGGCAGGAACCAACTCAGCATCTCAGATAAGTTCCAAGATCCAGAAACAGGATTTTAATCCATTCCTTACCTGGAAAAGCCATTTGAAACAACCACCAGAGGACAACCAGGCAGTGTAGGAAGCAGCACAGCTGAATAACTCTGCCCACAACACTGAGCTCTGAAAAAACTTGTTTATTGACTGTGTAGACAGAAGCCAAAGGGAACCTTCAACCAACCCTGGGAGACTTTTCTGATTTATTGTTTACTGATTTAGCAGGAAAAAAAAATTAACCTCCATACTCACATGCCAAGAAGAGCCCACAAAGCTCCACCACCAACCTCTCAACATACCTTCTAGAAGCATCTCAGGGAGCTTATATCCAAGTACCCACCCACACCTCCTCAACTAGCTCCAGCTGCTGCTCTGCAGCCAGGCCCTGATTAAAAACTCACTTCACCTGCTGCTGTTGCCAAGGCCAACAGCTGCTGTGCTTCTGCTCTGAACCATAAGCAGAAGACTTGACTTCTTTCTTTTGCTAACTGAAGAGACAAACCCCAGAGAAGAGTCTTCCTTCTGCAGGGCTGTTTTCCTTCCCAGGCAGTGCACACTACACTGGTTTGTTTGTGTGCATATGCACTGCCAGGGAAACACTTTCCCTGATCTGAGAGAAAGCTGAGCACAGGAGCAGCTACAAACTTCATCCAACTTTGCATTAAGCGTTTTAACCTTGTATTAGGACACTTCTGTTGCAGATGGAACTTCCAGGAAAGCCCAAGTTTTTAAGAGACCTTCTGCTCAAGAGGCAAAAGGAAGACACTTCTGGTTACTGGTCTCTTGTGAAAGCTGGCATGTGGCATAAACCCTCAGCAGACTTTCAAAGGCAGACTCTGGCTCACAGCTGAACCCATTTGCACTGATGCAGAGTAATGACAACATTTGAACCACCCATGTTAAGTGTTTACTGGTCAAGTCTCAAGCCAAGAACTTCCCCATTCTTCTCCATTCAGTTTGTGATGGTGTGAGTCCATATCTGTGCATGTGACAAGGCAGCACTGCTGCTGCTGCTAACCTCCCAGAAACATCTCATGGCAGGAGCAGTTTGGAAACCAACAGAATGATTTGGAAAAGTGTTTGCTGATTTGGCAGAGCTGCATTTGTGAAACAGGAACAGAACTTAACCCCTTTGGCTTATGTGTAGTGAAGGTGTGTGACAAACAAGTACCAGCCAGTGAATGATCCAGGATGACTCTCCTCACAGGAGAGAGGCAGTGAAAAGGTTAAAAAAGGAAAGCTCTGCTTCTCTGTGCCACTCTCCCTGACAGGAACCACTGAATCTCCTGAGTTGGAAGGGCTCCACGAGGACCATCCAGTCCCACTACTGTTTAGGCACAGACACAAAGTATGACTTTGGGGCTATCCCAAGAGCATTGTCCAAGTGCTGCTTAAAACACCGAGCAAGCTGGTGCCATGACAGCCTCCCTGGGGAGCCTGTTCCAATGCTCCACCACTCTCTGGGTGAAGCAGCTCTTCCTAACATCCAACCTGAACTTCCCCTGGCACAGTGTCATGCCATTCCCCGGGGTCCTGTTGCTGGTCAGCAAACAGAAGAGGTCAGCACTCACCCCTCCCTCTCTGGTCAGGAAGTTCTAAACCTGCAGTGAGGTCTCTCCCCAGTCTCCTCTTCTCTAGGCTGAACAGACCAAGGGATTTCAGCCTCTCCTCATATGTCTTCCCCTCCAAGCCCTTCACCATCTTTCGTGGCCTCCTCTGGATGCTCTAACAACTTCATATACAGCTGTGCCCTAACTTCCACTACCAATCTCTCACTCCATCAAGTGAGCAACTTCCATTACAGCACTGTACTGATACTTCCATGACACCCCTCTCCCCTCCCAAAATACCACCCAACCTTTCCTGCATTTCCACAGGAGTTCACCTGGATTTTTTGTTTAACAAACAGAACATGTTTCAGTGCCTTGTTTGAGGCTATGTTGGTCACATTCTTCCCAGAAACACTCCTGCAGTAACACAACAGTGAAATCCTAGCTTCATGGGTTGTCCTGTACACAAGAACCACAAGATACTTTTCAGAAGGTGTGAGTGTGTGTGGAGGTCAAGTAAGAAAGCAAGCAGCAGCCTTTTGCATCCCTGCTAATCCAATTCTGATAACCAACTGTGATCTACCAAACACCAAAGGCAGATCAGTAAAACTTGACTTTTTCCATGTTCAGTGGGTGCTCCTCCAACTGGCACACATCTTCTCCTCACCATTTTTCTCCTAATTAGGCTTTTATTTGCCAGCAGCCAGGCTGGTTTGTCTTAAACACAAATTTGAATGCTTTACAGATCTTTCATGTAAAGAAAGAAAACATTTAATCCCAAGATGAGCTTCCCCCTAAATGTTTTAGCTAGCAATCTCTTAACTCCAGTTCCAAATGACTCCTGGATAAAAGGAAATCACCTGCAGTCAATTCCCAAGGACTTAAGCTCTCAAAACCATGTCTGCAGCACTGTGAAGTCTTTCAGAAGGCACTGTATAACAGTGAAGAGACTGAAGGCCATTCCTTCCATTGTAGGTCATCCTTTAAGGGCTATAAATAATGGAAACACAAACAGTCTCTTAGTACTTCACTTGCTACCCAAGGATTTCAATAAAATCTATCCTATTAGCTTTCCATACAGTAACAGACATTGGAGGTTCCCAAGCCATACAGGGATTATCAAAACAACTTCTGCAGACACAGCTTCAGGGAGGACAATCATCAGCAGCTCCTACAGCCATCTGAAGCCAGTAGTCCAGAGTTCTAAAAATGACCAAGTTGTACAAGTTCTCTCCTCCCTTGTGGAATCCATGTTCACTCTCTCTCCAGGACACTGGGCTGTCTGCAAAGCCACGCACAGTGAAGGTCTGCCAACTTGCCAGGTTGGGTTCACCAAAATAGCAACTGCAAGGAAGAAGACAAGTCAGTCAGTGACCAGAATGGAACAGACAGCATGCTCAAGGATACAATATAAGGCAAAAACCCCAAAGACACAGAGACTTCAGTGTTTTCACTGAAGTGTTTTCCTGTTCAGGGATTTCCCTTCCCAGCTCAGTCTCTTCTCAGGGCTGCACTTTCTGCACTTCCCAGCATGTTCTCCCAGCCAGCATCTGCTCCCAGCAGGGAGAACACTCCCTGGGGAGAGTTCCTGCCAAGGCTTGGGCTGCAGAAAGGCTCTGCCTTCAACTTGCTCCTCTGCAGACCAAGGGCACTGCTACATCTTGTGTGCCACCTTGGGGCGCAGGGAGTCAGAGGTGGCACCTGAGGGGAGGAGGGGACAGGAGAGGTGACCCTGAACGGACCCACAAGGGATTCCATCCCATGGATGTCACTGTCAGGATCAAGCTGAGGGATCATGTGGGTCAAGCTCTTCTTCCATGGCCAGTGTCTGAGGAGGACTCTGCCTGTTCTACTTTCCCATCCCATGTGTTCCTGAACCCAGTTCCAGAATCCAGCTCCCATCTGAGTCTAGTCTGGGACTTCCCTAGTACTGCCAGAGCACCGGTTGTGACAGTGATGTCATTGCATCAGGGGTAGGGTTCAGTATATAGATTTGGCTATATGTCATTTTCTTCTTATTATTTTCATTACAGCAGTTTTAGTTTCCCAGTTCCTAAGTCTCTCTCCCTTATTCCCTTTCTCTAACCTGGGGAGGCTTTCTCCATGGGATTTGGATACTGATCCCAGAGCAGTGATCACATTCCAGACACAACAGCAATGCTGCCCTGAGTCAGTGCTGCAGTCATTAGGCATCAGGCACTTGAAGCATTCTCTCACACAGAGCAAGGAGGTTCCAGAACGTGCCATCAGGAGAACTGCTATACAGTACAGGTACCACACTGACCCAAGAGACACTGAGAGCATCTGCTTTGGGATGGAATCAGAACTAGAGAGCCCTCATCCATCACTATCCAGTGTCCCACGGGACAGCACTTGATTCAAAACACTAAGTTCAATGCTGCCATAACCCTGAAGTACCTTGGGAGCATCTTTTGGTATCATCAAGGGATTTCAACCCTAGTTTTAAATACAGATGGAAAATACTATATCAGACGTAGCTGAGGGTAACTGATTTACACAGGAGGAATTTGAAGTGTAGGGGCTCAGCAGAGCCACTGTTCCTTAGAAATTAAGACAAAAAGCAATGCCATTACTGGAATACAGGGCAGGCATTCCCAAATTCAGCTGTTTTCCAAATATAGCTGTTTCCCAGCATTTTCAAATGTAATACTTTATACCAATGTTAAGCTTTCAGCTCATTTCCTCAATTAAAAAACTCTTAATTTTTTATAGCTTGCTCTTTACCTCCAACAGCACCACTGAAAAGTATTGAACAAGTGATCTTGACAAGTCAGAAGCACAAGTGTTTACTTAGTAATGTTCTCCTGTCAGCCCTTACCATAGCTGCTCCAATAACTCTATTATCTTCTCAGGAATTATAAAACCTGTGATTGTGCACAAAAAAGCTTTTTCCACCACTGTGCTGGGCTGAGGACAGCTATAGGTTGATAAGAAGCTTGATGATTTGTTGTCTCTGGAAAAGAAAACAAACAAAGCCCCAATTCAAATAAATATACTTTAAATCTTCTACAGGAAGTCTTAGTAATCCAAACTTACACAAAGCTACTATTTGCTTGGTTCATCACCTAAATTAACACTGAGGCAACTAATGGCCAAGCAATTAATACACAAGCTGTCACGGTGCTGCGGGTTAGCCCTGGTAAGCACCCAACACCCCCCAGCTGCTCACTCACTTCCCCCTAGCGTGATGGGGGAGAGAACTGGAAGGGTACAGGTGAGGAAACCCAGCACTGGAACAGACTGCCCAAAGAGGTTGTGGAGTCTCCTTCTATGGAGATATTCAAAACCCATCTGGATGCGCTTCTGTGTGACCTGGTCTAGGGAATCCTGCTGTGTCAGGGGGGTTGGACTACATGATCTTTTGAGGTCCCTTCCAACTCCTAATATTCTGTGATTAACAGTTTCACAAGGAAAGCAGAAGTTGCATGTGAGAGCAAAACAAGCTAAGGAGTTGGTTGACTTCAGGAATTTCATTGACTTACAACAAGTAAGTAACACTTAAGTAACATTTAAGTGCATAACAGACTTCCCACTTCAAGATGTGTCTCTTTCTTCATTCTTATTTAATTCTCCCCTAGAAGAAATTGTGGCTTCCCTTAGGTAAAAGGTATTTCAGCATCAAACCAATTCAAGTGCTTGAGAGTAAAATCAGAAAACAGCAGACTCTGTGTGTGCGCCTGTACAGGGCATGTGATGGAAACAGGAACTCTGTACAGAGCCCTGCAACTACTGCTGAAATGACAATGCTCCAGTACTGCATCAGATATGTAACTTATGTATGTCAATAAATGTGAAGAATGTGCATTCATAATGGCTACACGTGCCACAGATTCATACAGAATCTCCCAAGCTGGAAGGCACCCCCTTCATCAAGTCCAACTCCTGTGTAGGCACAGGACACCCAAAGAAGAGGCAGCACTAGCAAACAATTCCCCAGAAAGCCTGGGCAACAGAGACCACGAAATGAAGCAACTAATGTATCTCCTGTGCATCACTGCTGTGCTGCTGAACTGAAACGTTCTACTGTGGAGCAAGTAACACAGCCACCTCCCCAAATAAACAAACAGAAATCCCACCCCAACACTTGACTCTACCTTTTCCCTCCACTGAAAATGCATTTGGGCAAGCACTAGAAAAGAAATCTACAAATATTTGTCTTCGTGTCAGTTGCATGTTAGTTTCACATGCAGTTGGGGTTACCTGTAGGACACCAAGCCAGCAGGAAGTCAATTCTAAAGGTTTCTTCTCTTTCAAGGCCCAAAGCACTCGGTTATGTTTCTTGCTCTCAGGGTGAAAGCTGGCATCAGCCAAGTCAATAGTTGTAACTGCAAAAAAGTGCAAAGGCAATCATTAGCCAATCAAAACAAATTGAGATTAAATTCATTAAGAGCACAAAGAAACCAAAGACTATTAAACTCACTTTTCACATACACAGCATCTTTATCAAAAGCATCTGGTTCTGCAAATATGACTCCCTGTCATGGCAGTAAATATTCACCTCCTGCTGCCCTCATTGTGATAGCATCTCGAACTGCCTTCTAGTGACTGGAGGGACAGGTTCCTTCAGTCATGGCAGGGACAGAAGTCCCCAAGCAGCAAAATACCTTTAACTAGGTATTTAGGTATTATTAGGTAATTAGGCAAGCCATTAGCACTAACAAAGCCAGAGTTTCTACCATCAAAAGCCACGTACATGGCAATGGCATCTTCTCACCTGCTTTTTACTGATCACTTTGTCCCATGCTAAAAGTTACATTTCTTTTTCAGATGGAAATTTCATCATGCATTTTACTTGACAAACTGAAGAGTAAAATGATGTCCCCATTTTGCCAAAGTTCTTATTACAGATAAGTTTCTTATTAGAACTAACAAGTTTCCCCTTCTCAAAAGTTTTTATGGAACTACCTAGCAACCCCTGCAGATTTTAAGGCAATTGAAATTCTTCAGTCCTACATCATTCATTAAAATCACTACTATGGGAACCCCAGAAATTACAAAAAGAATATATAATATCCCAAAGACCACATATTTCTTTCCATATAAATGCTTTATTATTTGGAAAAAACAGTTTCTTTCTTGCCTAAGCATTGATGTAACCTCGGTGGAAATGTGAGGACTGAAGTAGAATCCAAAACAGCTTTTGAATCAACGCATTCTCCCCTACAGAACTGTCTAGCTCTCATTTCCCTTCTGTTTAAAACCTTTCCTCTATGCAACAGAACATTAAGTCCAGGAGCACAGAGCAAACGTGGGCAGATACCAAGCTTCTACCAGAATTCTGTCTTGGAGCTCCCTCCTAGCACAGGGTGGAGGAAAACCTCCCAGAAAACTGCCCAGAGCAGCCTGAGGCGCCACCAAAGCTCCCCGGTAATGGTTGGCAGAGCTACCAGGACCCCTCCGCCCGCGCTGAAGGACCGGAGAGACGCGGACACCTGATGAGCCTCAGAGGGGCTGCCGCCACCCTCCTCCCGCCCCACCGGCGGCTGGAGGGGGCCTGCTCCCACCGGCCGCCGTTCCCACGGGCTCGCGTCCCACCGGCGCCCGGTGACGGTCTGTCGCCCACACGGGTTGGAGCCTCACCGACAACCGTTAACGGCTGCTCGTTCGCTTACTCACCCTGCAGTTGTAGGCGTGCTCCCGCACCAGCGCTGCGAACGCGTGCCTCTTCTCGCAGACCAGCAGCTGCCGAGGCACCCGACGGAGCTGCCGCAGTGGCGGCACCGACATCCTCTAACAAACAGCCTAAGCACCGTCCCGGAGTGGGATGGCTAAATACTGACCAGACCGGCCAGAAACAGAGTGAAGATAAAGGAAAGAACCTGCGCAACTCGGCCACTTCCCGGCCACTTCCGTCCTTCCGCGGGAGTGTGCGCAGCCGCTGCAGAAGTCTGGGAAGGGCGGTCCCGGGGCGGACAGTACGCGGCTCGTAGATATCCGCGTTCACCAAGCCACGCCCCTCAACTGTCGGAAGGGTCGCTTTAAAAGCTTTTAGGTTGAATAAGCGCAGAATAAGGCTGAGTAAAGTGGACTGAAACCAGGGTAATAAGAATGGGAAGTCTTAAGACTAAAGGATGCACTAGGAAGATGCTGAGAGCACTGGAGCATCTGTGGGAGGAGGAAAGGCTGAGAGCCCTGGGGCTGCTTAGCCTGGAGAAGAGCAGCCCCAGAGGGGAGCTGCTCAAAGCTGAGCAAGAGCTAAAGGCTGGGGCCAGACTCTTCTGGGTCAGCAGCCTCTTCCTGATTTCCAACATTCCTACTCTTGTTGACCTATAACAGCTAAACCAAGGCAAAAGCAGATGCTGCTGAGTTTCATTCAGATTTGCACAGCAAACTGACCAAGAACCTGCCAGGCACAGCAGAGGGGCTACAGAACCAGACACTGCCAGGAGCCTCCTCTATGGGTATTGAGAATTGGGGCTCTCCACAAGCTTGTGCCATATCCTGCCACTTCTCCACACATCTCCTCATGGAAAGTGACTTCAGCTTCACAATCTCCCTGAGAGTTAAAGCCTTCAGAAGGCTTTCAGCAATTGATCATTTTTCAGTGAGGTACAAGAGCAAAATGAAGTAGTGTGGGACATGCCCATTCTAATAGAAAAGGAGACAAAAAAGCAGTGGCCTCACCAGTGGTTGGTGCTGTCAAGGATGTAGATCTGTTTTCATACAGCTCCATGCTCTGATGGTCACTTAGTTTGAGGCAGAAAGCAGGCTGGCAACTACCTGTAGGTCTTCAAGGTCCAGGTTGTCAAGCAGTCTTGAAGCAGCTGCCGCTGCACCATTGGTGTATGATGCGCATCACATGAGGAGTGTCAAGAGCCCTGCCTGCACCCATAGCCATGATCAGTTTGCACATGAATGTCAGGTCTCAGCTTAACCTTTTGTTGATTTATTGAAAGAAGAATGGCTAAAATACAGCACATCTCCATGGAATTTATTGGGAGAAACTGGGAATGGGGAGAGCCGTAGCAGAGGAATTCCAAGTGTTTTTGTTTTCCTTGCAGCTCAAGCTTTAAGCAAGCTCTGGAAGCCTTGCCCCAGCTCTCAAGTGGCACTGACAAAAAGTGAGTATGCTAATGGATAAGACATCTCCTTGTCTCCTGCTGTCTGGGCTCTGGAGCCATTGCTTTGTTTACTCCTGTATCAGATCTTGGTAAGAAGAGGGCTAACCTTCACTGGATTTGACCTTTCTGAGTAGCAGAGCAGAAGCCTCTTTGGGCAGAGTTAAGAATCATGACCTGATGGATGACATGGGAGAGCTGATGGCTTTGTGGCACATCCCTCTGGCCCATCCTAGTCTGTTCAGTTCAGTGTAGCCTTCTCTTTCATTTGTCATTTCAGTCTATTTCAGCCTTCCTCATTAATCTTAAAAGGTTCTGTGAGGTCCATTGTCTTGTCTTACTGAAGAGAGGAGGAACAAATTCTGAGCTCACGCCAGCTGATACATAGAGACCTCTCAGAACTGACCTGTTTCATTTTAGGAGCAGAGAAGAAGTGTCTGTGATTCTTTCTTAACATCAGGAGGAGGAGTTGTTCTGGGTTCCTCCTTCCCCACCCCAGGAACCTGTGACAACCAAGCTGCTTTGCTGCACTCAACGTGGCCTTTGGTAGTCTTGTTTTAGCAGCACGGCTTCATGAAGAGTGGTCTGGTTCACCTAGGATGGGTTTGCAACGAGGACCTTGGTGTAAGTGTAGGTGTTTGGAACTCCAGATTGGGTCTGTGGTGCTTTCAGAAGCTGAACTGCACCAAATCACTTTGCACTGAGCAGTCAGAGTTTAGAATATTTTGTAGACACCTGGAGAGACTGTTTGTGCTGTCTATGGTCTGTGGGCTCTGCCTCCTTCCAGATGTCCTCTGTCTGTCTGCTCAGACTTACTCCTCACTAGCCACAAGTCTCAAGATACCTCCTTGCCTTATGCTTTATTAAGACTAGGCATCAGTTCTCAGTAAGTTCCAAAACACCTGTAAAATTGGTTGGTTTTTTTTTTTTTTTTTTTTTGCTTAGTCACAAGCATTTGAGCTTGGTGGGACAGAGGAGGCTGAAGAACTGCAGCATTTTTACACCTGTCTCAAGCGTTCTGAGCCCTAGACAAGTGCAAAACATCCTCAGTTTCCCAGGTCGTTGCCCCAAAACTGACATCCTTCCGGCAGCTCTTAGTCATCTACATGTGCTTGTGTAAAATACCAGACATTTCTGCCCCAAGCTAGAGCTGTTCAGTCAGTGTGGTGACACTGAGTGGAGATAGTGGCCATAGTCACCTTCCAGAGGACCTGCTGAGGAAGCAGATGCTGATTTTGTGCTTCAAGTTGTTGTTCTTGGGTTTCTTTGGTTGGCTTTTTGGCTTGTAACACGCAGTCTAATTTCTTCTGTTACTGGCTGGTCAGGAGCCACAGTGGAGGTGATGCAGGGCTGCCCTCTTAGCTTGAGAGCACATTTTCCCCTAGGATACAGGGCAAATGAAACAGGCAGGACTGTAAAACCCCATCCTGCATCTCCCCTGTTCCAACAAGCATCTCCTGCACCAGAGCTATCCACACCCTTGCTCCTACCCCTGTAGTTTGGTGGAATCTAGGAAATATTGTCCATTGCACCAAGTACCTTCTGGGAGGCTTGAACAGATCCAGCTCTAGGCCCTTTAAGAATGGTTCCCTTTTCAGAATCTGCCCAAGCTGTAACTATTTCTCCTTTACAGGTTGCTAGAGCAGTTACTGAACAAGTTTAAGAGCAGCATGCACTTGCAGCTCACCTGTTTCCAAGCTCCTTCATCAGCCACGATGAAAACCTAGTCAATGACACCACGCAGACAGCTGAGGAGGACAAAGGTGCTTCAACATCAGCCACATTTCCTGGACTATTTCAGTTCCTTTGAAGACCTGGAAGAAAACAAAAGGAATTTCACTGGAAGAAGAAATCTTTTGAGTAATGGTGTGGGGAATGCTGCTGGGTGAGACTTCTGGCCATCAGTACCTTCCTCACAGGGGTTTTCTTCTCTCTGCTGGGCTTCATTCTGTGGAGGGCATTAGGGCAGTTATGTTTACATAGTCTTGAATTTTGGGACCTGCTGGAAGATGTAGGAAGCTCTAAGAAAAGCAGCTCTAGAGGCGGTCTGGTTTGGGTGGGGGGGGTAGGGCGTGGGTTTAATTTTGTCACTGAAATCTCAACTCCCAATTAAATCAGGCAGTAATGAGGTGTTTGTGCTGCATTTCCTATTCAGAAACAGTTACTGAGCTCTCAAACAGGTGTGTGATCTCAACTCTTTTTCTTCTACACACTTTTAAAATACATAATAATAAAAAGATGCAGAGAGATGTTTATCAGCTGCTCTTGAATTCCTCACTTCCCAAAATACCTGAGTTCTTTATCAGCTTTGCCAGTCTCTGTCTTCTAACTTTGTATCAAACATGTTCCCAAGCATTCAAAGCATATTTTATCATCTGTCCTGTGTTCATATACATCCAGACATCTTTCTCTTACCTCCTTGTACCACAGTGTGTTGCTTGTCTTTAAAAGCTGAAGTCAGGTGTTTGCGTTTACTGCAGTAACACCTGAGAACATGCCATTGGCAACCAACAAGAATCACCTCTAAGGGACAGAAATATTACATGAGTTCAGCTGAAGGGAAATAATTGCTCAGATTCTGGATTTCAGAAGGCAGGAGGTCACTGAGCACCAGGACATGGTGGAATCCCTCTGTGTGAAAGGAGAGTTGGAGCTGCTGAGCCTCCAGAGTCCATGTTCTTCTGCAGTTCCTCTGCAAAGGAGATCACAGAAAACAAGAAGTGGCCAGTGTGGGATTTGCAATTAAAAAAAACCAACCAAAAACAAAACCAAAAACCCTGTTCACAAATAAAATTAGGTTTAAAAATATTGGAAGTGGGAAAAGACTGGGGAGACCACACTTAACATTCCCAGTCAGTGAGGAGAAAAGAGAGGCATTGAGGACATCAGAGTAAGAGAAGTGAAAGGCTCTGACATTTAAAGCAAAGGCAGATGGTGGGAACAGCACAAGAGAAAATCAAGTGAATTCTTAGATGAACTTTGAAGCTCTAGAAAAATCCAGAGTCAATCCAGACTGGTAACAAGTAAACACATGCATAAAAATGTGGAGAGCTTGATTCCTCATTTAAGAGAAAAAGGTAGGAAGCAATAAGGCTGCAAAATACCCCTTGCTGAAAGCAGGTTAAGACTTAGAACCAAGACTAACTTAGACTTCAGAACCATACTGTGCTGAGCTGAGCTGTTGAACCTCTGGAGATGTTGAGGCATTCTCCTGTTATTGTGTTTTGAACCTTTCTTTTGTAGAGTCATGAGTACTTTGGGGGCTAGGCTAAGGAGTAATAAAAAGCTGAATGCTGTGTCAGTGCAATGGGGGGGGGAGGGACAGAAAAAATACTGAAACACCACCCCCCCACACCCCAAAAAATGATGGGAAAACAAATAGGGAAAAATCCCCTGCATGCCTGGGTAGTAACTACACAAGAAAGAGCAAATAAGTGGTGTGAAATCATGAAGAAACCCTGCCCCTTCTCACCCACAGAAGGTTTCTTCTTAGGAGTGATGTTCTGTAGAACATATGCTCAGGGGAGAGGGTGGAAGGGACCTCTGGAGATCACCTGGTCCTACCCCCAGCTGAAGCAGGGTCACCAAGCACATCCATCAGCTGTTCATCATTGCTCATGTCAAACTCCTTCCTGAAGTTTAAACTAAAAGCCACTTAGAGTGTTTACAAGTCCAATTATAAGCCCAGTCCTGCTAAGGACTGCCCTGCTCACCACTAAACCATGGCCCCAGGCACTAAAGAGAAACTGAGTTACTCCTTATTCTGGTCAGGCACCACTTAATCCTTGAATGTCCTGAGTTGGAAGGAACCCACAGGGATTATTGAGTCCAACTCTGGAGTTAAAAATGCTTTTATGTTCAGGAGGAAAAAAAACCAAAACAAACAAAAATCAATAATTACAAGAAAAAAAAAATCAAGCAAGCAAACAAATAAAAAAACAACAAGAAACCCCCCCAAAAAAACCCAACAAACAAAAACCACAAAATAAAGAAAAAAAGCAGGACTAAGACTCAATTGCTGGTCTAAATGGAGGTGTCATGGTGATGAATGGTTTAAGGTTCTGATGGTAGAAGAATTTCATGGAGCCCTTTGAGTGCTGAGCTGGTAAAGGACATGCAGAAAATCCCTGACCTGTGAACATCTGAGCTAGGCAAAGCCCTAGGAGATATAGAATAGAAAACTACTTATATTCTATAATATATATGTTAGATACAATAATATAGAATAGAAATAGATAGATATAATAGTAGATGTAATATATAATAGATACATATATAATAGAATAGATATTAGGTATAATAGATATAATATATAATAGAAATATAATAGGAAATTTGGGGAAATATTCCCAAATGTACCTCTTTTTCCACTTTGAAGCAGTGCTAAGGCATTTTCTGTTTCTAATTGAAGAGCAGGTAGAAGATTGCCATTTCCTGGGCAGACTTTTGGCCTCCTGGAGAAGGAATGACCAAGACATGATGACTCTTGTACCATCATTGTACACAACCATCAGACAGTGCTGCACAAAGGGATTTCTGCTGCCAGACCATAGTTAAGTCAACTCCAGCCAGTTTCTTTGGACCTGTCCTGCTAAAATACCCCTGAAGCAGTGTGATGTTCCTTAGAGTATTAATTGATTCAATACTGATTGCATCAATGGCTGCAAATATTGATCTCTGTGCCCAAGCAGCTGCCTGGGCTCACTAGCATTGGGGTTTTCCATGTTCTGCACACTACAGCCATGCTGCTCCTCTGCCCTTTTCAGTCCACAGCACCTCTAAATAGCAGAAAGAACAAACCCCAAGCTCCTTAACCTCCTCAAAACACATCAAAACAGCAAAGTGAATGCAGTACTCCTGCTGAAACCTGAGGTTCAGCATTCAGAGCTGGGTCTTCAGCACAGGAAAGGTTTGGTTCTCAGGACCTGATGGATCAGGTGTGGCTTCTCCTGGGACAGAAAGAGGGTGTAGAACATCTGCAGCCTGCTCCTGACTGTTAGGAACTGGAGTTCCTGCATGACACTTGAAATGTTAGCATCCTTCAGGAGTTAGCAAGAGGCTCTGGGTGCTTTCTGTGTCATTTAATTAGGAAGGCACAAACCTGGGCAGATTCTGACTGGACAGCAGGAAAAACTTTTCATAATGAGAATATTCAGCCAATTGGAATAGTCTCCCCAGGAAAGGGGGGGAGGCCCCAGCATGGGCCACGGTTAAGATTCTGCTGGACCAGTTTGTCTAGACTGTGCTTTGGCCAAGAAAGGTTGGGCTGGACCAGGTGATCCTGGAGGCCCCTCTTCACTTGGTCCTCTCTATGCTTTGAATTAGGCTTCAAGTTAGGCTGAAATATTGTGGGATTTGTTAAACATGATGATAGACTTCAAACAGGACTTTGCTCCTTTGATCCTGGGGCATTTCTGACCTGGCCAGGAGTTCTGGGTAACAACCTTCCCCCCCAAAAAACGTAAATTCAAATCATGCTAAGCCATCGGTTCCTGATCCTTTCCTCCCATGCCTTCACCACGGAGAGGCTTGGGGCAGATCTCATACCACTCCTCTGCCAGCAGCTTCCCCTCGAGGTGCAAACCAAACGAGGGAGCTCTTCAGCCAAATTCCTTCTCAGCTGGGAAATTGAAACGAC
>VWZX01004909.1:242785-380296 GCA_013399015.1 Galbula dea | reverse complement strand
GGGGGGGGGTGGGGGGTGGAAAGCAAGACAATGGAAAGTGGAATCCAGCCTGATTTGTACCAGATGCTGTTAACACATGCTCAGTTTTGCAGCCCCTTTTGGCACCCTTTCACCTCTTTCTTCTGAAAGAGCTTCCCCATCAGGAGTCCACTGCCAGACCCAGGCAGAAAGAGCCTAAATAAAATAGGTCGATAGTTCCAATATCCCTCATGAAAAATGCATTCAATACAAGCATTAGCTTTCCCTTGAATCCTGAAACAGGCTTAGGAAGTGCAGCGAACAGGGAAGGACAACTGTGATGTCACCTGTAGGGTGACATTCCTACAGCTGTGATGTGGCTGAAGAGGCTCAACCTCACTGTGTCCACCACAGCACCCAGCAGATGTGATGCTCTCCAGACACAGAATGGTCCAGGAGCCACCACAGGAGCCTTTACTGTGGTGCCCAAGGGCTTCATGCTGCAGCAGAAGTTTTGGGACCAAGCAGATCAGGTTCTGACTCTCTTTGGTTTAGAAGTTGAACTTTTTTTTTTTTGTGGCCCAGAAAGTCAAATCAGATAATTTATAAAGTAAAAAGCAAAATGAGGCACCTCTTGCTGCTCATTACTCATTTTTTCTGCTAAATTGTACTCATTTAACTACATGGTAGCTCTGCTGGCAGAGGGGCTTCCCCTCCCAGCTTATCTCCTTAGATATGCAGGAGATAATTAAAACCCAAGATGTTAACGGTGCTGATTATTTTTAGAAGGGGACAGAAACATGGGCAGACATAGATGTGAAAATAGATGAATAGAGACCAGAGTGCTCTCAACCATGCTGCCAGACACCTGCTGTAAGCCTGTGCCAGGGCAGGGAATCTCCATCTATGCCTCTTCAGACATCTCCACTCACCCCTGGTGAAGAGCAAGAGAAGGTGCAGGAGGTGAGAGGATTCTCTGGGGTAATGAAAGTGCTGCTAAACTGAATAAACCAGAGGAAAATAAATAAGCCAAATGTTCTGTCTGACAAGGCTAAGAGCTAGTTTATCTTCTCAAAGGTCCAAAGTCAGCAACACAACTAAGCTAACCTTGATGCAACCCCTGAGGAGCTTACCTCTCACAGCCAGACATCGCCTCCAAATGCAGCAGCCTTGTCCAGCTTGAGCAAATTAGGGCAATTAATCAAGTGTGGTGGCAAATGAGGAAGCTGATTTCCAGGCCATGTGACCAGGGACCTCTTAACAAGATCCAGGTGGGTCATGGATTAAGCCACCAGGGTCCCACCTGGGTTGAATTTCCTTTTGACCTTCATAGCCTCTTCTCCCTGGGGTCTGGCCACATGTGCCAGCACAACACCTTCCCTAGAGGTGTATTTTACACCTCCTGAGAGTTCTTGCTCCGCAGACCCAACTGAGTCAAGCTCATCCTGCCACAGTTTGGTCCAGCCTCCTGGAGGTACTTGGAGACCCCTTCCATAACCTGTCAAAACTTGTGTCTTTTCTTTTCCAGTACTGGCTCCATCATTTTACATGCTCAGCTCCACAGGCAGATTTTGGGCCCTGAGATGGGAGGTGGGCAAAAAGCAGGAGCTGAAGAGCAGGAGTGCAGCACTGCATCCCCAGGCTTGTGCCTGCAGCTCCTTGGTCATGGTAGGCACACACTTGGTTACTCAACCTCACCTGCAATCCATGAGCATATTAAAAACTCAATTTACCAACCCAGTGCAGCTTCTAGCAGCACCCTGGGATTTTTGACTCCTCATGTGCCTCACAGGGACCAACACCAGAACCTGAGAAAGCCACTGGACACCACCCATCAGCCAGTCCCAAAATCACATGCCTGGTGTTAACTGAGATAGCAAAGCTATCCCACCAGGGATGCCATGGTGTCCCCAGGAGGTGACCCACCCCTAGCCAGCCCTGGGTCAGTGGCAGCAGAGAGAGATGGAGGTAAGATAAAGCAAAGCCCTGGGCTTCAGAGAGATGGAGGTAAGATAAAGCAAAGCCCTGGGCTTCTGCTCTCCCCAGCAGATTGCACCCTCCAGGGCTTCCTGCCAGTGGTGAGTGCTGTCAAGTCTTATCTGTGAGATGGGTTTGAAAAGGGGAAAAAAAACAAAGAAAAAGCTCCCCCACAAAAAAAAAAACCAAACCCAAACAAAACCCTGATTTCTCATGAATGAAAAATAATCCGGGCTTCAAAAGCTTGCTCTGCTCTCCTGGGAGCAGCATAGCACTCAACTAACCAAAGAAACACCAGAAGGTACTTCTATCTCTTCTGACCTTACACCTGACCAGCTCTTACCAGGGAGAGAAAGGGATAAATGCTTACTTTGAAATGGTTCAGCCTTTCTGAGAAGCCTTTGTTATAAGATTGACCACTTCTTGGGTTGAACAGGTCTCAGATTTTGGGCCAAGCATGGCAGCTTTGGTGTGCTCCAGAAATAAAAGCCTCTCCTCACACCCATCTGTATTGAAGAAAAATGAAACCAAGACAACACTAGAGCTGGAATCAAGGAATCCCAGACTGGTTTGGGTGGGAAGGGACCTTTCAAGATCATCTAGTCCAACCCCCTCAGTTAGCAGGGACATCTGCATCTAGAGCAGGTTGCTCAGAGCCCCAGCCAACCTGACCTGGGATGGTTCCAGGGCTGGGACATCTCCCACCTCTCTGGGCAGTCTCTGCCAGGGTCTCATGATAACAGTCTGTAGTAATCAGACTTGCCATGCTCTAATCAGCCCCTGACTGACCACATGGTGGTTAAAGACTCATCTGGAAACAGGTGTTTGAGGCTTGCTGGGAGGTGTTATCAGCACTGGTGGTGGCACATTCTCTACAGCAGAGTGGTTTTCCTATCAGCCAGCTCCAAGATGAAGTGTATGTGCAACATCAGCCTGGCTGCTCTACCAATGTTCTTCTTGCTCTTGTTTGTTCCAGCTCCTACAAGTATGAGTGAACCTCACCAAATGACTCCCCTTTGAAAGTGGCTGCTTGCCAAGCTTGCCATCCAACATCCTTCCTGGGGTTTTATCTCCCTGCAGAGCGCAGGGAGGGGAAGGGAGCTCCCCAGGACTGGGGGAGCATCCTCTGCACTCACTTGACATCCCACAGAACATTCAGCTGGATGGAATGATGCCCTAGGGATTTCTTTCCTCCTGTTCTTCATCTTCAGGGTTGGGGGGGGGGGGGGGGGGGGCGTTTTTGGTGTGGGAGGGTGTGTTTTGTTTTCATTTCTTACCCCCCTAGGATCCCCTATCTGAGTTTTGTTTGGTTTTCATCTGCTCAGCTCCCCACGTTCCACTCTGTCCTGTGGTCAGAGTTTTGGGGCTCATGTTCCTTCTCTTGACTTGGCCTTTTCTTGGGAAGGGATCATTTCTGTGTGGGAGCAGGCAACAAAAAAGCCTTGTAAACCTTTTGCTGGGGCTGCCCAGAACCTCCTCAGGTGCCTCCCCAGGTCCAAGGGACTCTGCCCAGCCCAGCCCACCTAGATGGGGCCAGTTGCTTGTCACCCCCCAGCAAGTTCAGAGCTAAGGCCAGGAGGCTCTCAAACACCTTTCATGGAAGCCAGCTCAGAACAAAAGGCAGCTCTTCTTCATTTCAGGAAACCTCAGGTTTCATCTGTAAAACACTTTCATTCAGGAAAACAAAAGGAAGCTGAGGTGGGGGAGAAGAGCAGGGTGTGACTCCTTCCCAACCACAGCAGCTCCACCTGCACAGCACCTTCCATCCTTCCAGAGCATTTGGGGCTAGAAAACCCCAGGCTGGAGCCTGCCCCAGTGTATTTTCCCTGCCTGGAAGTTGTAAGTTGTTGTTGATCATTCAGCTGGGATAAAATATGCTCCTTTCCCCACCCCTCCCCAGCCCTTACCCCATGCTCCAAAAAACTTGGTGACCTTTTCTTCATGCCCCTAGGCTTTTGGGGGAAAAAAAAGGCTTGAACTGTGGCAGGATTTTTGGCTTCTGTGTCAGGAATGTGCTGCTTGCCTGCAGAAAAAAAATCCTCCATCCAAATTTTGCCAAGTTCTAAGCCTCTGAAAAGAGAAATCTGCTCCCTCAGAAGTGCTCACTAAAGCTGGACAGCTGAAGGAAAACAAAAAAGTCATCCCTAGCTTTATTTTGGTCTCCTAGCTCCTCCTGCAGCCCTGGGGGGGTGGAGCTGGTTGGGGTCTTCCCCAGGAGGAAGGGTCCTGGCAGGGCAGAGGGAGGTGGAGATGAGAGCAGACGCTGCTTGGGGTGAGATTGGGGACAACAGACAGAAGGAAATGTTGTGCCTTAAAGCTAGTGGTGATAGAATCATGGAATTACTATGGTTGGAAAGGCCTCTGAGATCGTCTAGTCCAAGCAATGGGGCAGGGAAGCAGTGAAGGAGCAAGTGCCTGGAGCACAGGAGAACATCTTGCTGGGTGAGAGGATCCCTGTGGGCTGAAGCAGCAGCCAAAGGGTTCAACCAGGCCAAGTGCAAGCTCCTGCACCTGGGTCGGGACAAGCCACAGTATCTAAAGGGGCTGGGGGATGACGGGGTTGGACTGGGTGACCTTCAAAGCTCCCTTCCAGCCCAAACTAGTCAATTATTCTATGCTTAATAACATCTTGTGGCTTGACTTGGCTCTCACCCTGTCTCCTTCAGCCAAGTGAACCACACACAAGCAGTCCAGTGCCGCTGTTTCTTAGCTTGTGCCCATGTAGCCTCCATCACTTTCTCCTCTGTCTGCACCGTACTGAGACCTGTGCCCAAAACATCTCTTACCTCTGCTCTTCTTTCCTAACCAGACAGGGAGACATTTCATCAGCTCCAGTTGCACTCTTCAGCTCTTTTCACCTCCTTTTTCACCTGCCAAGGTACCTAGCACTAGGAGGAGAAGGTTCCTGCAGCCAGTCCCAACCTTTCTCCAGAATTCTGGGATTAGTTCTGTTCTAACCCAAACCAGACCAGGCTGGGAGAGACCTCTGGGCATCATCAGGTCAGAAAAAGGTAATGGGAATGCTGCAGTTCCTCAAAAGGTTTGGCTGATGGGTCTGGAGATCTTCATGGTTGCAGACAACCTGAAGGCAGCCTGTTGCTGTCTCCAACCCCAAGGTGCCTGAAGGTGAGGTCAAATCACCATGGCCCTCTTTTCTTCCCCTTTGAGTACAGGTTTTGAGCTGAGAGGCTTCTTGGAGGTAACATCAGGCACCTGCCTTGAGAAGGTTGGAGGCTAACCCAGGTACATGCCACAAAAGCTCTGCCCTGTCAAGCTATGAGGCAAGGACACACAGCTCTTGGTTCTGCAGTGTGGCTTTAATGCTGAAAAACACATTAAACATGGAGAGTGATAAAAACTAAACAAAAGAAACAAGAGGAAGGAGAGCACCAATGAAAAACGTTAATGGCCCATCCCTGGGGAAGCAGAAGACACAGAGCTTTCTTCTAAGGTGACGTGAGCCCCACAGACACTCCAGCACCCATGGGGTGGGGGAAAGATGGGAGGCTGCTCTCTAACACAGCCCCTGCAGAGGGAACTCCTCACAGCCAGCAGTAAAGCAGCAGCTCCAGCAGTGGGTAGCAGTGCCCAAATGGCCCCACTCTCCTCCTCCTCCCCACCACTTGTGAGCTGCAATTCATACAGTAACTGCTGAGGTAAGATCAGGAGAAAGGGGGACTGTCAACAAGAGCTGTAGTGAAGGCAAGTGGCACCTCAGTTCTGCTTCTGAGTAAGTCTCCTGCCTCCAGCAGAAGCCAAGTGGCGTGCACACAGCCCTGAGCCAGCTCAGACCCCCCACTGCCATACACCTGCTGCAGGGGTGCCAGGACCCACTGGCCCATAGCCCCTGAGACCTCACCTGCCACCCAAGTACCCAAAAATCATGCTCCTGTGAGCCCCACCAGTCCAACCCTGGCCCCCAGGGAGGTATCCTCCCAGCTAGGCTTCCCTCCAGACACCAGAGAGCCAGGCAGCAGGGATGGCACCAGCAGACAAGGGTGAAGGTGTGTCCCCCCCCGCATCATCATCAAGCCTCTTCTCCCTCAAGGTCAAACCTCCCTTGCTTGACCTTGGCCCTGGGTGGTCTTCCACCAGGGATGGAAGAGTCTGGGTGTCCCAATGGATTGTTGCGTCCTGTTCTGGGCTCCCTTTGCTGCTTTTCCATTTTATTTTTATGTATTTATGTATTTGATTCTCCCTGGGCTGTTGGAGGGTTTTTTCCCCCCCCCCTCAATGAAGAAACCATAATGAAATCTTGCTTTCCTCCCACCCCTCACTGTATTAAGAAACAAAAACAAAAGCCCAAATGTCACAAAACTCACTGCTGCTCCTGCAAAACTGAATTCTCATTGTCCAGCGGCCCTGACTTACTGACAGGCAGAGGCAAAGCAGACAGACCTGTGACAGCAGTGGGAAACAGACAAAAAAACATGGAAAAAAACCCCCAAAACTAAGAAAAAACACCACCAACAATGTCCCAGGAGGGATGCAGCTCAGTTCCCAAGAATGATGCTGCTATAAGCATGGTTGTGAGGTTCTCCTGGCAAGCACAGTACCAAAGGTGTTCCCATCACCCAGGACAAGGGCTCCCCCTCTCCCATGGGGCTGGAGAAGGGTTTGACATGCTGCAGGGACATACATGTGCCAAGGAGTTTGTTTTTCCCATCTGTGTGAGACTTGGGGGTGGACAGGAGGTGACAATAGTTAGCTTCTGGGCTGGGAGCATATGTGTTCTGGGCTGTATCCCCAGCAGCATGGCCAGCAGGGCAGGGAGGGGATTGTGCCTCTGCTCTGGGGAGACTTCACCTGCAGTGCTGGGGCCAGCTCTGGGTCCTCGGCACAGGAGAGACATGCACCTGGTGGAGCAGGGCCAGAGGAGGCCACAAAACAAGATCTGAGGGCTGGAAGCCCTTTGCTGTGAGGCCAGGCTTAGAGAGTTGGGGCTGTTCAGCCTGGAGAAGAGAAGGCTCCAGGGAGACCTTAATGTGGCCTTTCAGGACTTCAAGGGGTCTACAAGAAAGATGGGGACAGACTTCAGCAGAACCTGTTGGAACAGGACAAGGGCTGATGATTTGAAAGTAAAAGGGGAGAGATTTTTGATGCTGGGGGTGCAAGACCCTGTCCTAGGTTTCCCAGAGAGGTGGGAGATGTCCCAGCCCTGGAACTGGGTCAGGTTGGTTGGGGCTCTGGGGAACCTGCTCTAGTTGCAGATGTCCCTGCTGAGTGCAGGACACAGAAAGTGCATCAGTGAGCAGGAAAGTCAAATCACTGAGCAGAATTGGTTTGGACAAGGTTGCACACACACACACACACACACACACACAGATGCTTTGCAGGCAAGCTCAGGGTGCTGCCTGCACCCCATGGCACTTCATCACTGTTCCCATGGAGATCCTTCATCTTTTCTTGTAAAAGCAGCAATTCAAGTAAATTCTGACTCTCTATTCCCACCTTTGCTTGACAAACAGGGCAGGGAAATGCCATGAACACGCAAGTGTTCCTCAAACCACCTTGTTTTTGCTAGTCACTGGCTGCCAGTCACAGTGGAAATACCACCACTTCCTCCCACGTGCTGTCAGTGCCTAGGACTGCAAACTCTCTGCTTTTAATTGAGTTAAGCAGCCCCTTGCTTCTTTGCTGTCCCTTACAGAGCAGAGACCTTCTGCAAACACCTTGCTGGGGTGACTCAAGCAGAGGCTGAGATCATTATTTCCATCCCATTCCTCACTGGCCACCCAAACACAGGTGGCTCTGAGGGTTCAGGGGGTTAGGTAACATCACAGACCTGCTCCCAGATAACTGAAGTCCTCTCTGGGTCTGTGTTTTGGATTTTTTTTTCATACTTCACCATCGGGGTGAAATTTCAGCCCACAAAGCCAGTGGAATTAGGTCTCCCATCCAGACCTGCCCTATCTTCTTAGGCTAGAAGTGCTTCACCAACACCTCAGGTGCTAGTGAAATAATACTCAGTGCTGCTGTTGTTCTGCTGTCCCTGGCAGGACTGACACAGCTCACACTAATGCCTCAGAGAGAGAAGAAAACCTTTGCTTTAATCAGCAGCAGCAGTGAGAAATGGCGCTTTCCTTTCTGTATCCCTCCTAAAACTCACCTGCTTCCAAGACTGTGTAGAAGCAGACCCAAGGAAGTTCACACAGGACTCTTCTGGGGTGGAAGGGTGGCTTTGGACAGCTTTTAATCCTGGGTTCACTCTGGATCTACCATAGGCTTTTATCTAGAAACATTCCCAAGCATCTTCCTGCACACAGCTCAGGATAACCTTTGCCCTTGGCAGCAGAGGACCTTGCCCCATGCTCATAGAAGACCCAAAACACAAGGTCTGTGAGCTTGGAGAAGTGTTAGAGGTGCTGCTGGCAGCCTGAATCCATCTCAATCATCATGTAGGTGCTCCTTGCCTGGTGCATTTGACCTCTCCTAGCTGCCCATGGGATGGAGGGGAGGAGTGATTGTTGCTCCAGCTCAGCTCACAGAGTGGCTGCCAAGGGCTGGAGGAGGAGATGAAGACACTCCATGTGCTCAAGAAAAGGACAGGACTGTCCCTGCTGGTCCAGAGCAACCTCATGCACCTTGGGCTCCCTCATGGAGCTCACAGCAATGCCTTCTGCTGGGAGCATGGTTGTGGCCTCCCCAGTCCAAGGGGCTGACACTTCCCAGAGAAGAACTGTTAGCTTGCCATGGAAGCTGTTCCCTTTACATCACTGGCAACACAACCAGTGGTTAATTAATGGTTACTTGAGCTGTTCACTAGTTTGGATCAGCCTTCCTGCCCCAGTAACCCTTTGCAGGCTTGAAAAGACTCCCTGAGGGACTGAGCAGGAATTGCTGTCTTTGTTTCAAGAGTAACAGCCTTTGCCTTCTCCTGCAAAGATGGAGCTGGAGAGAGCTGGGCAGGAGGAGGAAGAGCACGTGGGTGGCTGTGGGGAGATGCTTGCCTGAAGCCAGGGAAGCTTCCCTTGACTTTGTGGAGGAACTGAGGAATTATTCAAGATCCCACTTTCACTAGGGCTTCACCACATCAGGACCACTTGGTAACTTTCACTCCTCTCAAAAACGTTCTTCAGGCTAAGCACTGCTCCTTATCTGATCCCTGGGCTCTCAGTTCCTTCTCTATGGCCACCTTCTTCTCTCCCTCAGCAGCATCTTCTTGTCTCTCTGCCTGGCCTTGCCATGACCTTGGCTGTAGCACCGCTGGGGGCTTTGCTGCTCCTCTCAGCCTCCCCTTGCTCCCTGCACAGCTATGTTTCTTCAGGACCTCTCCAACAGCTTTGAGTCTCCTTGTTTTCTCTCTCTCCAGCCCTGGGTCCATGCTGGTTAGCTCTATCCCAGTTCAACATCTCCTTTTTCCCCTCTCTCAGCGTGGCAGACCCTCCAGGAAACATCTCCTCCAACTCCTCCAGACCCAGCCACAAGCACTGAACACTCTGAACACAATCAGCCCCTCATTTCTGACCATCCTCCATCCTCCATGGCCTCTCTTCCTCCTGCTTGCTGCAGCACCACTGGCTGCAACATCCCCCTTTTGCTGTGCTGCCTTCTGCCACTTTCCTCCCTCCTTCAGCTCTTCCTCAAGCTTCCTTCCCCAATCCCAAGCACAACTCACTGCACTGTGTCTTCAAACACCTCCACTTACCAGCCCTACTGCTGCCTTCCCCCCATGGCCAAGGCCGCCACTGCCCCTTGGGGAGCCCTTTTGCTCCTCCATACATCCTTCCCTTGGGGTGGCCTCCAGGCTTGTTCCTGACCCCTGCTCCCTTCCTCACCCTGACCCCATGGCAGCTTCCATTCCCCCCACACCATAGCAGACATTCCCTGTGCAGCCACAGGCAGCAGCTAAGACTTGGCCTCCTCTTTTCCCAGCCACTTTGAGCTTCTCTCTTCCCTTTTTTTTTTTTTGGTGGGGGGAAGGTGAGGGAGCACAACTGTCTTTGGGCTTTGATTTTGTGTGTTTTTTTTCATGTCTTTCCTGCTTCCCATGTGCTGCCTTATTTCTGAGAAATAACTAACTTCTCCTCCTGGCCAAAATCCACTTCTCCACTCCAGACCTGCTCACCCCTTCCGTTCTGAAAGACAAAGCTCCTTTCACCTCACCAGCACCTTTTCTAAATGGCCCTAGAGATCCCCAGCCAGACCTGGCAATGGAACCATCCTCAACCAGACCTCCTCTTCCTCTGCATGCTTGCTCCTGGCATCCAAGAAGCTCCATGCCTGCAGCCACCTTGCTCTGGCCTCCAAAAGTGGAGAGTTTCTCCTGGAAAAGACACAGTTTAGGCTGTGTGATAAAGAGCAATGCTGCTAACCTTTGCACTGAGGGGGGTGAGAGCCTGTCCCAGGTTACCCAGAGAGGTGGGAGATGTGCCTTCCCTGGAACCACTCCAGGTCAGGTTGGTCGGGGCTGTGAGCAACCTACTCTAGTTGGAGATGTCCTTGCTGACTGCAGGGAGGTTGGTCCCTAGCTGGTTGGACTTTGAAAGGTCCCTTCCAACCCAACCCAGGCTGTGATTTTGTGCTTCTGGCTTTAATATAAACTTTGTGTAGAATGAAAAGACAAATCAGCTTCCCTGATAATCCATGAAGCCAAACCAAACAACCTTGCCCAGTATCTGCACCCAGCAGGCTGCAGGTTGGTGAGGAGCCACAGGAACAGTGCTGCAGATGAAAAAAAAACCAAAGAGAAGAAAAAAAGAAAAAGAGAAAATAAAGGCAGACAAAAAATAAGATAGAAAATGAAAGAAATTAAACCTTTCCCCCCAACTTCCTGCATCAATCCTCTTCTCACCCCACCACCACTACCACCACCTCCCAGAAATGAGCTCATCACGTTTCCAGCAAACACCCTGCCTGTGTGGCAAGGATCCTGGGGTGCTCAGGGTGCCTCTAGCTCTAGCATGGGTGCAGATGCCACCCACAACCCCAGACCTAGCCCACCAAATGCCAGTCCAGCCACGGCACGTGGCTGTAGCGTGTCAGGGAGCCTGGACGGGTAGGTTGGCTTCTGGTGGCTGGGTCACCACTGTCGTGGATGGTGGCAGGTTCAAGCAAGTCCTTCAGCTGGAGATGACCTATCACAGCTCTGGGCTGATTTCTAACTTCCTTTTTGTGGTTTCTGTCGCCTCCATTTATTCATTTCCTTGTAATTTACAGATAGAGATCAAGGTTTGCTATATTTAACCGGTGCCTGTCGCTACGTGGGGATCAGAGGTAAACCAGTTTAGCTGTAGGGGGATGGCTTGAAAGGAAAGGGAGGACTTGGGAGCCACCCACCAGGTCAGCTCTGTCTCGACTGTGGGTATGGGTGACCTCCATCTCCACCCAGGGAGGCCAGGTGACCCTGCTACACAGCTCCCAGCTCTGCCACCCTCCTGCCACCCCACCACCGAGGGGCTTTGCCTACCTGTCTCCTGTCTGCTGAGCAACCATCCAGGCTAGTTAGTCTGAAGAATGAAATTGTGAAGGTGATGGAAGGAAATATTCCAGGATTTGGTTACTATTGGGGGTGGTAGAACCTCTGGAAGAAAAAATGTGGTTCTATTTAAAAGAAAAACAGATTTGATAGAATCATGGAATCATTTAGGTTGGAAGAGACCTTTGAGGTCATCAAGTCCAACTGTTGACTCAACACCACCATGGCACTAAACCGTGTCACCAAGTGCCATGTCTGCACATTTGCACTATTTCCATGTATATATACACCATATATTCCACATATTCATCTTTCATTTATTTCATCATTATCTTTTGAAAAGTCCAAGTCTGCTGAAACACCAGGAAAAACCTCTTCACTGTGAAGGTGCCAGAGCCCTGGCCCAGGCTGCCCAGCAAGGTTGTGGAGTCTCCTTCTGGGGAGAGATTCCATAACCACCTGGAGGTGATGCTGTGCAACCTGTTCTGGGTGACCCTGCTTTAGCAGGGGGGTTGGACTGGATGATCCCCAGAGGTCCCTTCCAACCCCATCCATGCTGTCATTCTGTGGGATATATGAAAGCCACCATGAGCTGTGTTTCATGATAGTAACCAAATCTACCTCAAAAATCACACTGCAGCAACTCCTCTGGATGCAAGGTCTCCAAATATCTGGGGAAGAGATGAGCTAAGGGATGAGGACAGCATGAATTCTTTAGCCCTGGTCTGGGTTTTTCAGCTGTGCTGTGAAAACCCCTTTGCTCTCAAACAGCTCTGACCTTTCCTATTTCTTGGAGGCTGACGTCTCTACAGTAGATACACGATGAGGTCACTCACCCTTGGTTTTGAAGCCTCTCTCTCTCACTGCTCCTCTCATGGGTTTTTTCTGTGGGAGGGGACAGTCATGAAGAAGGCCAAACCTCTTGATCATGTGTGAAAAAAGGAAATGAAAACGAGTTATTGGAGCTGCAGTGAGACCTAGGCCATAACGTCAGTTTCTGAGGATACAGAACTTGTGAAACCCAGGAGAAGTTTGAAAGGGAAAAGTTCAGGTGCCTGGCCCCAAGAGTGATTGTAGCAGAGGCTGTAGCTGATCTGTGCCAGAAACTGGAGATGCTCAGCCTTCCCTTTGGCATGAGAATCATGAAGGGCTGTGACAGGAGCATGAGAAACAATCTCCTCCTCGAGAACAAGCGATTGGAAGGCAGTGCCTCAGGCTGTCATCAGCTGCACACTTGCTCCCTACGTGAAAGCCTCCCCTGAATGGTTGCCACCATCGTGGTCTGCTGAGCATGCTGGGGTTTCTGGGGTGAGAAGTACAACTGGCAAGACCCAAGAACATCCTACTCTCAGTTATGGGAACCGTGGTGCTGTCAGAGGCTCACCTTCAAAGGTGCTGCCCCATCATGCTTGGCACTTGGCAGAGAGCAAGAAGCACTCTCTGCCTTCATCATCTTGCTCTCCTTGGAGAGGAAGATGTGGAGAGGACCCAAGGGAGAACTGAAAGTGTTAGTTAGGCTCACAATAATCTGTTTAGCAACCTAGGTTACCAGATGGCTGCAGCCACCAGTAAAGAAGAACGTTTCTCCATCACCATGTAGCAAGGCTGGTACCTATCTTAGACCAGGAGAAGAAGGCATGACACTACAGGAGACAAACATGAGTAGGACTTACCCATGGAGAGAGACAGGCTAGTGCATTTTGGAGAGAAACAGCAGAAGTTCTTGAAGCTGGAAGTGCCTTGAGCTTTGCCTGTGCTGCCCTGGTCATCCACAGCTTGGAGAGAAAAGGTTCTGCATCTTGCAGACCTGAAGAAATCAAGGCACTCCTGTAGCTACCTGGTCCAGATTTAAACATCTGCTTCTCATGAAGGAAGTCAGGAGCAAGGTGGGCAACACAATGAGGGTGAGGTGAAATGTGTCAGATGCACAAGGTGATGCACACATTGCACTGGTATTGACACAGCCAAGAGAGATTGGGGAGCACATTTCAGCCACTGAAATGCAAGCATCTGCTCTAACCTCACCAGTTTCTCATGGTCATTCAAATAACTTTCCCTGGGAGGTGGTTCCATTGATCCTGCACGGACATCCTTTCTGCCTGGCAAGGAAAGGGATTAAAAGCTGGGGTGAGCAGCCAGGCTAACCAGAACCCACAAATTTTTGGATTCCAGACATTTCTAGAGCCAGAATGCAGAAGCCAGTCATGAAACCAAAACAGGGTAAGCCCAAGGGCCAGAGATGAAACCACTTCCCAGGAATACAGAAGACACAGGCTGCCTGCTGTTGGTGAAGTCAGCTAACTCTGCCTGATCTCTCAGCTTGAGGAGCAGAATTTGAGCAGCAGAATTCATGACCTGCAGAATGACCTCCTCTGTTTCGTCTCCATTGTTTCCCAGGGCATGAAGCTACTCCTGCCTAAGACCTGGAAATACTAACTGGGCTCTACCCTTTCTTGACTATTGCCTTTTGGCCAACCACCACCTCGTGCAAAGCCACTTAGACACCAGCTCCCAAGCCAGACTCTGCCAATGTGAAGTGGGAAAACAAATCCAAACCCAGACCCAAAGTATCAGGCCTGGGTTTCAGTTTCCACCTGAGCACACTTGATTGCCTTCCCCCTCTTGCTGGTTGCCCCCAGGGCAGCAGCAACCCACCCAGGCAGGGTGTCCACCAGTTACTCGTTGCCCATAGCTGAAGGAGGGTTGTTTGGAGACAGCTAAAGTTAGGGATGGTTGTTTCAGCAGGCACTGAACTTTTGGCAGGTGTTGGGGCAGTTGGGAGCTGCAGCCCAGCAGTGGAGCTGTCTGTGGGGTGCAGTGGATGCCCCCATTCAGGTGGGATGCAAGAGGATGCAGTTCCCAAGGTAAGTGCTGGAACGAGCTGTACACCAGCTACCTCCTAACTGCTCCAAGCCACAGGAACTCAGCCACTTGGGAGCCAACCAAACTCTCAGGCACAATTAGTAGGTCTCAGCCTGCTAGCTAAGATCAGAGGTCAGATGAAAGCCACCCTGGCAATCTTGCAAATCAAGCCCTCCGAGGTCCAGCTCAGCTTGACACACAGCTCTGCCTGGGAAAGGAGATCTGGTGGTTGCTACAAACTGCTTGGCTTTGGGGTTTTTGGTAAGTACTGTCTGCCCCTCTCCACACCCCCTCTCCCCAGACAATGATCTGAGGGCAGGCAAGAGAAAATGCTCTCCTCTTTCCTGAAAGCTCTCTGCTGAAGGTGGTGTTTCCCCACCTCCAGGCTGCTGACAAAGGCTGATGTCAACAGCCTGCTAACCCCCATCTCAGAGGCCCTGGGGGTTTTCACGTGAATCCTCTATTTTTTCCACAAACCCTCTCACACTCTAGTTCAGCTTAAATGGCTTCTCCTCCTTTCTGGTGAACCTGCCACCCCTGGAGGGCTCACACAGTTCACAACAACAGAGCTGCATAGCAGAACCCAACTTTGAAGCTGAGGAGTTGGGGCTGCAGAGCTCTGGCACCAAACCCTCAAAAGCAGCAATTTAAGGATGAGCAACATGAAGAACAGAGAAACCACCACGAATCACTTGGAAAAAAACACCAAGACAACAACAAAAACCCCAAACCCAGAGCAGCTCTGGCTTTGGAGTAAAAGCCATGTCATTTGTAACTCCACTGAAATCATAACAGGAAGGAAGGAGACCTCAGAAACTATAAACAGAATGTAACAGAAGTAGGAAGTCCTTCAAAGCCTTCATGTAGTGACTGTAACAAAAAAGGATACTCAAAGGTGAAAATGTTTTCAGAGTTTGGGGATTTTTTTGTTGTTGTTTGCCTTTTTTTGTTCCATTTTACATATCCATGAGTTATTTTGAGCAGTAAGAGACGGTCACAAAAGTCAAAGGTGGCTTCAAAAGTGAAATAACCTGTGAAATAACAATTTATGGTACAGAGTCCCCAAATCTCAGCATGGATGGGGTTGGAAGGGACCTCTGGGGATCATCTAGTCCAACCCCCCTGCTAAAGCAGGGTCACCCACAGTAGCTTGCCCAGGATCACCTCCCGCTGCCTTTGGAATCTCTCCAGACAAGGAGACTCCACAACAGCACGGTTTTGCTTCCACTTTTCCTCCTGCCCCATCCCTCCAGGAGAAACAGCTCACCCTCTTGGCTGAGTTAAAAGAACTCTGTCACCTGCATCTCCCTGCACTCAGACTAAGCAAGTTGTGTTTGGCAGGTGGTGCTGTGCTCTCCTCGCTCCCTCTTCACTTCAAACCATGCTCCTTCAAGAAAAGCAATCACAGGCTCCTTCCAAAGCCAGAAACAACCTCAACACAAAGGGAAAACGTTTCCCTCCATCTTCAGGCTCTTCACAGCTCTTGTAAGCACTTGTCACACTGTGCTCTGTCTCTAGGGCCCTCCTCAGGACCTTGACTTCCAGCAAACAGGAAAATTCACTCCTCTTAACTTGACTGTTTCAGTTCACTCCTCATCCTCTTCTTCACCTTTCCCAGCTTTTCTTACTTGCAAGCAACTCTGAGAACTCGAGTAACCAGTGGTTGCCAGCTCCAGCCACCAACAGGTCAGAGGCTCCCTCCCTGAGTGCTGGGCTGGGCAAGGGGTCACCGGCCCAGCCCCCAAGCCCTGAGGCCACAGAGGGGCAGGAGCAGAGCCCTTGGGTTCGTGGCAGCACCAGATCCCCAGCTCCAGAACACCAACAGCCAAGGAGCAATCTCCCTATTCTCCCTTTTCCTCCTAACTGTAGCTAATATCACTTCCACAGGAAAGAAAACAACCAACAAACCAAACCCCTGACCTTTTGACCTTTCCCTGCCCTTTTGGCTTAAAACACAGCTCCCCATCAGCCTGAGCCAGTTCACAGTGCAGAACCAAGCTCATCAGATGTTCCCCACCACTGAGAAGAACACATACAAACCGAGTTGGGTCAGGAATAAGGACTTTATTCTAAGACATGAGCTGAAGCAATGCGCACATGAAGCAAAGGCCACTGGAGGAAAAAACCCCAACAAAACAAAGGACAAAAGCAAAAGCAACCCCCCAAAAAAACAATACATCAAATCTCTGTATTGTACCAGTTCAGTCTGAACACAAAAATCCCTTCCAGTAAAATGTATGCACAGGCCAGAAGCATCTGCAGAAGCTCCAAAGGTCACCTAGAGCAGTGCTTTTAATGTCTAAGAAAGAGGTTTCCCCTATGAAAACATCTTTAAGCCAGGAGAAAAGCTTCAAGTAAGAAAGAACACCAGAGTAAAAATGATCTGTTGGCACTGTGGAGGAGGAGAGGGATAACATATCCCAAAGGAGAATGCATCTTTAAGATGTATAAGTTCAAAGTCCCTAGAACACAAGTCTGCTGCCAGACCAAGGGCTGGTTTTCCTTCCTCATTCAGAAAGCCAAGGGCAGAATGACTTGGTAAGCACAGGGAGATGTTGTCCTGGAGTTATAGCTACTCCTGGTCTGCTCACCAGTGAGGAAGCCTCCCCAACTTGCACACCCAACAGACCTCCCCCTCTTCATCTCTGCAGCAGCACCCTAGCATGAAAATCTGCCAGCTGCACCCAGTGACACCTCCACTAAATTTTGGAGAGCAACCGTCAAAACAAGTATTTCCTTGACTGCTTCCAACAGGGGAGGGCCAACCCCGTGGGGCTCTTCTGGACCTCTCCCACCATATCCATTTCTTTCCATAGCATTGGAAAGAAGCTGTGAGGGCACTGCCAGGAGAGAGCTGGCTCTGTGTAAGCCAGGGGTGGTGCTTGGTTTCACCTGGCATTAAAAAAGGGGCTAGCAGGAGCATTCCTGTGCTCTCTGCAGGGTCTGCCAACTTCATCCTAATGCATCCATATATAAAGATAGATATATATATATATATATATATAGATATATATAGATATATATATATAATGCATAACAGAGTAGCTTTGGATGACACCAAAAGTCATTTGTTTTTTCAACTTGCTCTTTGGGACTCTAGAATTCTAGTAGTTAATCCACAGGGAATTTTCCTTAGCACAGTACCATCAATGCATCATCACCTTAGAAACTGCTGTTCAGGGGGGGAGGTGGTAATGGGGAGGGGGGTGGTTACCCAACAACACCAACAGGGTTCCTGGTCAGGACAAAATGTCAGTCAAGCATTAAAAAAACAACCCAAAAAATCCTTGAGGAATTGCTTTTGTTTCTTAAAAAGAAAAGAAAACACTGAAAGAGTGTCTAGAAGAAGATAGGGATCACATTTTGGGGGTCTAAATGGATCAGCACTTGCATGTGTTAGCTACAAACCACCTCGAGAAGCTACAGCTTCAGCCTGGGGAATGCTGCCAATGTATCTACCTTCCCTGAGAGATCAGTAACCCAAAAATAAATAGCCCTGCAAAATAGAACAGTGCCAACTCTGGCTTGGAGTCTTCAGTCCAAATGGGTCCTCAGAACCCCAGGAGAACCAGGAAGCCAAGGTAAACACAGCAATCACCTGGTCAGTTTTGAGTTATTTTCAGTGACAGTAGGAACCTATGAGAGATGTGGCATCCAAAGATTGAAGACCTGTCATTTTGGGTCATTTGGTTATCCTAGTTGACTTTTCCTACCATTGAACCCATCCAGCTGCCATGGGGAATCTCCAAATTCCAACCCAGATCTGCTCCTCACGGTGCCTTTACCATGCCTCTTTCTGAGGGACTTATTCTTGGATGGAGGAGTGGCGAATGGATCTGTGGTAATCCTCTGGGCCAGCCACCAGTTCTGGCACATCATAGCCTCTCAAGAGATGTCCACTGTTCTGCTGAGCAAAGTAATACAGCTGCCTGGCAAACATGGGTTCAACCTGGAAGAACAGACAACAGGTTAAATCACACAAGTGATGCATGAGCAACCTCAGCTGCCTGGCCAGCCCTTGGGTGGGAAGCTGGAAGTGATGCCTATAGACCAGGTGTGTCCATGGCTGAAAGGGGCCTGGGTTGTGAAGGACTTCCAGGACAATTTGAAGTGCTGGAGCCCTCAGGTAGGCTGAGATCCATCACCAAAGGGCTGTGTTTGAAATGAGACTTCAATCTAACACCAAGGTTCCTCTTCTTTCTGTTCAGTCAAGCTCTGTTCACCCACCAAGAGGGATTTGGATGATTTACTGTTGCCCTCACTCCTGCCTCTGCAGAAACCACCATTCCTCATCAGGGCTTTGGGCTCTGACTGCAAATATTTAGGGTGCACACTGAAAACAAACATCTGAAGCTTTCCTTTGCTTTTGTAGGACAGACAAAGTGGATAACTTCTCCACAGACCCCTCCCACTGGTCAGTCAGTCAGCCCCTCCACGTTGAGACAGGGGCACCACTTTGGAGGAAAACCACACAATCTGGGATTCCCACCTCTGGGAAGGGAGAGAGCCAGAAGGCATCACTGCCTTGGAGCAGCCTCTTTCCCACCAATCTCCTCTCCCTTCCTCTCATCAGCTTTTGGAGGCAGCTGAGCACCTTCCTGTTTCACCATGAGGCAGATGGGAAGACAGCAGAACAGGTGAGCCAGACACAGCTCCTGAGGCATAGCTGTTTGGTGGGATGGGGGAGTCCCACCAGCCCAGGAGCTGGGACAGCTCAAGAGGTTGAGGAGCAATTGGTAAGGGTGAAGCAAAGCTCTGGAAAGAGCAGGAGGTGCAGGCTCACAGAGGGATTGCCAGGACAGGAGATGGAGAAGGAAGCTGGAGAGGGGATGCTGGGAAAGAGGGAGAGCTACCTCTAAGCAGTCATTGCACATCTCTGGATGGGTTTATGAGCTCCCACCTTCCAACCCAGAGATGCCAAGCAGGGATGGGGCAGTACAAAAGCTCCACAGCTACAGGGAAGCTACTGCTTAGGATAAAAGTCTGACACCGGGCATGTGCTGCTACCGCAGTGGCTCTCAAAACATCCAGAGAGACACCAGCTTTCTTCCCAAGGGTGCAGTAAGCTAGGAGCTGCTGCTACCTTTTGGATTATCACCTCTCCTGTGGTTTCATGGGCCAACAGAACCAAGTTAGAAAGGACCTGCTCTCAGTCTCCATCATCATCCTCTCTCAGATAGCATCTTGAAACACAAGCTCTGAGTGTGTGTGAACTGTGGTCAGTCAGCCCAGGAGCTTGGCAGCTACCTTACCCCTGAACCTGCACAGCCAACCCCTGCACTCCACGAAGGGCTGAGGTCCCTGAGATGCCAGCTGGGATTCTGGAGCATCTTCAGGTAGAAATCCTACTTACATGGGCTGTGATGAGCTTCCTCTGCCTCTGTGGGTCTGGAAACTCCTCCCCAAAGCACAGAGCCACCTGGTATCTGGGCAGTGGACGTCCATGGTGAGCAAAGGCTTGAAGCTCTGCAAAGAGGAGAGAAAGGTGGTGAGGGTCAGCCCCAGCATGGAGAATGGGGGAGAAAATCAGGAGAGCCAAAGGGAGATAATGTGGGGGTTGACACAAAGAGAGTTTAATAGGTAAAAAAAAATATTCTAAAGAAGGAAAAAAAGAGGGCAGAAGGGGAAAAGGGAAGAGGAAAAAAAGCAATCACTCACCACCAGCCAAGCAATGCCCAACCTGCCCCCAAGCAACAGCAACCTCTGGGAAACTGCCAGCCCAGTTTGACTGCTGACCACAAGGTCAGATGCTCTGGAACATCCCTTTGGTCAACCAGGGCAAGCTGTGTCCCCTCCCAACCTCTTGTCCAGCACAGCCTTGATCCTTGCAAGCACTTGATGCCATGCAAGCAAGCATCAGCAACAGCAGGTCTGGGTCATCAGCACTCCCAAACATAGGACCACAAAGGCTGCCATGAGGACAATTAACTCTATCCCAGCCCAAACCAACAGAGGCTGGTCAAAAAGCCTTTGTGGATGGCTGAGCTCCAAAAAGGAGGCCTCAGGAGCACAGTGGGAGAAGATGAAGGAACTCCAGGGGAGGATGAGAGAGGTCAGGAGAAAGGCAAGAGGCCAGGAGAAGACACTGAGTTTGGAGACTTCCCCACAGCTCAGATATAACCATGCAGTTTTTCCATCTGCTTGGCCTCACACATCATTTGCACAGGCACAAACTGGGGTGGATGTCTTCCAATTAGCATTGTGATTGGGCCTCAGCAGCAGAACCTCTGGGAGCAGATGCTGCTGGTAGCCAAGACCTGCTCAAGTCCCTGGCTTGGGACTACTGGTCTTACTGGGAAGGCTCAAGGATAAAACACAAGAGTAAAGCCTATTTCTCCCCAGGGTTTTCCTCAAAACTCTGTTTTCCTTCTTTTTGTCTGTTTGGTTTTTTTTTACCTTTCCCCCTGGTTTTATTTGTCCTCAGCAATTCTCCGTGGATCTGCAGCCCTCCCTTCTCCACCAGCAAGACAATCAGGGCTTGAGGGGAGGCTGGCACTTCTCCTAAGCCCTCCACTCACTCCATCTCCCTTTCCAGACTCAAGAACATCCTCCAGCACACCACAGGTCTCCCCAGACCTTTCCCATCTCCTGCTACTCCAGCTCCAGCTCCTTTCTGCCAAGCCAACCCACCTTCATGCTCCCAAATTCTCTACCTCCTGCTCTGCACCCAGCCCAATTTGCTGCATTTATTATGCAGCAGTCCCCAAAGACCAGCCACCTCTTTTCTAGTTTATTGCCATTTTAGCCTTCTCAAGCAGTCCAGGCTGCTCCTCAGGGAGCAGTTTGCAGGGTGCAGCTCCTCAAGGAGGTCCTAAGAGCTGTAGAGGCCACAGCAGTTCTGCATTTGCCCCTTTCTCTGCTGCTCAAGATTTGCTCTGCTGGCACAGATCTCCCTGCTGCTTTTCCCAAGGAAGGTCCAGGTTTCTAAGGTGGGGGGGAAGAAGGGGTCCCAAACTTGCCTGGGGACCTCTCTACACTCAAAGAAGCTGCAGATGTGATCTACCCATGGCAAGTCACTTCCAAACCTAGCTGAGCATCATCCCATGCAGAAACTGACTTCTGCACACACTGCAGGCTACAACTGCAACCACATGCTTGCCTTTGCACAGGCACTGGTGCATGAGTAACGTAGGAGGGAGGCTGGGGGTGGGAAATAACTCTTGCTTGAGCTTATCTTTGGGGTGAGGTGTCTAAAAAGAGATGTCCTCTCAACGGTTTGGAAGAACCCAGAGCACATCTGAGAAACCACCTGAGAAAAGGGAAAGGGATTTCCAAAAGCCTCATCAGAGGCAGAGTTATGCATCTTCAAATGAGCATCTGATTGAAGCTCAAGCCAATGCCCTGACCTCAAATTCCCCTTTCTAACTGCCAATTCTCACCTCCAGAGGAGATTTCTCTCTTTTCATGCACCTCTTGGCTTGACCACTTTTGTTAGGATGGTGCACCAGCAGCCCCTGGAACATAACCTGTGCTGAAGCTGTTGGTTTGGGGTTGGTGGGAGTTGCTTTGTTTCATTTTGGAAGCCATGACTTCCCTGAGACAGCCCTGCCACTGCTGATGCCTTCTTCCAGTGGGAAAACAGCAAACTACAGGCACACAGCTAGCCTACAGTGATGCTATTCAGCTCAGGTGTCCTTCTGTTGCCCAAGCTGTCCTCTGGGACAGTGACTATCTCCCACCAGCTTGTCTGGGTGGACAGCTTTCCCCTTCTCTAACTGCTCAGAAGTGCTGAGAAATAGGGTTGAGGCTCTAACCCCTCCCTCCATGGGCTGGAAGGAGAAGGCACTGTCCTGAAGAGTGCCCTTAGCCCCCTCACTACTGCCCTGTGCAAACAGAGATCTTCCTCCAGAGCTCTGGAGAAGGTAACACTTCTTGCTTAGAGTATTAGGCAATCCCCAAACTCCAGAGCTTATGAAACCCTTTTTGCCCTCAAGATGTCTTCTAAACACTGGCATAGACAAAGAAAAAGTCTTCCTACTGAAATTCATGCTGCTATTTGTGTACTCTGAGCAAGATCTCTGGGTCAAGGTGAGAGCAGTGCAAGTGCAGACCACAGACCCACCAAGGACTTACAAGTCAGGGAGGCTTGGACCTCTCCAAGATCAGGATCCACTTTCCTCTGTCACTCAGTTTGTTAGGTTCCTCTTGCTGCTTCTTAAAGAGCTGTGGGGTTTGGGGTGTCACCAGCTGAGCATCAGATCCCTCCTGCTGGTTTGCTCAGTGGCATAAACAACTCAGAAGCCAACTACTCCCTGTCTCTGCCTGCTCAGAAGCAAGGAACAACCCTTGCTGCCACCCCTCAGAGCCCTCTCTTAAAGCTGACGTGGAAAGCCACCAGGTGACATCTCTAGGTGTGGGACAGAGGGAATTACCTGCTAAAAACTGCTGGGTATCAAAGAGCTTGCAGGTTTGGTCCCTCTCCAGCTTGTTGGGTCGGTCACTGCAGAGGGCCAGAGGTCCATCCCAGTAGATCCTGCTCTGGCAAAGTCTCTTAGCATAGAGGCCATCGGGTGCCATCCACAGGATTACTCCTCGTTCCAGGTGGCTCAGGAGTTTCTCTATGTTCTTCCTCTGGCCATTATCCTCTGGATAAGGGAAGAGCACTTGCTCCAGGCTGCTGACCTCATAACTTTGGCCATGGGATATCCTACAGCCTTCAGGACTAGAAGTTGTCACCTCCTTCACCAGGATTTCACGGTAGTATAGGCAGATGTGGAGTCGACAGTCTGCAAGGAGAAGACAACAACAACAAGAAGCATCACTGTGACACATCACAGAAACACTGAATCATGAAGGTTAGAAGAGACCTCTAAGATCATCGAGTCCAACCATCAACCTATCACCACCATGCCACTAAACCATGGCCCTCAACACAACATCTACATGTTGTTTTGAACCCCTCCAGGGATAGCGACTCCACCACTGGCAATGGGAAGCCTGTTCCTTCTCTTTCAGATCTGTCCTAAGACCAAGAGACAAGTTTGGATGAGACCTCTTAGCCTGGTGGTCACCACCACCTAGAAGACAGGCTCATATTAGCAAAAATCATATCAAAAGATAATAAAGAAATGGTAAATCTCTTGGGACATGGCTGCAGTAGCACTGCCTGCTTTCAGTTAATGGCTACAGATGAGGAAACCAACAACCTGCAAACTCTACATTTCCATTTAAAAGGAAAAGTCTGCACAGAAAAAGTTGTTATTGGTCACATTTTCCAAGGTCCCATCACAATTCAAGCCACCAGCTCCCTTCACTTCCTCAGATTTCATCAGGAAGTAGCACAGCTGCCTTTCTCCCCTGATCTTTGCATAAAGGAGGTTTCTGCTCAGGGGGACCTGAAAAACCTCCACTCAGCTGCCTGAAGCTCCAGCTGGGCTGCACCCAAAATCACTGGTGTGGCTTTCAAAGGGCCACCTGGTCAACCTGAATCACCTCTGAGAGCTCACACAGCACTGAAAATGTAGAGATGTGCATATATAAAATAAAGATACAGACATAAAGACAAATATTGTGTATATAGAAGTATTTATATTATATACACAGATATTATATATACATATATTATCTATAAGCATTTCTATTATACAGAAGTAATTTAATATATAGCATAATAATATATATAGCATAATATATATAGCATAATATACGTAACATAATAATATATGTAACATAATAACATCTATAGCATAATAACATAAAATAGATATTAAAATATATTCTCTAAGTATTAACTTTATATACATCTATCTAAAGCATGTGTGTGTGTTTATCTACTTATACAGGGAGATCCACACCAACACAGACCTCTCTAGACCCACACAGACCCTGAACCAGAAGAACATCCCTGCTGAGCACCACCTTGGAGGCTGCTCCATGAAGTCTGCGGCAAGCCCATTTCCACACCACTTCCCAGAATCATTCAGGAATTCCACACCCCCACCCTGCACCTCCTGGCTGAAATAACTTCTCTGAAATAACTTCTCTTTTCTGCCCCAAATGCCTTTTTTTTTGTCACCAGGGACCACAAAGCAGAGCAAAGCCAGATGAGATGGACCAGCAGGAGGATAACAAGGTACTCTCAGGTACCAGCAGCTTTTGGGGGGGCCTCTTCCAATGGGAAAACTGAACTAAAAGTCACCAATCCTCCCCAAATTTTCCAGACTCCTCTGATTTGGTGACTCCCTGAAGACTCAACATGAAAACCATGAGATGGTGAAGCACTCCCATCAACTTGAACCACCTCCACCCCTTGGAGCTGGGGCTACAAGTGCTTAAGTGTCCTGGAAAAGAGAGGCTTAAGCCCATGCACTGAATTCTTTTTGTCTTTCCTCTTTTTTTTTTTTTTCCTCCTGTCAATACAAAGGAGGGATGGTGCCAGGGCACATCAATCTCATCACCCTCCCCAAGAAGCCCAAGAGGGGGTTTTAGACCTTACCTGACAGGGCGAGGGCTTCGCCAGACCTTATGCTTGGCTCAATCGGGATGCCAGGAGTCTGGGACTCAGGAGGGGCACAAGCATAAAAGGTTCCTGTCACCTGACAACCTGTTTTCACAAACAAAAGTCAGTGGCAACTCCCTGCATCCTGAAAGAAAGCTCAGGCAGAGCTCCCAGCCATGCAGAAGTGACTTTTCCTGAGCCCTACCAGGAACTCTCTCTCTTGCCCCTTTCTCCTTGCACAGATCCTATTTCTCAGGTATGGCAACTGTGCCAACCTTCTCCAGCTGTGCTTTGGACTCTGCTTTTAGTTGGGGCTGCAGGAAGTATTCCCTTAGCACTTCACGATTCCCCTTAGTCCTCAAGTGTCACTCTACTCCAGAAATCATTTCCATTTTTAACTAGACTGCAGTGCTCTCAAAAGTTCCCTGTGAGAAGGAATTCTGCTGAAGACAGGGATAACAAGGAAGCTGGAATTAGCACTGCTTTCAAGGTAGAGCAAGAAACTGGTGCAGCAGGAGATAAGGAAGGTTTGATTGCCAGGACCTCAGTTAGGATGCTCCAAGAGATGCCTTCCAGTGTAAGTGGATTACAACATGGGAACTGATGCTCTCCTCTCTTTCTTCATGCCAACAAAAGCCTTTGGAGGATGATGTTGAGTGTCCTGCAGACAAGCACACACTACCCTTCCCCATGGCAGAACCCACCAGAAGCTGGAGCGTTGCAGACAAACCACTCCCATCTCTGGACACCTTTTAGAGCCCAAGGAGAAACCCAAAACCTGACCCTAACAACTACATCCAGATCCAGCAAAGCATCGAACCACCTGCTCCAGTGTTGCAGAGGATGTCCCTCAGGCCAGAGCTCATCACCTTGCCACCTCTCCTTTTTAACCTGTTTTTATTAGCAAATAGCTCAACTAAAGGATTCTGCCTCATAATCCCAACATGAGGCCAGCAGAAGCTGTACTGCACTGACCATTTTCTTTTTAGCAGCCCCTGCTGCAAAAGCACTGGAGAGCTGTCCTCTGACAATGTCTCTGCTCTGAGGAGGTCCTTCTCCCTTCCCACCTTCTCCTGCCCTCTCCTGAACCGGGTGCTTCTCCTCATGAAGCAAACGTTTGTGCCCTCAGGTGAGTTATCCTTTGAGGCTCTACAACACATGGTTGCCTTTCTGCTGTGTTTTATCTCCCTCAGGCTTCAGCTTTGACACTTTTCACAATTCAGGCTTTTTCCAAAGGATGCCAAGCTTGGAGAGCCATGATTATGTCAGGCTCTGGTCCTGGGAGATCTTCAGGGAAGGCAACATCCCTTTATTCTGTTTCTGCTGCACCAGCCCCAAGAGAGACTCAATCCATGACAAGTTGTCCCATTGCCACAGCACTAAAATAAAGTCATAACTCCATCTTTCCTCTAGGGACATCAATACCATTCCAACCCACAAGGCTGGAGGGAACAACCTCCCTGATGCCTTCTGTGCCTCAGAAGGTCCAAACTCAGCAGAGCTAAGGAACACATGTTCTCATTTGGGATTTTTGGGTTTGGGGGGTGGGGGGAGTTGGTTGCCTTCTTATTGCTCAGGACTTTTGGGACAGCTGAGGACTTTTGCGGGCTGGCTTGTGCCAGCTCAGAGGACTGCAGAGCCCACACACCATATGTATGGTTTGCCCTGAGGACAAAGGGCTCTTGCCAGGGGCCCTGTAACCCTCTTTGAAGGGAGCCCAGCACTATTCTTTGGCCACTTCTGCTGATTCCCATCAAAGCCATCGAGAAGAAACCTGAAACACTCAGCTCTTCTAGGTGACCAAGAGCTCAGCAAGCAACCCAAAATGGGAGCACCTTACCATTTTCACAGCCTGGCCCTTGCCAGTGGTGGCTGCGAGCTGTGAAGGGGACGCTGGCACACTGGTAGGGGATGTCAGGATGGGGCTGCTCCGGGGCAAACTCCCTCCAGTTCCGTTCATGAGGCACCATGTAGTTGGGTACCTATTCAATTTAAGGAGATCAATTTTGTCACTCAGCAGCTGTCACAACCAACGTGCTGCAGGACATCAGCTCTCACATCTCAGCATCTCCATTTTCCCTGCCAAAGCCCACGGAGGTCTAAGCATTTGCCCAGGCTACGCAGATGGCACTTGGCCACCACCACCAATGAGGCTTTCAAATGAACTTCTCGCCACTGGTGTAAATAAGAAGCAGGGTGGGAATAACAAAAGGCAGTCAAAGGATGGCTGGAAAATGTCTGCTTGGAAGAGCAAGGCTTCGTTGGGTGCATGCATTCTGGCACCAGGAGAAGGGCAGTGTGCTAGGATCTATCGCCCAACACAACAGAGCTGTTACTCAGGGATTAAACACCACCAAGGGACATCAACTGCCCTGTGGCCTCATATGACATTAGCAAAGTTGCTTCTCAAATTCTCCATTCTCATAGTAAAAGTTTCTCCCCAGGGAGCCAGGCCAGCAGAGAGAGACAGCGCAGGAATGGCGCTGCTCAGCGTGCAAGCACCGAGCGAGGTCGTACCTGAGATGGTAGCGAAGTGTAAGGAGATGTTATTGGGAAGGGATGGTTCATCATTAAAGGCTGCTCCTCCATGCTGATCTGTTTGGCACCTATGATCACCAGAGGGATGAAAATAAATTATGTCAACCACAGCTTAAGGAAGTCTGAAATGAGCACATACTGAAGGTAGAATCCCAGGGTGGTAGGGGTTGGAAGGGACCTCTGTGGATCACTTAAGTCCAACCTCCCTGCTAAAGCAGGGTCACCCAGAGCTGGGCAGCCTGTCTGCATCTCCTGCATGGTCTCTCTCCCACCACCTTGACTCAGACATCCCTCCCCTAGAGGCAGCCTCTGAAGTCATCAGAACAAGCTGCACTTCAGCCTTGCATTTTGGCTCCTTAGAAGACCTAAAAAGACTATGGGGCCACCCCAGAAAAGCAGACTGCAGTCCTCCTCTGCTTGCAATGGAACATAGTCACACTCTTTCCCACAGGGAATCTGAGATGCTTTTTACCTTTTTTAGCTCCTTCTGGCACTATCCTGTACACTTTATAGGGATCTGAGATATCCAGCTGGCTCCTCTCCACCAGTTCTTCAAAGTCGTTGCTCTTGTTCAAAGCACACCTTAATCTTGTCTTCCAGGTAGGGGGATCTGGTTTATCAATGCCCTCTCTGAACTTCCCTTTAAAAAGAGCCCAAGCCTGGAAACATTTCAGATAATCAAAAGAACCAAAGGAAAAAAAAATATAAAAGAAAAAGAGAAAAGAAAAAGAATTAACTACAAGGTTCAAGTCCACAATGCTTGAAACAGCAGCAACGTGTGTGCTTCTATGTACATGAATTTACTCCCTGTAGGTTTAGGCTGACAAAGAGCCACCATGGCACCACGGTAAGGTAAGAAAAACAGTTCAGCAGACACCAGAAAGGGGAGAAAATACTCCCAAGAGGAGTCTGGAAAGAGATGTTCTGCAATCCCACATGCATTTAATTCCACACAGAGAAGAGGGAAAGGGCAGGTGGTCCCATCCCACAAACCCCAGGGGACAGCAGGGCAGTGCCAGGGCCACCCAGCCCAGAGGACAAGGTGGTGAGGAGCCACCACAGAACCTCCAAGCATCCACCCCACGTCCCACAGGCCCTAACCTTGAAGAGGGCAGCGTCCTCCTCCCGGTTGTAGTCCTGCTTGCCCGCGTGCTTCCAGGGGATGCGGAAGATGCTCTTCTCGTCGTTCTCCCACACCAAGCCGGGGTACTTGCCGCTGTCTATCTGGTCGATCAGCCACTGCCTCAGCTTCCCGTTGCCGCAGCTCACCGAGTTCATCCCGCACTCCCCCGGCTCCAGGTTCATGCCACACGTGTCCTGGGTTGGCTGGGGGTGGTTCTGGGGTTCCTCTCTGAGCCCACCTCTCCGCACACACCCAAGCACCGGCTCTCTGTTGGGGGAGGGACACGGGAGTACAGGGGCAGGATGGGGGAAGAGGGAAACCTAAAGGTCAGAACCTGGCCGAAGTCTCCAGGTAGAGTCCCACCAGCGGTCCCCAGCCCCCAGGGTCACATGTATGACATCAAACACCAGCTTTGGGGTGCAGGCGGGCCCTGGGAGGCTGGGGAAACACGGTACAGAGCCTCAGGAAGCCAGACACAGCCTCCCCCAGCCCTCCCCAGGCACCACTCGTGCTGCAGACCCTGACAGACTTCCCCCTGTCCCGACGCTGCTTTGCATGAACATCCACGGGGGTGTTGAGATTGTCACTGCCTGTGACTGGAGGCACAAACCCCGTGTCCTGCTCTCAGGAGCTCAGAGCTGGGTTTTTACTTACTTTTTAACCAAAAAAGAAGAACAAAAATGGCATAAAGTGTTTGCACATGGCAGGGCACATACGTAGTGCTAGCCACAGGCTCACAATTTGGAGGGTTTCACACACACTTATGATTTAGAATCGTTAAGATTGGAAAAGACCTCCAAGAGCATCAAGCCCCAGGTCACCACTAAACCATGTCCCTCAGCACCACGCCTCCAGGGATGGTGACTCCACTGCAGTGCTCTGGACAGCCTGTTCATCTACACAGCATCTAAGTAGAGCATCCAAGCAGTTTTCACAAGCTCACTCAAGCAAGACACGTTGGAACACGATAAACCCTCCACACACCTCCCTCTCCAACTGCTCCCACCACGTTTAGATAGTAACATCCAAATCTAGACATTGCAAATACCTAAAAGTAGAAAGACACCAACCTACAGAGGAGCCTGGCAGGAGGCTCCTGTCTTCAGGGATGCAGGGCTTGCAACTAGCCCAACAGAGCCCTGGCTACACACTGGGACTGGTGAGGCTCCGAGCGACAGGCATCCACTGGAAAGGCCCTAAAGTGAGGTCACCAACAGCAGTGATGGGGACCTGGCATCAGGTTTATCTCCACAGTCTGAAAAAGTGCTGGAATGTCCCCAAAAGTTTTGTTTGGTAGAGGTTTTTTTTCCCTCCACCCTCATGACAGCCAATAGAGAGATTAATGGATGTGGTGCTGAGGGACACAGTTCAGTGGTGACCTGGCAGCGCTGGTCAACAGTTGGACTTGGTGATCTTCAAGGTCTCCTCCAACCAAAACATTTCTACGATCATAATAAAACAGTGGCTCCTCACCCACAGACTTTGCCTGCACACACAGGGACACTTTCAGACACCCTTGTCAGATAAGTGCCCATGGGCAGCTCTGCACCCCTCACACCCCTCTTCAGGCAGCAGCATCCTCCTGAACACCAAATCTGGTCTCCAGTTTCAACCCTGGGCATGATGTGGAGGGGTAGCTGGGACTGCTGGTCACCAAGTCCCAGCATGGATGGGGCTGGAAGGGACCTCTAGAGATCATCCAGTCCAACCCCCCTGCTAAAGCAGGATCACAAGCAGCAAGTTGCCCAGGATCACCTCCAGGTGGGTTTGGAATCTCTCCAGAGAAGGAGACTCCACAACCACTCTGGGCAGCCTGGGCCAGGGCTCCCGAACTATCTGCTTCAACAGAGCCCATACAAAAACCCCAGAAAGTCCTTTTCCCGCTTTAGGCAGACCATGAAGCAGATCTCCCCATCCTATCCCATAACCCTCCCCAGGGCAGAGGGCTCCAGGGTCGGTGCGTGCATCACCTCGGGACAGGTGTTAGGGGATTTTTTGCTTTAAATTAGGGGGAAAGTAATTTTTTAGTCAAAAAAAAAAAGAAATCCAGAGAAATGAAAACCAAACGGCTCATTCCAGTGCTGAAAGCACCAGGAGAATCCAGAGGAGATGAAAGCTAAGGTGCCCACAACACCCAACCCACCTCCATCCCCAGCCCGACAGTTCCTGCGGGGTCGGCCCCGGGGAGGTTCTCAGAAGGGTCCCAGGGGGTCGGTTATGCACGGAGGGTCCCGGAGGAGGATCTCAAAAGGATCCCAAGGGGTCGGTCCTGGGGGAGTCGGTCCAGGGTGGGGTCCCGCTGGGGACTTACCTGTGCCGCGGCGCTGGGAGCTCGGGCGGCTGCTGGGACCGGGCACACCGCAAGTGGGGCCGGTGGCACCGGGAAGTTTCTTTATATGATGGGAGGGTTATATGGGCCAGGAGAGGAAGAGGAGGGGGGGTAGAGGCGGTCCCCGGGCCGGGGGTGGGGCTGACGGAGGGGAGCGGGGACTGGAAAACATCTGAGGCACTGACACATGCCCATTGCTGGTAAACACGGGGGGGATGCGGCCTCGCTGGTTTTTTTTTTTTTTTCTCTACTAGCTCTACAGCCAGACACGTCTACAGAAATAGCTTGGGGAAACTCCTACCTATAGTAGCCTTTTACTGTAAAAGACCCAGAGAGCTACACCCACCAGAAACGGTGGCGAGACGGCGCCGGTCGGGCTCCCTGGGATGATTGGGGAGGCGGTGGGGGGGGCGTGCATCCATCCATCCATCACTCACCCACCCATCCACACCCAGCATGGGGTGGTAGCCCCTGCCCGCAATCCCTATTCTCTGTCCCAGCTATGCCTATCCCACCACGCCAGGATCACAGAGCAAGACAGAAACACCCACCCCGGAGAGAGGGAGAACCGGTGGGTTTGGAACTCGAGGTCTCCCCTGGCAGCCAGTAAAGTGTGTGTGGGGGGGGGGACAGTGAGAGGGACAAGCAGTGGTGCTGGGTCCCGCAGGCAGCAAGCCCCTGGTGAGGTGGCAGCAGCCAGAGCCTGGAGAGCATCTCCTGTCCCACTGAGCTCGGGGGATGCTGCCCCGGGACCGGACCTGGTGATAATGCCGGAGAACCAGTTAATTCTCCCTTCCCTGCTTGCCTTGTCCTCTACCCTAACGTGGTGGGATGAAGGAGCGAGGAACGAGGCTCGCCCCAAACTCTTTCTCGCCGCCTTTCGGGTTTCAAACACGTGTGTCATACCAGGATGCTTCTCTTGTTGTTGTTCTGTTGTAACGTCTCCAGCACACATCCATCCACATCCTTTCTGCTGTAACGGATCAGATCGAGAGCGCAGTCACTGGGTACCCGCAGGGCTTGGGATAGGAACTGCAAATCTTCAACGCCATCTTCTGAAATTTAAATGTAATTATCACCTAGTGAGAAGCCCAGGAGCTTTTAGGTAGATACCAGGTTTGTAACACACCTGAAATAAAGAATTGGCAGTGTTCAGCCCAAATCTGCTCAAGTCACCAGTTAGGACACCTTCAAAACATGAAAAGAGATCGGAGGTGACCTGCGACCATCAATCCAGACAAGCAATCACAGCTTTATCAAATGGCATCTGAAAAGCTTCCTAAAGAACTCCCGGTTTGATCCCTAGGGGCAGGGCTGTGTGGTACTCAGGGCACCAATTGCCATTTCATCTTCAGGTCCATCACTATAAAATGAACACTTCTGATGCCTTCTCTCTTGAGCAGTTTTTAAGTCAGCACATTCTGGGCTGGTCTGAAACATGCAGATTTGATCTGCATGAGATCAAGCCCTTTGAGGAAGGGGGGAAAGAAAATCATCTTTCTCAAATGCTGGAGAAGATATTCAAATAAATAAGTAAATAGTTGTTCTTGTTCAAAGAAATCTAGGCAGGTAAATGACTTAGACAACCAGAAATCTTTGAGGGAAGACAAAGTCAATCCTAAAACCCCCAGGCAGTAGCTAGGTGGGAAACCACGTGGCTGACTGGGTGGTTGCTGCCTTTGTGCAGCAAGAACCCAGTGAGAAAACCATCTCCAGTTGTCCAAATGCTTGAGGAGGTGCTGAGAGACAGACCCCTATGGGCACAGTTGGTCCTTCCTTGCAAAGAAGCCTTCACAGGAGTAAGAGATACTAACCCCAGGAGCTTTGCTGACTGTGTTACTCAGGGTTTCTGGGAATCAGCCATTTCACCTGAAGGTGGAGAAAAAAAAATACTATGGTTTAGGACCACCCTTTCTCGTCTGTGAAGTAGAACACTGATCAAAAACACAACTGTGGTGTCTGCACGACAGGCTGCAGCAGCACGACAGCAAACTTTCGTTGGGTGCTTTTTGCATACATTGAGGGGGCGATTCCTCCCCAGGCAGCCTGCTAGAGCTGAGCACTTACATCACCTCAAGCCTTTATGTCTTTTGTCTAGCCATTTCCACACCATCTTGAGGGCCTGACCCCTTTCAACCTGACCCAACCCACCCCCCCCCAAAAAAAAAAAAAAAAGATGAGGTCAGAAAAAGCAGAAAGCCAACTTTCATGGTTCCTGTGTCAGTGACCAAACTGAAGTCCTCTTGTGCAAAGGTTTCACCACAGAGGCCACCACCAGCCCCTGGTTTTCACACTCTGAAGGTCACACTGACTAGAGGCATGCCAGGAAAAGTGACTGTTTCTTCTCAACAGTCACTTGCAAGCCCTTGGTGAGTAGAAAGTTGGTTTCTGCTTTTCACCAAACCCTTCTGATGTCCCAGCTGGCTCACCTGGGAGTTGCATCCAAGGTCGATGGGATGCTGATGGCTCCTTCAGATGGGTCCCTATGGCAAGATGTGGTGTTGAGCCACAGGGCACATCTATTCAACACCACCCAGCTGACACTGAAGATGAAGTATCATAGAATGGCCCAGGTTGGAAGGGACCTTAAAGATCATCTAGTTCCAACCCCCTTGCCACAGGCAGGGATGCCACCCACTAGACCAGGTTGCCCAGGGCAACATCCAGCCTGGCCTTGAACCCTGCCAGGGATGGGGCAGCCACAAGTATGTTATGAACAAAGTTCATCTAGAACATTCAAAGACACCTACAGACACATTGCCTTTATTCTAGTGAAGGAATGAGGTGAATCCCTGAGATCTCTTAGGGAACATCCAGATTTCCCACTAGTCTATAACCTGGGAGGAGAGGACAAAAAAAGACAAGACCCAAACCCAGCGGTGCCTCGAGCATCTCCCTTGGCCTTCACAATGCAGGAGTCCCACTGTAGGCATGGATCAGCCTCCAGCAATGACTGCAGTGACCAGGAGATCTGGCTGCTTAGGCATCATTCCACTTTCAGGTTGGTGGGGGTTTGATTTTGGAGCTTTCTTTCCAATTGTTTGAATGCCAGAATTATCTTCTTAGCAGAGACGGGGCCAAAGCAGATAGTGAGTGTTCTCTGTGGGAATGTAAATGGGGCTTTTCCCCCTCTTACACTGTGAGGTTTTCCTTCTTTTCCCCCTGAGAATCATCATCTGCCACTTACATCAACTTCCTCTGACAAACCACTGCTGAGAGCCCTGGCAGGCTGTAAGGCAGCAAAGTTTTGTAGCTAATTAAGCCCTAAACCAACGTGCTGTGGAAAAAAAGGAATTTCAGAGGGATAGAAACACCTGGATTCACCACATACCCACCAACGAGAGCAACACAGAAGTCTCTTTTGGGACTACCATCAAGAGATGCTTGCATTGAGGATTCTTCAGCTCACCTGGTGAAAAGAGAAGTCTCAAGGAGTCTGTGGGCAGGAGAAAGAAATGTAACCTAAGTAGCAAAGGGAGCTAGTCCTGTCTCCTTACAGTACCTGCAGGGAGAAAAACAGCAAGGAGAAGCCTTCCACAGATGAGAACTGATTTCAAGAACTCCACAAGCAGCTCGGGTGTTAACATTCACTTTTATTTATAAAAAAACTGTAGAATGTATTCAATACAAACATTTGGAAAAAGCAATCAAGGCTTTGCTAAGATGCCCAGCAAGAGGAAGACAGAGAAATCCAGAAGCTTACCAGGTTCAGAGTTTTTCAGTTAGCTCAAGTCACTCCTCTAACTTTTCACTGCTTCTTTCTAGGCACTGGCCACAAGAGTAACCAGTGTTATTCCTGTCCTGTGTCAAAACTAGAGCCATGATGAGCCACATCTTCCCACTCAGCCACAAAGGGTAAGGAAGCAACTTTTTCCAGCTTCAAAACCAGTCATAAATACTAATGCATTTACCCATTACCTACATTGTATAACACTAAACATTTTGCTTATAATCAGACATGGATATCAAGTTTAACTCCCCCCCCTTCCCCAAGGAGAACAAAAAAATCCATCATACATTTCAAATCCAGATATCCAATAAGGTCTTATGAACTCTATACATTTTCCAGTGAACATCAAAATGAGGACACAGTGCTTTGAAGTACAGAAGCAAAAATAAGTGAATGAATCTATGAACTATGAAGAGGTGGGACTGGAATTGAGGCATGTTCCATAGAGCTGGAAAGTCCTACAGACTGCCACTGAGAGAATGGCTGGAAGACAAACCACAGCACATTATCAGCCTCTGGTAGCTCCTCTCCTGCTCCAAGAGGTCAGAAGTGAGAATTGTAGCTACTCTCTCTTCTGCACCTCATGGTAAGGAAGGAGTAAACAATCATTCTGCTCTGATGGGACAGAGCAGACTCAACTCTTCCTAAGACTGCTCTTGCTCTTTTACCACTCCTCAACATAGTCTGCAGTACAAACAGAAACTAAACAAGATGTAGAAGCAAAAGACTGCAAAAAATACCTCTGCTGTCTTTTAAAGAGAGAGAGAAGCATTTCCACTTGCTGACAAGGAGGCCTCTGTCCTCCTGCTTTACCCTGTATCTGCTTCTGAGCCTAACACACATGGACATGGAGGTATAGCCCTAAAGCCCAATTTAGTGCTAAACACCACCCCCCCACCCCCAGTTTGTAGGACTGACTTTTGGGGATAACCAAACAATTAAAATGATAAAAAATTAACCAAATCCACAGAGAACAATGTTGGACACCCAAATATTAACAGATGTCTCCCATTCTGCCCTGTATTTGTCAGAACAGGAGAGAGAATTGCCAGTCAAACCCTGTTACCACAGCAAGCGTTTCCCAGTCACCCTCAAGAGCACAGGAGGGCACTGTCAAGGTGGGCACTGCTCTGCTGCAATTCCCAAATACATCCATGTCTGTGGATCAGCATCTTCAAGAAGAGCTCCAAGATCATCAAGGTCCAACCATCAACCTATCACTGTCATCTGAAAACAGGCCCCTATGACTAAGCCAAGTCCCTAAGTACTACATCTAGAAGCTTTTTAAACCCCTCCAGAGACTGTGCCTCCAGCACCTCCCTCTTAGCAGGCAAGCCCAGAGAAGTTCCTGGATATAACAGATTAAGCAGTGGTTCATTTAGCTACAAGCTTGAAAACAACATCAATTCCAGCACCTTTCCCAAATCCAACAGCATCCCTTACTGGGACACAGATACGATTACTCTGCTCTTGTTCAGTGCACAAAGCACTTAGTGCAATGAGAACCCTGATGCAGGTTTGGACTCAGATGGAACAGGTCAGTTCCACCCCATTCCCTTTTTGGCAATTACTGATATGCAATATCCATCATTCACAAGCCATAACATGGATTTTTTGGAAGCTACTTAACAACAGGTATCTATCGCTTGGCCCCAAAAGGCTTGCTCCCATGCCAAGACTTCACTGCCCCCAACACAGGCAGGAAATCCCACGAAGAGGAATCCTGTGAAGGGATCAGAGAGGTCAGAGCCCTGAGGAAACAGAGAGAGACAACAGCCTCTGTGGTATGCTGACTGCTTCTCCCTCAGTGCTCAGCTTTTAACAAACAAACCACCTTTAAACAAACAAAAAAGGGGGGAGGTGTTGGGGTTGGTTTTTCTACCCTGGCTGTCTGGGAGGTGTTTCTTATTTTCTGGAATCTTCAAGAAAAACAAGTCAAAGACTTAGTCAAAGGCAAGAAACCACGATCTTGGCATCAGTGCCACCCATTATACAATCAGAACTGAAGACACTGCCCAGCAGCCCTGGTGGTTCTGCTGTGAGCAGAGCCTTGAGTCAGGCAATGGCTCCATTCCAGACACGCATACAGCATCACCAAGAGCAGAGCATGGCCCTGAAGGTTTAACCTAGTTTGAGATACATGTTACAGATGCACTCCTACCAACCTGATCCCAGCACAAGAGGGAGAGAGTGGCTTGAAAATGGCAGAAAGCTGAATTCAGACAACTCCATTTTTCAGCCAGCCAGGGCCATTCTTAACAGAAAACAAACTCCTCAAACACAGACACACACACACTCCTCAGGCACACACTCACCTGCTTGCTTCACTCAGTGCCAGATTCAGATTACTCAAGGCAATTTTCCAGGTGGCACACACACACACAAAACCAAGGACAAGGACAGCATTTCTGAGGTAGCTGAAGTCAAAGAGCAAACCACAGCACAAGCAAAAGCAGCAAGTGCTCACACTCACACCAAGCCCATTCTTTGGAGACAGGTTATCAGCATGTGTGCAGGGGTGTGGTGAAGAGGCACGTGTTCCACAGGGAAGGAAAGATCTGCAGCACTGGAGACCTGATCAACTGCTCTCCAGAGAAGCTTGTGATGGGAGGGAGGACCAGATGCACAACCAAGGCTTCAATCACTGCACACCAGCTGAGCTGCGAGAACAGCCTCGGCGCTCTTGTCTGCGGCCGTTCTACCGACAGCTCTGGCTCACGTGCACTGAAGCAAGCACGACGGTGGCAGTTGAAGATGTTATTAGTCAGAGCTGTCTGTCACACTTCTCTCCCTTGATGCTACTGTTGGTAGGAAAGGACATGTCACCCTCTCTCACCTGCTCTAGTTTGCAGCCTAGCATTTGAATTCAAGGCCACCTCCATGGAACTGGACTGTGAACAGGAGCAGCAGAGACACAGACCTGTCTTGAGTTCCTTTCTTCAGGTGCAATAAGATCATAGCTTGGAGATGTCAAACTGCCACAGCTTGAATCACCAGACTTCACCTCTTGTAGCCCTTTGCTAGCTTACAACAAAAGGAGTCGAGCTAACCTCACAGCAAATGCCAGGCCACGGGGGCATAAGGGATTAAAGGCTGTGGCTGGCTCAGCCACAGGATCACATCTCTGGGCATACAGAGAGCTTGATCCTGCCCACATTAATCAGACTGTGTGACACACACTCAGACACACACACATCATGTAGTATTTGCACCCAGAAGCTTTCCACAAATCAAGGGTTTGCATGATTACGGCAGAGAGTCTTGAAGATGGGATGGAAATTATGGCAAATGTTGTTCAAAGGCAGAAAGAAAAAACACAAAGCAAACATCAACCTCCTAAAATTAAGTCTCTGTTGTGTAGTTGCTGTATGAGAGAGAGGGCACAGATGAGAAGTTGTTGTTCCACTGTCTTCCTCCAGTATTCTGCTGCAACTCTGCCTGCTCTTTGTATTTGCTCAGAAGTGTTTTGGCTTCTTGCAGGTCCTGAGAAGAGTTTTCCCCATATTCTTCTTTCAGCCACTGCCTGAACTGCAGAAATTGAACATACATATAGAGGATGATGAAACAACAGCATAAAAGTCTTTAAAAGCTCTAGAATAGGACCCTGTATGTTACTGACATGACTGACTGATGTAGCAGGTCTAGCTGAAGAAGATCAGCCCAGCTCTGTTTCCTGGTACAAGAGTAGCTAAAGTTAAATGCCAAGCAAAGCATCAGGCAGTGGCAGGACACTAATGCTGGGACCTTCTCCCTGCTCACATTCTCAGCTTCCAGCAAATTTCAGCTCAGACACTTTCAGAGGCTGAGGCAGTGTCTGTGTGCTTGACAGCAACCAGTGAATTTTTCTGCCACGAGACTGCTTTTGGAATCCACAAACTTGTGCCACAAGATACCCAGATGCCAACTAGCTCTATCTAGTACATATTGCACAGCCTTTTTTCCTTGACTGGGACCTGCCAGCTGATAGCTCCATCCCACCTGACTGGGAAGAGTGGAAATCACCCCTGTTCACCTCTTCTATCCCACTCAACTTTACAGACCTTTATCACATCCTCCTCAAGTAATTTCTTTTCCAGCTGAAGACGCTGAGTACACTCAGTCTTTCCTGATCCCTGCAGAAACAGCAAGCAGACCCAGACCCCAACTGTTCTACCCCAGTGAGGATCATATTAATTTTTCCAAGCTTTACCTTTTTGTTCTGTTTGGGGCTCATGGATAGCATTTCTCCACAAAGATCACTTACTAGGACAGGGGGAGACAGGACCTCCCCACAGTTACTTCCATTCCTAAGGTCCCGACTCAAACCCAAAGCTTCAGGCGACCACGTGTGAGTTTGGCATTGGTGCAAACCATCTTGTGACCTCAGTGACTAAATCTCTGCTTCTAAGCCCAAGCCCTAAAGGACCCCAGTGAAAGAAACCCCAGAGGACAGCACCCTATGGTGGCACAACAAGCCACCCTGAAATCAGAACCAAGCTGACGCCCTTGGCAGATGGCACCATCCCACCAAATCAGGTGTGCAGAGAGACACCTGCGAAGGATGTGGTTGGCTCTGAAGAGACCATAGGAAACTACAGCCCAGCCAGGGACTACAGGTGGAGAGGGTTGGTTTTTTTTTTGGCAACCTACTGCCTTCCCCCCCTGCAGTTGAAAAGAGGCAGAATGTTCAGTCCAAGGTGGATGAAACAAAAGAGAGACGTTACTGTCTTTATCAGGCTATTTGCATAGAGCCTTAATTGTCATTGCTGTTAGCCCAGACCAATTAGAGTAGAAATGACTGTAAGAGAGGAAGGAGACAAGCCTGGAAAGTCCCCCTCTGACTTTGGTCTCTTAAAAATCAGTTGCTCTACCATTGACACCAGGCTCCAAACGATCCAGGAAACATTCAGTTAGGTGTTAAGAAAACAACAACAAAACCCAACACAAATATTTGGAGTTGCAAGCTGCATCATGCAAAACAAATGGTTCATTTCTAAACTCTGAGCTTTCTGCAGCAGACTGAACATTAAACAAACCAAAACACACACATCAGCCTCTGCCTCATCTTATTTTGTTTCTCTGATTCTGGTTTGCCTCTGTTGTTGATTTTTAATAAGCACAAGAGAGACAAAAGCCCAGAGAACAGCAACATGCTGAGCAACGGAAAAAGGAGAGGAGAGCCAGAGTAGGCTGCTAACAGAAGTGGAAGTCACTGATCACCCACGGGGTGCAGGTCTTTTGCGTGGGAAGGTTCTTTTTAGGGGTAAGGAACTGATTTGTGTCACAAAAACCACTTTGCAGTCTTGCTGTTCCCTCCATGCTCCTAGTCTTACAAGGCCTTCACAGGCTAAGAAGAAGAAAAGGGTCAGGTTGGAGATGGTTCTACACAGCACAAAACTTACCAAGCCTCAGCCACCAAAGGTGGGGGCAACACAACATGCAAGTCATAATGAGAACCTAGTTTAACTCCTGGATAGCAAAGATTTCTGATCATCATTTCTTTCCTGCTTACTATTCCACATAAATGGGGGGGGAAACCCTCTATTTTTGTGCAACTGGTACTTAAAGGGTTGGTCTTTCTGCTATGTTCTGAGCAACTCATTCTCTACTTTTTACCCCTCTAAAGGTGTCAGTCTTGTACTATGCCTTAGCACCCAGGAAGTAACCACTGGATGGAGAGCAGGAGGTGTTTAGATGTTGTGCTTCATGTCTTCTCCCATTCAGCATTCCCTGACACCTTCAGTTCTAGCTGCACCTCCCCGGTAGAACAGCCACTTCCTCCAAGCCAAAAACAGGGAGTGAGATAAACCACCCAAGGCCTCAAAATGCTGAGAAGGAGCTGATGGTCTGAGACTTGGGGTTGTCTGCAGCTCATCTACCTGATCAACATCGTGTTTTTCAAAGTCCTGGAGCTGCCTCTGGAAGCCCATGTTGGGATTGGCACAGGATCGTGCTGCACGGACAACAGACAGGGCATCTTCCCACCCAAAGTCTGTGATGGTCATGATATAGGCAACCACCAGTGTTACACTCCTGGAGACACCTGCAAGGCTGCAGAGGGAGGAAAAAGAGGAGGTGCAATCAACTGAAGTAATGCTGTACATCATCTGCCCCAGTCAGAAGCATCATTGCCCACGGTCACAGCAGGCTGCTATGGATCTTGCCACCAGCGAGAAACATCACAAGGTTTGGGGTAAAAGGGTTGGGTGCTGCTCTTTCATCTTTCTGATGAAACGCATCAGAACAAATCTGTGACAAGAACTGAGGAGGTGGGTTCTAAGTGGTAAATCCTAGGAAACTGGCAAGGAAGAAATGAGTCTTCACAAAACCAGGGGACAGTGCACATGTTCTGAGTGAGATTTGGTTTCTCATAAGCTAGAAGTCAGTCACCTGCTTTCTTCTGCCTGGGTAGACCAGAGCAGTGAAATAAAACCATTCCCTCTCCACCATCAGCAAAGGCTTCAGTTTCATGGGGCTGAAATGAACTTTAACTCCTCAAATACATATGCCCAAGTGCCTCAGCTCTTCTCTGCCTGCTATCCATGCACTGTGCAATTTCACCTCTCGAGACTCCAGTTTCCCCACGTGAAGCACTGGGATAAAGTAAGAATCATTCCTTACCACTGGTTTGACAGTGCTGGACAAGAACCTCCTAACTCTTATTACTGTGAGCAAAAAAAAGGTCTGAGTTACATTTGTACCAGGTTCTTTCACTTGGCATTTCCAGAACATTTCATGCTTTTGAAAGTGCTGGTTTTTTTCAAGCTCTTACCAGAATTCAGAGAACTGAATCCCTCTTTTACATACTTGGAGGCTCATGCCCAGCCCTATCATGAGTCAGTAGCAAACACCTCTGCTCAGGGCCTGTGTACAAGTCCAGTGTTCAAATCCTGAGATGACTCTGATTCCAGATATAGACTCAGATGTGCCACTTGGACATACAGCACAAAGACTACAACCAGTAGCAGAGGGCAAGAAAAAAACCCCAGGGTGGGATTTCCTTTTCTCTTCTCTACACCCCCAGGAGCATCTCTCCAATCAGAGACTCACTGTTAATAAATGCTACATTTGAATGCTTCAGTAGTTTAAAATAAAAAAAGAGGAAAGAAAGTATAAATTTCTGTTCAGAAGAAGGGGTTTGGGTTGGGTTTATTTGGCAACTCTGAAGTCACCAAAATAGCTGTTATAGAAACTTCTCAGAGTATCAGGATCATGAAAATCATGTTCAGAAATACAGTGATTAAAAATGAGAAATAAAGAATACATTTCTAGTCAATAACTCTCCAGCCCAATTGATCCTACAGAAAGGTTTGATAAGAAGAGAAGGTCAAGAAGAATCTCTTGGTCTCCCTCTCTCTGCAGGCACTGCTCACCCCTGGGACTCTCAAGCCCTTAGCATGAGGCTTTAATAGCACTTGCAGATCTTCTGGGGCTCTTCATATAAAGGAGGCACTGCAGTCCCAGAGGCCTTTGCTGTAAAGTGGAGTGGAGCACCTAACCTCTCATGAAAATGAGGAACAGCCATGATCAAGAGGGAGAGAGACGCTTCAGGAGGTGGTTTGAGAACAGGGGTGTACGTACCAATGAACCAGGCAGCCCTCCCCTGCCAGCCGGCACTCGTGGATGAATTTGATGCTCTCTCTGAAGTGCCTTGCCCTGAAAAAGAGAAGCAGAAGGGGAATAAAGAAAGTGCTCTATTTAGTAAAATCACTACTTGGAAAGAGAGAAACCTATCTGAAAGCTCTCTTCATGCTGTTTCTAGAGTTTAGAACTGAGCACAGGCCTTACAAGGCAGCAGTCAACACAACACTCGCTGGCAGGAGTCATCCTCCGCTCCCACCTGAAGAAGAAACTGGTATCTTAGGCACCACAGGGCCATCAACATCAACAAACGTTTTATTCTGATGACTGTCAAGTCTGCTTTCAGTTTGTCTCTTACTCCTCTTTAAACTGGTAACTGGACCTCACAGCTCCTTGCACATGCTCCCATGTCAGATGAAACTCAGCACGGTGACATGAACACTGTCTCTTGAAAAGAGGCATCTCCACGACCCAAACTGAACTTCCACCTCACCTCCTCCTCCAAACTGTGTGTTAGGACATCTAAAAGTGATGACTTACTTCTTTGCAACATGAAACCTCTCCCTTTTGCCCCTGCTATGACAGATTTCTCAATCCGTGCCCCGTTTTCTTCAGCCTCCTCCCTTCAGACTGCAGGATCTCTTCTGCCTGCCCTTTCTCAGAGTGCCAGCCAACCCCTGCCTCATGCTTCCCTTGCCTAAAGCAGAGAAGAAGAAAATGCAGAGAAGATCAAGACTCTGATCACAAACCTTAAGGTTTCTACTCTTGTGACCCTTGACACAAACCTCTTCATTTTAAGAGAGGCAGAAGGGAAGTAAATCACCTCAGTCAATCTGCAGCATCACCTCTTTGCATCCCAGTCCCAAACTGCTCCTCCTGCCTCTGCCTTTCAGACTGCAAAGCCTTTGGAGCTGCCTGCAACTCACAGTAGGTACCAGCAGCATCTCTTAGCTCAAGAGAATGTGGAGTTCAGCAGGGCCTTTGAGTGCTCTTGCAATTTAAGATCACAAAGCATACAACACAAAGGAAACAGCTTCCTAAGGGCTAAGTCAGTACCAGGCTTCTTGGCAAAGACAAACCCCAAAGCACGCTGTGCTCAACACCCACGAAACACAATGTCCTGGATTCAAGATGTTTCCCCTCTCAGGGTGAATATTATACCACAAGGCTAAAAGAAAAACAAACCTCAGCCTAGCACCAGCAGCCACACAAAAATCAGGAATACCCACATAAAAGGAAGCTTCCCTTCCTGCCCAACAGGGCAGCTGCCGATGCTACAAGTGTTCAAGACCTGGAGGAGGATGACAGTGGTGGCAGAGAGTGCCAGTGCCTGTGGATCTTGCAAAGGCAATTATGTCTGAGCTGAAATATCCCAAAAGAGCCATCTCAAAGCCCAGGACTGCCTGTACAAGGCTTGCTCTTGCATGACTGGATACAGCACATAGAAAACAGATGGAAGAGACTTGACTGCCCGGTGTGGAGTATCTCAAGGCATGATGCAATCCCCAGCTTTAGGATGTTATGTTTCTCAAGAAATTGATGTAGGCTGTGAGATAAGTGAGGAAAAGGAGAGAGAAAGCCTTACAAATGCATTTCCACTCAGACTGCTACTCCAAAACCTTTCCACTGGCTGAGTTCTAGCAAATCCTGGAGCTCAGCTCTGCTGTGGGGCACAAGGAGCTTCATGTCCATGAACTTAGAGGACAAAACAAGCTGTTGAGCTGTGCGTGCAGAGGAGATGTTACTGCACTTATCTGAGATGGAACAGATTCAACCAGATGAAACTTGGTCAGGCCTGGACTGACAACATCTCAACCTTCTCATACACCCCCCATCTTTTCTCTTTCTCTCTAGACAATCTGGTCAGCACCAGGGACTTCACTTCAATGGTCTAGCACAAGGTTTGGTTAAACACTCCAAAGCTCTGGTTTGAAAACTAATCTGTGAATGAACATCCTAACACCTTCACAAGGCACTAAATACAGCTAGCAGTGAACTCCAAGCAAGTTTTACTCTCCCTTCCTTCTTACTGCTGCAGCACTGTCAGGTGTTTAACAGGCATTCACAAAAACAAGAAGAGAAATAGCCAAGCTTTGAATTAGTGCTGCTCTGTAGAACAATGGCCCCCTCCTCACCTTAAGCCAGAGAAAAGGGGAAATCTCCTCCTCCCACAGCATCATGGTCTCTGCTGGCTCCAGCAGACACCCAACTCCTTTTCCAAAGGATGGTAGAAACCATACTCACATGAAAACTGAGGTCAAAGACCAGTTAGCTGCATGGCAAGTGCCAGACACAAAGAAGAATGGCAAGTCTAACCACAAAACAGTTGATTATCATCTGTAACAGGAAAGCACTTGACAAATGTGCTGATTTGCAGCCTATTTGTTGGACTGTACAGTTACTTCAAGACAATTTATGACATATCTGGCTTCTACATCTCCCAGCTTAAAGCTGGTTCCTGCACTGCACCATCTTCACAGTGGGAAAACACCACAGGAAAAGGAACCAGTCCCATGCCCCTACCAGCAGGGTGTAAGTTATCTCATCTTAGCCAGTGGATAACCCAAACTTGAGCTGAGGGCAAAGTTATGCTACCACATCTACATATTCCTTCCTTGCTAGTAGACTTTTACCATATCAGAGAGGTTGAAAAGAAAGCATCCAAACCAGATAGGAAGAAGCACCTTGATGTTTCCTTCCTGTGGCAATGGAAATGCAACAAAGATCCACCTCAATGTCTTGTCTTAAGAGGTTATCTGGCTTCTGCATCATCAGCACTACTGTCCTGGAGAAACACGTCACCTAAGGCAATGAGCTGGACCAGGATAGGAAGGGAAGACTGGATCTCTATGGAATTCAACTGTTTAGCAAGAGATGCTATAGATGATGACATTCCTGGACAAGTCAGTGGCCCAAGAAGAAGTTTTCAGAATCCTAGGAAGCACCTTGAGTTTCAAAAGCAACTGCTTGGGAGACAGAACATGGGAGCAGAAGCAAGCTCTTGAAATACATTGCCAGGGGAATCCCTGCTGTATTTCCCTGGCAGGCCATGCCTCTGAGGAACTGAGCTCCACTAAGCAAGTTTACTAGGAATAAATGTACTTTACACACATAAAGCCACCAGAAGTTTCCCCTCACCATAACAGAGCTGAAGTGAGTGAACACAAGAGTTTGCAGCCTCAAAATGTGGTGGGTGAAGGCTGTCAGTTGGACCTTACCAACCTGCCAGCAGTTGCAAAGTAGCAGCAAAGCCTCTGACCAACCTGCTGGTACCTGGTCACTTGTGCCTGTCACCAATCACTGACAAAACACCAGGATCTGCTGCTTTGAGGCAGCTTTAGGTTTGGTGTTGTTTTTTTTTTTTTTTCCCCTGATAACCACCAGAAATCCCCTCTTTTGGAAGAAGAAGGTGGACACACCAAGATGTTGCAGAGGGACCCATTCCCTGCCCTGCTCCCCAGCTATCCCTCCCTTTGGAGAGGGCACAGGTTGTACAACTAACCACCTCCAGGTTAAGACTGGGTCAGATCCTCCCAGCCTGACCAAAGACAGAAGATTGCTGTGCAAAGCAACACTGCTCTTTGGGAGCAGCATGACTTGATTGTACTTGAAGACCTGGACTGTAGAAAGGAAAGAAAAAAAAAATAAAGAAGAAAAATCAGTTACTCATCAAGTTTTATTTTAAGTGACCAAATGTCTCAATATTAGAAGGAATGAGGTTTGCTGGTAACCACCTGATACCAAAGCAAGTATTTTAGATGCCTGCAGCATAACAGAAACAATACTCATGCAAATCTTCTGCCTTCTTACTGAAGCTTTAAGAGCTTTGGGACTGTGCCAGACAGCTTAAGCACTGAGGTGGTTCTTGGAGGGCTCGAGCTGTGTACATCAGTTCATGCTCATCCCAAATGCCACCCTTGCTATTCCCATTCCCAAGTAACCCACATCTCTGCTAACAAATGAAGCAGGTTTCCAAGTGTTTTCAGGAAGGCTGCAGATCTCAGAAGACCAACAAACAATTCAGAGGACAACAGCTCAACATTTCCCTCTAAACTTCTATTTGTTTTCCTTCCCCAAAAGGATGGTGGGGTGGGTTTTTCTTCCCCATGTTATTGTTATTAATTTAACTAATTCATTCTATTTTATTAAGTATTCATGCCACAAAAGCTGTCCATGACAAAGCAGTTATCTGTCTCCTCATTACAGACCTGCCTTGAAATTGCAGGCTTTGGGGTGGGGTTTTTCTGTTGTGAGTTGAGGGGTGGGGGTGTGTGGTGGGGTGGGGGTTGGATCCCCCCTTCTTCCCCTAGAATCACAACAGAAAAGCAGAATGAAAAGGCAAATCACCAGACATCAAATGCCACACTGGAATCTTTCTAGGGTATGAGAAACACAGCCTCTAAAAATACCCCCTGAAAGCATGAGCCAGAGTATTGCTGTGATGTGAGAGAACAGCACTGCTGCGTTTCCTTCCGTACCTCCCAGGCCTCTTTCAACTACTTGTTTCTCTACACAACTTGGTAGCAGGATGTGGCTGAAACCCCCTCACCTCTCCCCAAAATAAACAGTGAGCTCTAGAAGAAAGAGTTGGTCACCATCCAAGTCCTCTGGACAAAGCCTGTTTTGATTTCTCTTTGGAATCCAGACTTGCTCTGCTCCATGGCTCCAACCATTCAACCCAAGGGCAAGTCAGGGAGGTTAGAGGAGAGGAGGAAAAGCAAGGCTGGGACACCCTGGCTTTAGTTCATACCTCACAGACTCACAGAATGCTTAAGGTTGGAAGGGACTTCTGGGGATCACCTAAGTTCAATCCCCCTCCTAAAGCAGGGTTACCTAGAGTAACTTGTCCAGGTGGGGTTGGAACCTCTCCAGAGAAGGAGACTCCACAACCTCTCTAGGCAGCCTGGGCCAGGGCTCCAACACCCTCAGGGCAAAGAAGTTCTTCCTCATGTTGAAATGGAACTTCCTGTGCTCCAGTTTGTTCCCAACAGCTCATGTTCTATTGCTTGACACCACCAAGAGAAGCCTGGCTCCATCCCCTTGACAGCCTGCCCTTCACATCCTTCTATCCATTGATAAGGTTTCCTCTCATTCTCCTTTTCTCCGTGCTGAACAAGTCCAGCTCCCTCAGTCTCTCTCAGAAGGGACATGCTCCAGCCCCTCATCATCTCTGTACCCTTCCATTGGACTCACTCCAGGAGCTCCACATCTCAAGGACATCCTCAAGGCAGGAGTCACTGAGAGCAGCAGGGCCACCCTGAGGCAGGTCCAAGAGTTCCAGAGGAGACAGTTACAGGGGTGCTTGGCACACTTCATCTCCAAGAGCTGTTGTGAGGAATTCATCTCAACCCTGCAAGCACAAGGCTTCCTTCACACCTCTCTCCAAGCTTTCCTTTTTGTTAAGGGCTAACAAAAAAGAACAGCCAAGGAAAAAAGATTCACAAAACCAATAGTTAGAATAACCTGGGGCTACCCAAGGAGCAGAGTCACCAAGCAAATCCTGAAAGCTAAAGCCATAACTGAAGAGGGTTCCCACACTGAGCCTCCTACAGACCCTTACAGCAAATAACCCACATTAAGTGTTCCTGTGCTTTAAGGGATTAAACCCCACATTTGTGGAGAGATCAGAATCAGGCCTTTCAGCTCAGGGTAAAACAGGCCCCAGGGTAACTGAGGGGTTTCTGGGGGTTTGGGATTTATGTTGAAAGCCAACTTACAAGTTCTGGGAGGGTGAATCAGCAGCTGGAATGCACAGATACTTCAGCCCCTGTGGACAGAAACAAAAAGGAATGAGCATCACCAAGTGAAATACATTTATCCACCACCATGCAAGTCCTGCTCTAGCCTGGTGCAGTTGTGCTGCCTTTGAGGAAGGTACACTGTTATTCAGGCAAGCAGAGAGGTTTTAAACCACTGTTTTCACCTCTGTTTTGTTATCAAGACACCAGCACACAGCTTACTTCATGCTTATCCCAAGGCCCAGCAGTGAGCTCCCCAAAACAGAAGGTGCAAACCTCTTTTTCCTCATTCCAGTCAAACCAAGTTGCATTTTCTCCCTTTCTCCAAAGAGATCCCACAACCTTAAATTGTGAGAAGCAATTTCTTGGGATCCCATGCAATAAACCCAACAAAAAACACACTTCAGAAGAGAAGCACCTGTAGTATAAGTCTGGTGTTTTATTTTTGCAGGGGAAACTTCAAGCAGGACAATGGTAAAACTCATGCTTTTCTCCCACAAAGCTACCCCTCTCTCTCTTAGTCAGCTATCATCACAAGTTCAAGATAATTAGGGAAGTTAGATAACCATTTCTGAGGCATTGCAAATAGTACTGGGTGTATTTAAAACAACACCAGCCTCACACACTGCTGCTTTGCATTGTCAACACTTATTTTAACTGCCATCATCTTCTCAAAGCTTGGGTTGCTCCTCTGACTGGTAAGAGCCCTTCTGAAAGCAGACTGAGCTAACTTCTCACATAGGACTTCCAAGAATAAAGGTTGCAGTTCAGATACACAAACAGTTAAATCATTCACTGGAAGTCTTTTTGTCTTATCTCAGCTGCAGAGTTATGAATTGTTCAGATGTACTTGTAAAGATAAGGATTGACAGCAGAAGCTCCACTGTGAAAGGCACCTTCTGTAGGAACACAAACCTCTCTAAGAATCCTGCACCTTCACCACCACCCCTGGAAAGCCACACATATACCTGGGAGAGGTCCTTTGCCAATGAGGGGGAACAGAAACATGCATTTACCAGGCATTTCCTTTGCCAGCTGGGGTGGGAAGGGTGAACATTTCCCTGCTACCTGAGGCAGCATCTCCTCCAGCAACACCTTTGCTTTGATGGCTCAGAATTCCCTCTGTCGTTTCCCCTGCACACACTGGAGTGTCACTTGCTACCTGACACCAAAGAGCAATCCCTTCTGTGAGAGGTCCTGACCCCTGGCACCCCATGCCACATCATGCATGAAGTTCACCACTGTGTCAGAAAGGATGTGCTGCTACCTCAGAACTCCATCTCTCCACCACCACTTACATGTGGCACCAGCTGTCTTCTCAACCGACCAGAACCCCTTCAGCCAGTGACTTCTTCACAGCCACACAGATCTGGGAGCCTTTCCTGTCCCCACCATGCTTTACCAGACCTCTTTGCTCTGAGAGGTCATCCCCAGTATGCCACAAGCAGAGCTATGGCCTTCTGGGCTGGGGAAGGCAGAGCCAGAGCAGAGGATGTCCTGCAGACAGCATTAAGTGAGGAGATGGAGATGTGGCAGTGCCCGAGGAGGGAGAAGGAACCACCAGGACCACACCAAGCCAGGGACAGAAACCAGGATGGCTCCATGGCCATGAGCTGCTCCACCACAGCTTGTACTTGCCCATTGAGTGAGACAGAATGTAGCTCTACCAGCAGGGGCTGCTGAGTCAAGGACAATCATTACATGGTGACATTAGTTACAGTAATAAGCATCCCATCTGAGAGGTTTATCTTGGACACTGGCATCACTTCAAGTGAGGCACTCCAGCAGAAAAAGGACCTGTGACCTGAAAGTCAGATTTCCATGCTCTTCTTTCCCTGACATCTCCAGGCTAGGAGGTCTACACTAGATATCAAGGGGAAAAAAGAACAGGAAGAAAACTGCAGGCAGGAGATGGGTTACCTGCAGAGTGCCCCACGTGCCAGCAGCTTTGCTCCTCCAGCATGCCCTGACACTAGCTGTTCCACACATTTCAGAAGCTATGGCAGATGCTGAGTGCAGAGGGGCTTTCAGAACATGCTCACTTGAAAAGCAGAAGTAACACCAGCACAAATTGAAGACCCACAATGTTCTTTTTTTCTTTTGGTCATGGCTGGCTAGTTCCCACTACCACAAGCAAGCATGAAACTTGCCCATGAGAGACCACACGTGGTGCTGAATAGCTCATTCAGAGCCTGATCCTGGAGGTCTTCAGCACTTACAACTTCCAGAGAAGCCCACAGTATACTTCTCACTGTTGTGCTCCCAGATGCTCAGCATCAACCTATGGAACCTTACTAATGGAGCTTCTCATGCAGGAGATGGGTCAAAGCTCCTGGAATTCGGTACTTTGACTGATGCATGTCACTTGTAGGGTGGTTTTGGAAGGCTGTGGTGATGGACTCCTCCCTGGGAGGAAATCATCTCACACTCAACTCAGAAATAGTTCAAGGTGGGATTTCAGAAGTACTGTGTAGTGACCTAACCTGACTCCCACAAAAGTCAACAGTGAAACTCTCTCAGTGTCTTTGACCCAAACACAGTTTGGGCAGAGGTGGTAACTTCTCAGGATCCCACCCTGCCATCAAGTGTTGCTGCTCTTGGTGGAAATAATAATGCTCATAATAGGATCAAGTGTAACTCCTTGTCCTTAGACACCTGAAATACACCAAGGACACGAGGTTGCATGGGGCAGGCATCCATGAATGGGACTTGGGGGATTTTCTCTCTAGCTATTTCTGTGCTGATGGCTGGAATGGGCTTTTCCTCACACGTGCTGAATAAACTTTATTTTCTGAAGATCCTGACAAAAGGAGGATACTTAAATTACTGAACTCTGCTGCCTGGGACTGGCTTTGTATTTGTATATTTGTGCCCCAAGACACTGCTGCCCTTCCTGTGCACGTACCCTGCAGATAACATCTAAGAACTGTCCCAAAGGGACCTTCTCAAGGCAGAATGGTTCATGCCAACTGAACCAGTAAGCACCTGCAACATTTTTAGGTGAGGTTCTAGCATGCAAGACACCTAGAGACAGCACTTTTGTTACCTGGCAGCTCGTTTGCCCTTCTGAAACTGCCAAGGGTAAGATGTCAGAAGGCAACGAGATGCCATCCAGAGGGACCTGGATAGGCTTGAAAAGTGGGCCTGTGAGAATCAAATGAAATTCAACAAGTCCAAGTGTAAGGTCCTGCATCTGGGTAGGAGCAACCCAAGATATGAGTATAGGCTGGGAGAAGAACTCATTGAGAACAGCCGTGAAGAGAAGGACTTAGGGGTCACGATAGACGAAAAGCTGGACGTGAGCCTGCAATGTGCACTTGCAGCTCAGAAGGCTAACCGTGTCCTGGAATGCNGAGATTAGAAGGGGGTTCTTTACCCAAAGGGTGGTGAGGCACTGAAACAGGTTGCCCAGAGAGGCTGTGGAGGCTCCATCCCCAGCAGTGTTTTAAGGCCAGGCTGGATGTGGCCCTGGATGACCTGGTCTAGTGCATGTGGCGTCCCTGCCCATGGCAGGGGGGTTGGAACTAGATGATCTTTAAGGTCCCTTCCAACCTCAGCCATTCTATGTTTCTATGATTCTGATATGATTCAACCAGAGTGAGCTCAAGCAAGAAGACTGTGGAAGAGTCAAAGCAGAGCAGCTCCCAGTGAAAGCTCCAACAGGCTCCAAACTGCTTCCTCATCTTCAGCATCATTCAATAAATCTGCACCTGGTTGCAGATGCAATACCCAAAGCTGAACCAAAATTGCACATTAATGAAGATGGGAAGACAAAATTTCACGTCAAATCATATGGAAGCCTTTCCTTATTAATTGATTCCTAAATTAACTCTGCTTTGTTCCCCAGGCATGCCAAAGATCATTCAGCAGAACAGCTCCAAACAGGTATTGTACCACTGTCCCTACACACACCAAATTAATTCCTGGAATAGCTCCTCATCCCACAGCATGGGTTTTGTACACAGCAGAGAGAAAAGCTTGCAAATAGAAACTGCTGCACACAGAGACAGCATTTTAAATCCTCCATGAAGTAAAACATCCACTTCATTTAGGGAACAGTGCTAACATTGTTGTTCAAACACGGACAGCTGTCAATCCTCTCTTATCTCTCCAAACAAGCTTCATCCCAGAACACTCCTTTTAAGAAAACAAATTAAAATCAAGATTTTTAATTAAACAGAAGTTAGCTATGTTCTAGGCACATACAATGTGCTCAAACCTAAGCTCCCAAGGCAGTGAGATGCTGAGCAGAGCTTTCTTCTGCTCACCTCTATTCACCAGCACTTTCCACTGTTGCTCACTTTCCTTTCTCCATCCATCACCTTTACCACCAAACACCTCTTACCTCCAACCACACACAGCTCCCAACCTCCTCCTCATTATTCACATGAAGATCTTAACTGATGCCCTCAGAAAAAAGCAGTGCTCCCACTTCTTTCAGTGTCTTTAACCCCTTAGGATTACCTCCCCCCCACAAAAAAAAAAAGATCAGCAAAATAAAATATAATTTACTTTTCCATTTTCTGTTTCAGCAGCCAGAGTAACCACCAAAACTAGACTTCTGTCTCTCTTAGGCCCTGAAACTAAACGCTGCAGTTAAACCGATACAGCGAGAGCTGAGAGACTCAGAGCAACTCTGCTGATTTCAGGACTGGCAAAGCTGAAACAAGAGAGAGTTCAGAAGAGTGTCTAAAATTCACTGGTGCTGGAGAAACAAGGACAAGACACACACAACTTCATCACATGCTCTAGAACTAAGCTGTGCTGCAGTGAAGAGCCAGGTATTGAACCTAAGCAGGCTTAGGTGCACACAGAGGTTCTGCACTGCAGTTAATCAGGTGTTGATGTAATTGAATATTCATTTCCTGATGTCTAATTAGTTCAGAGTTGGATCTGCCAAGACTGGAAACTGAACAGTCAGCACCCATTTGGAAAAGCCAGGCTCTAGAACACCACCATCACTAGGCTTTTCCAAAAAGACAAATCTTTGTTATTGAAGCCAGCATCTCATGCAGTGCTCAGGAAAGCTGAGTCCTGCTTAAGGTAACTAATTCTACTAACCTACCACCCAGTTAAAAACCTCCAGCTTCATTTGAACTAAACATGTCAAAACTGGCATTTAGGTTTTTTTTAGTAGGACATCTCAACCTTGGCAGTAGCCAAATGACACATCTGCAAGTGCCACATGTCAGAGAAGAGGTCAGTGACTGAGAATAGGATCTGGAACAAGCACAGGCACATTTATTTGCACCACAGCAAGAATAATTTCAACTCTAAACAGGATAAGGTGCAAGAAGGAATGTGAGAGACAGGCAGCAACTGGATGGATGTTTCCTCCTTTGGCATGAGGTCAAGGAGAATGATGCTGAGCTTGATTACATCCTAACATACAGTTTATTCATGAAAGAAAACTGATTTCTAGACAAAACTGAGTAGCCAAACAGCATGCATGAGAAGCAGAGAAAGGACTAAAACCATTACTCATCATTTCATTTGGAGTGGCTTTTCCAAGTAATGGGTTTCTTCAGAACACTGTCCATCCCCACTCTGTATATACACAGCATTTCTCTGCTTCTACTTACAACTAGAAACCTGAGGCTTGGACTTCAGGTGTTAGAAGGCAAGGAGAAGGGGGAGGGGAAAAAAAACCCCAAACCTCAAACTGCACAATTTCTGTTCTCCAAGGGCAGCGGGAGTGGGGCTTAAACCAGAAGTAGTTTTAAAAAGAGCAGGGGTGTATTTTGGGCATTCAACCTGTTCTGTTTCCAATTTATGTCAAGATACCATCAACCTTCCAAGAAATATTTTTTAAGCCTAACCCCCTAACCCTCAATTCATGACCCCAGATGCAAATAGCAAACCTCCAGCACCTGGCAACTTCTTTCAGGTTAGCCAAAAAGAAAACCCCATGTGTTAATTTGAGTCCTCACATAACAGATGAGGGCAGGAGGATTTATTTTTGTTTAGGGGCATTTCAACATTACAAAAAAAAAAGCTAAAGTGGGAAACAGCCAAGATAAAGCTTCCTCAGGCCAAAGCAACATGAGATTAGCAAGGGTTTTGTCCAGTAATGCCCCAAGCTGAACTTGCTGAACTGAAAACCTCTCAACCGTTTGCTTGTCCTTTCAGTTGCTTTCTGCAGCAATCATTGGGGCTGATTTTGTTAATGACTCATAGAAAAGAGACTTGTGTTTCAGAGAAAGAAAAAAAAAGAACCCCAAACACACACAACCACCAAAAAAAACACACAACCTCAACCACTACTTGACTTCAGTGAAGAACAGACTCAGGCTTGGGTTTAAAAAGTGTTAGAAATGAAATTGAAATTCATGTGAAGAATCTGAACAACAGAAAGTGGGATGCTCCTGCAATGCAACTTATACTCTGGGTTTGTTATCTTGAAAGATAAAGTAGTTTAGGGTTGGGCTTTTTCCCCCCTCCCCATTTCTTTTCACAAGCCATGTGGTGTTCTGCACTGTGTGCACATGGGTTTTGTAGGAAGCAGTCTCAGTGACACTCCTGAAGCGCCTAAATCACTAAGGCTGGGATGTGGCCACCACAAACATCCTCCTCAAGCTTTCCTTCCCCATCTCTCTTATCACCTTCAAAAGGGAAATGCTGAAGGGTGCAGGCTGTTCTTTCCCTTGCACAAAGAGGTGCAGATACTAATTCTAACCTCAAATTCCAACTCTAACCTGGCTCATCTGAAGGAATCCAGAGTGGGAGAAAACATTAATCAGTTCATACTAGGTTCTGGTTCATCTCCCTTAGGACACACCAAGAGTATGTACAGGACTACAGACTGAAGCTGAGAGGAAGGGCTTTGCTCATCTGCCTTGACCAGAGGACACATGCAAGCCCATGGGCATGTCAGGGCATATCTAACATCTGGGCACCACCTATCACGCTGGCTCCCTGCACCCTCCAGGGAATCTCCAAGTGCTGCAATAAAACAACACATTCCACCTGCCTCTTTCTTTCAGGGAATGCTGGAACATGACCACTACACCTCTGGAATATGCTCACATGACATGGATTAACAGTCTTCACATCCTCTCCTCTGCACAGACAGGGTCAGAGCACCTGCTCTGTTCTGGTCACTGCTGTATCTGAGCAATGAGAAACACCAGGCATGGACTGATCTGAATATCCCTGGTGCAAACAGCTCACCACTGGAAGCTTCCAGCAGTCCTCGTCCTCTCCTCCTGTCATCAACTACAGGAACATGCTGCTTCTGACAAGAGCTAGAGTGTGCTGAGCCATTCCAACAGTCAACTCATCAAGGGCATCACCACAGCAGCCTCTGCCAAAGGCACCTCATGATGAAGGCCTGGCCTGACACTTGAAAAGCCACTCAGGGGAAGCCTCTTGGAGGCTTCTTAGTGGGCTACCAATGCTGTTTCTGAGAATAAAAACCAGTCAGAGTTGCCAGCTTCATAAGTGGAGCCAAGAGCACACAGGGCATCCCTTCAAACTGGAGGGAATCATCTGCTGCCACTACACCTGAAAGAAAAATGGTAGCTGTTTTGCTCAGCACAGTCTTCTGAAACATCTCATGAGGGGAAACCCTTACTGTGAAAGGGCAGTGAAACATCAGAAAAGAAAGTTTTTGTATAGAAGCAGCACTTGTAATGTTTCCTCCTGATGGATGCTGAAAACTGAGAGCTTCCAGCACTGGTGCTAGAAGAGCTTAATGCTGCAGGTGGAAAATACAACAGTGACTGGACTAGGTGAACTCACTGAGCTGATCTTTACACAACAGCAATGACCTAGCAACCCTCACTTGGAAGGTGGTCTTGCCATCTCCCTCCTGAACACTTCCCATGTCTTTGGGCTGGATACCAGAGCCCAGCAGGGACTTTTCTCACTGTGGCATCATGATGCAGCTCTCCTACAGCTCCAGACTCCTGTATGCTCTCCAACATCATAACACATCCTTAACAGCCTGACAAGCTCTCACTTGCTGAGCAGCATCTGTCCACAGTTAGCAAATGCTGGGTTTAAGAAGAAAAAAAGCAGGGCTGACTGGTTTCCCAACACTTCCCCTATGTAGTTATTTGGTGTTCAGCAGGGATATGGGGGCTATTTTTCAGCTCAACCAAATGCTTTCTGGACTGGTGTCTATGTGAGGCTATTTGGATTACAGAACCAAAGAAGAAAGCACTCAGGAAGCTCTCAGCACCCCCAGAATCAGCAGCTGGGGGAGGATGGAGACACAACACAGGGATTTTTAACTCTGTTTTAGCACAGGGTAATCCCCATTATACACACACACACACAAATTGAAGTCAGTCCAGAATGTGCAACCATAAGAAACATTTCCACACAGTGGTGATAGAAAGAACTAGAAAGCTAAGAGAAGATGAAGCTATTCCCCTTCAAAGCTTCAGTAAAAGCTCCCCCAGAGTAAAACCTCATCCCATTACATGCTAACAGCAGCTATAATGAGTTTCTACAGCAAAAACCCCAAATAAGTGCAAAAATACCATCCACAAGCAACGCTAAGCAGGTTACTTGCACTGGGCCAGAGCTCCCAGGTCACTTCCTCTAGAGCTTAGTTTGCTCTCCTGAAAACCTGCAGATGCATAACCTAATAATCCTCTGTAAACATGCAGGAGTGTCCTCCTGCCCAGCTGCAACTGCAGGAAGATTTAACACCATCCAGGCAGGCTTAACAGATATGAAAGGAGATCCTAGTTCTTCATGCAAGCTGCTGTGGCTGCATTATCTACAGCAGCTCTGCAGGTTCTGCCCATGGGAGCTTAGAAACAGTGCTCAGTTTTTGACAGGAGTTCAGGCATTTTCCTCTTTACCTCCCCCTCCAAAGGTCTGGATTTACCAGCCAGGAATACACTTGTTTGGGTTTGGGGGTTTTAATTCATAAACATGACTCTGTGCCTCCTCTTGTGATCTCCTCAGCAGCAACTTCCTGAACACCTGATAGAACAGGTTTACCACAGAACCCAGCCAAGGTAAAACTGGTACAGAACAGCTCTACAGCTTCTCCACAGCATCTTTACTTCTCTACAGCTTCTATTCCTCACATTGCCTGGTTCTGCTCCAGTTCCAGCATCATTTTGTGGCCTCTATTCTATGGGTGCATTTGTCTCTCTACTCAGGGAGCATGAAAGATTGTTCCAAGTGATCACCACAGATTTAACTCTGCTCTCACCTTTCAGTTCATCTTCTTAGAACACAGTGTTAGAAACCTTATTTCTGCTCTGATTAAAACTGCAAAGTTTCAAAGCAAAAAACAACCCCAAACCACATCTATCATCCTTCCTAAGATGCTCTGGCCTATGAAGTGGTTTATTGCCAAAGCTACAGCTCATTGAAGCTGTGCTGCTCACACAAGCTAACAGACTGGACAAGAAAGAGGCTTAAGTTCAGTCAGCAATCAGCTCTTCTCTACCTCCAGCCACCATCTCAACACTTCTTTAGGTAGTCATCAACTCAAGAAAGAAAGGGAGGAAAACCACTGCTCTGGAGATAGCATGTACCAGATGAAGATGATATTGTTCATGGTGTCAGAATACAAAGAAAACCAACAAGAATAACTAAGTGTCCTCTGTGGGTGCTCTGGTTAACTAAGCAGAATGAGGGGGAAAAACCAGAACCCATAGAAGGGTACAGAAAACGAAGAGTAAACATTTCATAGGCATCACAGAGGAATTTCTCAGCAACCAGAAGACATGATAAAATCATGAAGGTTGGAAAAGACCTCCCAAATCATCATGTCTAACCATTAATCTAGCCCTGCCAGGTCACCACTAAACCATGGCCCTCAGCACCACATCTCCATGGTTTTTGAACTCCTCCAGGGACAGGACATCTACCATCTCTCTGGGAGAACTGTCCCAGGCTCTCATTAATGAAGATATGAAACAGCACTGGTACCAGTAGAAACCCCTGAAGGACACCACTGGTCACTGACCTCCATCCAGACACTGAGTTATTTATTGACCACTACCCTCTGGATGTGACCATCCAACCAGTTCCTCATCCACCAAACAGTTCACCCAAATCTCTGTCTCTCTAATGGGGGGAGAAGGATGTTGTGGGGGGAAAGTGTCGGAGGCCTTACAGAAGTACAGACAGGTGATAACCTGTTCGATAGATCCAACAGGTCCTTGCCAGCTACACTACCATTTAAAGCACTCCGAGATATGCTTCCCCTTCCACCTTTCAATGCCTCTCCCCATTCTGAACAGAGATTTTTAAAGCCTGAACTAGCCAAAAAATAAATTAGAAAGCAGGTGGCAAGAAACCTCATTATTCTCCTCTGTAGATGGCTTCTGTGTGGATTTAGGAAACATCTGTGAGCATGTCATGGGCAGCTGTCCAAAGGGGTCTGGATGAGCCAGCCTGCTTCACACCAAGGCTCCTGCCTCTGGGGGAACACACACGATGCTGCTGGAGATGGCTCCTACTCAGGGGGCGACTTCTGTGCCTCTGAAAGAGCAACTCTGGTGCCACAGGGCGTGCAGACCTTTCCCCCTGGACACAGCACCAGCTACTCACAGCTCTCTGGGATGGAGTTACAGACCTGCACCTTTAAAGGACAAAGGGCTGACCTAGGTGGTGAAGATCCTGTGTAACAAGGGTGTGCTTGACTGGAACAACAGCCTTAGGATGCTCTCTAAATACAAATCAGTGTCAGCAGCAGTTTTATTAGAGGACAAGTTTCCTTGAGACAGTTCATACAAGCTAAGGGGTAATAGGACAAGATACTTCAGGCCCAAGTACAAAGGAGGGTGGGTAGTGGGGAAGGAGGAGAAGAAATGTTGTTGTTTAGGTGATGCTTGAACTCCACACTTACCTTCACTACTAAATCAGTAACACAACCCCTTTGTGTTCCACCGACTGACACTAATTCTTCCTTTGTCAGTTAGATTCCTTGCTGTTATAACAGCAGCAAGCCCCAAAAATCTATGGCTGCAGCCCCAAACTACATTTCCACAATAAAAATCAGTCTCCAAACACCAATTGCATAGAAATGAACCCCAAGAGGACAGTAACAGTCAACTGCAAAGCAAGGATTTCACCACAGAGCCCCCACACCTCTTACCTCCAGCATAGGACGGGCACTGTCATGGATTGAGAGTATGTGAGTAATGTTATTCTTACTCAACTGCTCTACATCTCTGGCATCTGCAACAAAGTGGGGGAAAAAAAGGGAAGAGGTCTTTAATCTCTGGAAATAGCTCCCTCCCCTCGCCACTGTGCATGCTAAAAACCACTTATCACTGGCACATTTCTTTTTCAAGCTTCTGGAAGGAAAGCAAAACCCCAGATGCAGCTGTTCAAGAACCCCCAGAGTGGGTAAGGGGAAGGCACACTTGTGACTCCCAAACAAATGATATTCTATATAAAGAACCAGCTTCAGTGATTCAGGAATGTGTTCTGAAGTCACTAGTTTCAAGTATTTTGCATCTGAACCCTAAGTCTGTGCGTGCCTGTGTGCAGGTGATGGCCATCTGAAGCAGCAGTCCGAGCTCTACAAGAAATAGCTTGCTTCTTTACCAACAAACCCCCACTCCAGGAGGTGTATTTTTACTTGGGAGATAGACCTGGTGATAGCCAGCTCCAAGAAATGAAGCCGGCCTTAAACTTGACTCGAGGTATTAGTGGACAAGCCAAAATGAGAAACAGATTCTTACTTCCTGTGGGCTCGCAGGGAAAAAGGTGCCTTTGGCCAATACATACCATCATTGTAAGCCTGAGGAGAGGTTGAGGTGATAAAGATATTGAGCATATAAAAAAGCAAAATGCTGCAGCAAGGGAAATGCAGTTGTGAAAAGGTGGTTCCTAGACCTGCAACTGAGGGGTTTCAACCATTCAGAACTGGAAAGCAAACTGGCGTGACTGAAAAGTTGATCCTGAATACTGCAAAAGCACAGGTTTGTTTCTAGGGGAAAGAAAGGAACACAGATTACCTGTCAACAAGCAACCAACCTTCCCCATGCTACACCATGAGGGTACTAGAAAACGACCTGAAAGCACCACTCATTGAGGTAAGAGTTTGCCCGTGTCCATTCGCTTCTGAGCTGTTGGCTTGAGAAGGGCACAGCACCCCCAAGGCAATTACAGCAGTGGTTTCTGTGATGTGAACACCTGCCTTCCCAATCTGCCCCTGCAATCTGTTCACATCAGCCTGGCTGCACACACCAAACAAAAAAAAAAAAAGAGCACTGACCACAAAGGTTTCAAAGCAGCTCTCTCTAGGTACAAAAATAACAATAGCATCACCTGTATGTTCTTTAGCTGCAGGCAAGAGTTCAATTAGCATCTCTTCCTTCATCTTATGCCACTCTGCTATAAAGTTTCAAGGCCTTTTCTAGATCACAAAGAGGAATTGGGCACTTAATTACACTGCCCCATAGACAAGATCCACGTAAGCACAACAGCAGGCCCTAAAATGTCAATCTAATCCAGTTATGAAAGTTGCTCTAAGGCTAACAAAGTGGAGAGAAGAGAGAATCCAAACTGTACTGATTTCATTAGCTACTGGTGGAGTCTGCAGGAGCAAGACAGATGCTTCAGTCCTTCAGGAGAGCATTAACCCAAACTCCATCTGAAATAGAATTAAGGGCTACCTTCCCAGGATCAGTAAAAGCTGCTAAGAGTCAGAGAGTGAGCACTGCAAAGAAGAAATGTTCATGTTTGCCAGCAGAGGTCTTCTAAACCAGCTTTATAAACAGTTTCTAGGACAGCCTTGATTCCTCAGAGAACACCTAAGGCAGGCAAGGGTTTGGAAGGCCGGAAGTCAGCCCAAGTGTCCCTAAAGTCACTGCTTTCTGTTCTCCCAAGGCTGAGGGCAGATTTCAGAGCCTGCTGGCTGGAGCTCAGTGTTAATACACACCTAGCAATCTCATAACTATCAGGATGACCCTGATGACTTCCCACACACAAGACAAACAGCTTTCAAAGGAAGCATGATCCAAATTTTATGTAGACCAGCCTGAAAGGCCCAATGGATCCAAGAGAACTCAAAAGGACTGAAAGATTTTAGTTCTTCAGTTAACCAAGGACTTGGCTAAAGGAATTCCAACAAATCACAACTGTACAGCCAGCGAGACTGCAGATATTCCTAGAAACAGTTTGGAAATGGCTATCCCAGGCTCACACCTCAGGGCAACCAGCAATTCCTCCATAAATTTAGGAAACAACCCTTCAAAACACAAAAGTAGAGGAGAAAAAGCTTCCCAGGCAGTGACTGTATTATCTGAACCTGAGCTTCAACAGAATACAGAGGGGAAATTCCCCTGGCACATGCCATAAGGCTCTACAGGTACCACAGGCAAAGCTATTTGAACAGCAGGACAAAGGAGAAATCCTGTCCCTCATGCCTCATACCACAAATGACTCAAGAAATAATTAAAGGGTTATGCAGAGGACCACCAAAAGCCAGAACCACCACTGCCAGAGCAATTCTAACAACTTCCTACTTCAGGTGACCTGAAAAAGGGAAAAGTATCTTCACACCCTCTCTCTCTCTCTCTCCTGCTTTCAGTTCCTGAATTAAACCCTCAGAAAATAGGAAAGAAACAAACTTTTCTCCCCAAAATTAAGCAGGAATGAATCAGATCCAGACACCCAGCAGAACCACTGCTGGGCACTGCCTCTTGCTACACTTCAGTAATGGGAAGGGCAGAAACTTTCCCCAGACTCCCCAGAGCAACACTGGACTCTTTTTGGGGGGGAATTAAACCTCCTATTGTGGCTTTCCCCTTCCAATCCAAAAGCCCTCAAATATTCCATTGGAAAAACTTGAATCTTCCAATTCTGATTTGGAAGATTCTGGGGAATAAGGAAGAATATGAGGAAGGAAGGACACAAGATCTTGAATATTCAAGGGAGAAACACTCCTGAGTTTCTGGTGCTTGCTACTGCTCCACCTTTTGCTTTGGAAGCAAACCAGCACCCATTTAGAAACTCCTCTCAGAAGAAATGGTTTGGTTTGTTGTTTTTTCTCTGCTGAAGCAGAGAAACAAGAGTTAAAAGCCCTGTCCCATCAGCTCTCTTAAGGAACAAAGCACCTATATGCACCCTGAGCACAGCTGCCTTCCAAGGGACATCAGGTTTCCGGTGCAGATGACACGTGAGCAACCAAGCCCACAGTAAATGCTTTGTCTCCTCAGGGGACTGAATTTCACCTGTAAGGTACCACTGGAACAACCCCAAATTTCCCCCAAACTAGAGGCAGGAAGAAGAGTTCACTTCCTCTTTCTCTCCCCTCTTTTTTCATATCTTCACACCCTCACACTCACACACACACACACACACACACACACAATTTGCAAAGCCATAACCCCTCCTGAACTGCCTCTGAAGCAGCCCAAGAGCTCCATTTCCTTCTGGGCTTGGAGACCAAACTCAGCCTTGCTATTTTGTATGGACACCTGTAGTTTCTTCTTGAATTTTTCTGCCCTCTAGCTGTGCAATCTCAAACACACTCTTTCAGGAGCACACCACAATCCTAACATCCTCCTGATGAGCAGAAGCAGGCTTACAGATCTTCCAAGATAAGAAGCACTCCAGCACATGCTGAGACCTCTGCTTTTTAAGTTGTGGACTAAGGGGGATTCCAGCTTTCAGTCCTTCCCATAATCAGGGCTACACAGAACTTTCTACCCTGCAGAGCCTGAGGTGGTTCCAAAAATCCCTCTCATGCTATGTGCCTACAGGTCTGTGCAGAAGCAGCAGACAAAAAAAGAGGCAACAAGCTCCACTCCCTTTTCTGCCACAGATTTCTTTCTTAGGCCTCAGTTTCTCTCCCAGTCCAACATGAAGGAGTTTGCACTTCCTCTGCCATGAATGGTTTGCAAGTTGATTGGTCAGAAACTCCATACATAAAGAGGAAATACTGCTGAATACTGAAGAATAATTCCACCATCAGAAATAGCTGTTGAATGTCTTCTCTAGACAACAACCCTTCAGCATCACTCCTACTTTCCCTCAGCAGGAAGGTAAGCACCCATCTAGGAACAACTGCACCTCTTTTCCCAGTCCATCAGCGTCCCCACAGGTCTTCCATGCAGCAGGGAGACAGGAGTGGGCACAGAGCAGTATTTTGATCAGGCTATGGAAGCTCTTGCTGTCCAGGCTCCCTGAAGAGCCAAGGCAGGAAGGAGGGGAGGTTGTGCTCCAGATCAGAATGATTCCAAGATTCCCTGAACTCACCTTCTGGAGAAGCTCCCTCCTTTCCATCCCCTCCCTGTACAGAGACACAGGGGGTGCCACAAAGCCAGAGATTTATTTCCCAGGCCATGATCCCCTTCCTGGTAGTCTCAAAATTCATTACTCACTTGCTGAAGAAATGCCACAGATCAGAATATGCCCCAAAAACACGGTAAAGAAACTCCTCCAGAAAGACGAACTGGTGCTTAACCAACAGCCTGTTCCTGAGGAGGGTGACTTCACTGCAACTGCTCTCAGGCAGCAAGGCAGGGAAGGTGTTGAGGAGCAAAGGACACAGAAAAAAGATAAAAATCACCTAAGTTTGCTTTTGTATCAGTGAAGTACTGTAACACCAATCTTCTCTCTTCCTCTCCAGGTACAGAAGCTAAGCTGAGACTACAAGCACAGCTCCTCACCATGGTAGAGCATAATGATTAAATGCAATGTAAGCACAGGGCACGGCAATAACTAGATCCATATTTTGTTTGTGTCTTTAATCCATCTGAAAACCACAGTCTCCACAAGACAAACACTGAGATTAAAGCTGGCCCAGCCTCATTCTCTTTTATGGAGGCAGCTGAAGCATCTCAACCTCTACTCTTCTCAGCTAGGCTCCCAGGAACACTTCCCACTCTCACCTCTCCTCCATGCATAGAAGTGACCTGACAAGGCCACTGAAGGACCACTGGCAAGGTGTAGAGCAGCACCAGCAGGAGGGTCACAGGCCCTGGCATCTGCAGAGATGCTGACTCACTCCACAACCTTGGCCAACTCCCCTCATCAGCTGAAAAGAGAACTGCACCAAGAAGCAGATGCTCTGCCCGAGTTTCACCCTCCTGGGTGGACTGTCAAGCAGGACAACCACAGCAAGAGGGACAGACCCAGAGCCACATTCCCTGGACCCATCCTGCCACACAGCTTGCAACCTAAAGGAGGCCCCTATCAAACATCCTCTCATCCCACTTCTCTCCCAAATGACTTAACAGGAAAGAAAAACACAACAAAACCACAAACCAACAACAAAAAAAGCCCAGAAGAAAACAAAAAGAGGAAGCACCATGGCTGTGATCAAGTTAGTTTTGTCACTGGCCCATGCAGAGATCCATCCAAAGTGTTTCCAAAACTCTCTCTTCCTCTCCTGTTCCTTGTTTTCCTGCTTGCTTTCCTTCTTCTCTCCTTTTCCTTGCTTCCATCAGGATAAACTCCCCTCCCACCCTCTCACTGTCCTTGCCATGGCATGATTAAGTCCTAGCCATTGTACTTGTGCTTGCAGCCCAGTGGGGCAAAAGGCAGCTCTTAACTCCAACATGTCCCTCTGGGCTGCCTGTCAGGGTCATCAGCTTCACACCCTAAGGGGCAGCAAGCAAACATGGCTCAGCAGGTCCAGCAGCAGGTAAATTGGGCAAAACCCACTGAACCCCCAGTTTTTGGGATGGGGAGAGGGAAGGAAGGATGGGCATAAGGCAGAGAGGAGGTGCAGCACCACCTAAACCCAATGCAGATGTTGTCCAGTCCTAATAGACCTATCAGGCAGCTCACGAAGGTATCACAGCACCCCCTGGGAGTCGTCTTCTGCTGTGGTACCCAAGCATAGGAAATACAGGGTCTCCATGCCTCACAATGACTGTGCAGGCACAACTGGTTTACTTCAGAGTAGGGACAGGCAGCTGGAAGTGCTGCTGGCAGAGTGCTTGGAGAGCAGGGCAGTTATTGAGATGCCTGCCTGAAGTGTCCTATGGTTTCTAAATATGGCTCTGTCTTTCTGTACTGAGAAAAACAATAAAGAAATAAACCTCATGCAAGAAGGAAAAGAAATGCAGCAAATCTTACCCCCATGGCATGGACAGGGCAAGTCTCAGTGGTCAAACAGCACCCTGCAGGCCTATGAGTCTCAGGAGCAGTGATAACACAAGTCTTTAGCAGTTGTTGTAAACAACCAAAGCCATGAAAGCCCTGAGCAGGAGGCATACTACCAAGCCTTTACTTATAAGGAGGGCTTGAAATCAGCCTCAAAGAATCTGCCTGGCTCACAGCCCTGCCTGCCAAGCACAGGGAATCATTTCAGGCCAGTGGTTAGGCATTCCAGCTGAAGCACGCTCCAAGGAGATGGGAGCTCCTTTTTCTTCTCTTCAAATACTTGCAGGAGAGAGCAATCAAGTTCTTCTTTTAAGTGCTACCAGGTGAACCCAGAAATGAAGCAAGATGGGGTGAAAGAAGCTGCAGTGATGGCAGAAAATTCCACAGCCCCCTGCTAAGTAACCCTAGAGATAATGAGAAAACTAATCTTACCTTTAAAGTTGCCAATGAACAAGCCAGGCAGAATCTGTGAGAAAGAAATATAGTATCAAATATAGATATCTTGTGGTAAGACAATTTGACATAGTTCAATTTGCATACAGGATGGAACATACTACTTTAGCAGACTATTGTCAAATGCAGCCTCAAAAAAGCACTGGAAGCATTTTGTGTCTCCTTGAAACCTTCTCAAACTCCACAGCTCCAGGCAGGCCAAGTCTGGAGAGCATTCCTTGAGATCTTGAGGACTCTCACATGATGGAGGCTCTCCAAGGATACTGAAAGTGGTTTACAAAGACAAAGTGGGCCTCAAAACACACCCTGCCCTCCTTCCCTCCCCACGACAAGCAGGGTTAAGAGTCACCCTCATTTAACTGATGAAGCTTCACACAGAAAAGGCAATTTGCCTAAAGCTGCTAAGCAAGTTGGACAAAGCACCACAAACCAACATCCCTCCAGCCTTCTGAAGGCAAAGGCATGCAAAGTCAGGGCTGCAGGACCCTGAGGAAATCACAACCAACCAGCTGAGCATTCACACAGGAAAGAGAACTGAGGAAAGACCTCAAGTTGCATCCTTCTCTCCCAGATCATAGAATCATTCTGGTTGGAAAAGCCCTCTGAGATCATCCAGTCCAACTAGCCACCCACTGCTCCCACTAAACCATGGCCCCAAGCACCACATCTACACCTTTTCTGAACACCTCCAAGGATCTAACCTCTCACCCCAACCCTCCCCCAAAGTTGCACAGGTCTCAGTTACAGGACTTTCTTTGACTGAGGAGTCTCAAGGTCAGCCTGAGGACAAGCCCATGCAGACTAAGGACACGTGCAAAGACACACACACACACAGGGGCTACCTCTCCTACCCCCTCCCAAGCCTCCCAACCTGGGAACAGCAATAAGGACGTGGGGGGGAAAAAAAGCCACCCAAGGACACACCACACACTTTCTGGCCAAGAATTTCATTCTCTGCCACCTGAAGTTTCTGACCCACATCCTTTGAAGAGGCCACAACTGCGGCTAGTAAGACCACAGGATGCATTTTGCCCTTGGGTGCATGCAAGACAGAAGTCAGCACTGACATCCTAGAGCCTTAGCAACACCCAATCGTCACCACAACAGCAGCAGCAGCCTCTAGGGCACGCCTGTTCAAAGGGAAAACTCCACCCATGCTGCTGGGTCCAGGCAGCCGCCAAGCATGGGGATTATCACCCCAACCTCCGCTGGGCTGCAGCCTTTCCTGCTGCAAGGCGACCCAGCTAAGCAGCAGAGGTTAGCAGGCTGGCAGAAGAGCCTGCCAAATAGCTCCTGACCTGCCTTCCAGCTGATAAAAACCATTCCTGTTGGCTGTTCTTTATCTAGCCCTGCAGAGAACAGCGAGGCTGCAGCACTCCTCACACTCCTGGCAACTTTGCTCGGAGCAAAGATTCCTCCCTCTCAGCTTTGCTGGGTGATCTCTCTCTCTCTCCTTGCCATGTCACACCAACTCACTTCTGTTGTCACCAGTATCACTTCTCCAGGGCCCTCACTGTACCCTGACCTGCTCACAAACTGAGGGCTGCCACGACACCACCAGCTAGACAAGAACAAGGTTCTTCAGTCTGGAGCAAAACAGGCACCTCTCATTTCTGCACAGCCAAGCTCCCCCAGCTCTCTCCCCATTTCCTTGCCTCTTCGTTCTTCATGTGCCCAAATTCACCATTCATGAAAAGGCAGCAAAGAAAACAGTGGGGCAGCTTCCAACCAGGGGACCAGGTAGGGAAAAGAACCCTTCCAACGTTCTGCACTCCCTTTCCACATGCATCAGACTGATTCATTATCTGAAGCACCCTTGATGACTATGCTAGAAGTGCAGCCCAAAGGCCACCATTCTCAAGCTAGGAATCAGAAGACAGGAGCTGCTCTGGAGAGAGCAGAATACTCCCAGGGCTATATTCTGCCAAGAAAAAACATGCTCTAAAGCAAAAGAGACTCAAGTTATGAACCAATTTTCCCAGCCCAATCAGCTCCCTCAACTTAAGCTTAAAAAAATGAATATCAGAAAGCTTTTCTGATGTCATTTTAAATGCCCTTGGTGTTCCCTGTCCACAGCACAAAGCTCAAATCACCCCACAGCAGCTTAGACTCCAGGACATGATTTCTGTGTCAAATATACACTCTCAGGAGACCTTACAAGCTTAAATTGCAGTCCCAGTCATTAAGGTCAGACATTATCCATTAAAGATACCAAGAAACAATGAAGGGGTTGCAAAAATGAAGCTTCCTAGATTGTTGCTGGCAAAAACAACCCCAAAGAGGTAAAATCCAGAAGTTTGCAGTTGTGCACCACGAAGCATCGTTGGAGGCTAGACAGGAAACGAGGACACCCTGCAACCAAGGACAGATGTTGCCCCTCTTGTCCTAGTCATTCTAGAAGCAAGAAACACAACTATGGGTGAAAGCTACCTGGAAAGAAGTGAATCTTCCTGCTGTGCTGACTAATACTTCAGCACCAGAGGACGGCTGGGAACTTTCAGCTGTGTCATCTCACACTGCCTTCCGTAACTGCAACTCCAAACCCTGCTCAACCAAGGCCAAGGGCTGCTAGGGGTGTGTGAGAGAGAAAGGGTGGGAGGCAGAAGGGAAGACAAACAAGGTGGTTGTTTTTGTGAACTTTTCAACCACTGCTTTCTGAATAAAAACAGGAGCCTCTTTCTATCAGCCAAAATAGGGAGAAAATGACTACAGACAAAATAGCAGCTGTAGAAGAAGGCACAGCCAAGAGGAACAGGACAGCAATGCCTGTCTCCGTTGGTATCTCGCATGGGAACGGCTCAAGTTCTCCACCATGCACCAAGGCAGAGCCATGCAATAGACAACAGTGTCTCCAGTTGCTAATGCTTCTCATTAGCCCTCTCTGGAAAAGCTGGGGAAGGGTCTAGAGCACAAGTGTTGTGAGGAGCAGCTGAGGGAACTGGGGTTGGTTAGCTTGGAGAAACAGAGACTCAAGGGAGATCTTCTCACTTTCTACAACTACCTGAAAAGGAGACTGTAGCAAGGTGGCAGCAGTCTCTTCTCCCAGTGAGCATGCAATAGGAGAAGAGGAATCAGCCTCAAGTTTCCCAGGGTAATGGTGGAGTCACCATCCCTGGAGGGATACAAAAACCACGTTGATGTGGCACTTGGCATCATGGTTAAGTGGCATGGTGGTGCTGGGTCTGCAGGTGGACTCCATGATCTTAGAGATCTCTTCCAACCTTAATGATTCTGTACTTCAATGGCTACTTTGTCACCGTTCCCTATTAATAAAGAACCCAACTCCTTGCCCAATGCTGCTTCTACATGCACCAGCACTGATGGGTGCTCTGGAGAAGTTCAGGGGCCTTCTGTGGTGATGGTCAGGAGCTGCAGAGGAAACAGATGAGCCCATCCTGTCCAGGGTTACAGGAGAGCACCAGGACTCAGGGAGAGGCATTTGCTGCTAATCTGAACTGCTGGAGCTTCTTTGGCTTCCACAGCATCAGCTCTAACTATCCACAGTGATTTACATGTCCTGTGCATCAGCTCTTCCACCAAGCAGGGCTTTATCTGCCCTTGTCCTAGGGGCAAACACTCAGCTCACTCCTCCAGAAGAGCCTGCACGAACAAATGGGCAATTAACTGTAGCAGGGTGAACTGAACACCAGGGGAAACTCTTCACTAAACCTGTCTTGTTCACAGACAATCGAATCTTAAGTGCTATAATCTCCTGTCATCATCTCAGCCACTAGAATTCAGCTCCTGGAAAACATCTCTGTCATTTCCAACCACCGACTTCAGGCTGAACTTTGAATGCAAGTCAAAGCTAGACACTAAGTCTGAAGACAAATCAGGCCACCCAGACAACTTCCTAAGTCAGACCCAATTACTCATCCTGTACTTATGGAAAGAAAAAAATAAATGTAAAGCTCTGAAAACTAGTAGTAGCTAAATCAATGAACACTCCCCAAGCCAATGCTCCTTCTCCAAGCAGAAAAAGGGTCTTTATGGACCAATGCCTTCAGTTTAGCTGGGGAAAAGTCAGGAGGCTTGGGTGGGCTTCAGGAAGAATCTAAGAACAACAGATTTTGGAAAGAAAGCTAGAAACAAAGAACAAACACCTCCCAAGAGGAAAGGGAGACCCCCAGCCCTTGGCCAGCACTAACAGCCACACCAAGTCAGGTGTGATGGTTGCCTGCTATCAAACACATCAGTATCATTTGACAGAAAAATAGGAGAGGGTGGTGCCACTTGGAAAGGCTCAGCATCCAAGAGCAGTGCCAGCAACTGTAGAGCTCTCTGGAGCCTTTCCTTACCATTCCCCATTACAGGTCACCACTAACCCTCTTCCCCTAGCATCAGTACAAAGAGATTCCCTCAATGAAACAATCCACCATCAGGGAAGCTGCTTATTTTCTCCTACCGCCAGCATACAGCTCTACCACAAAACCCATTCTGCAATAGGAAATTAAGGAAATTTGGGTTGGTAAGATAATACTGAATCAGGCAAATACTCCTCCGACACTGATGCTGCTGATGACCCCTCACCTCCTCTTGCCCCTCCAGCTTTTGCTGACTCCAGATCAAAAGCAGCAGAAGACCCAGAGGCATGTTCTGAAGGTGGCAAGTAGCAGACCTACACTTGGGACCCTTAGAAAAATCAACCCTGATGGCCAGTACCCAGTGGGGTTGAAGCTTCCTGAAAGGAGCCAGCTCCTCCCAAACTGCTCAATAGTTCATCCTCTTGGAGACAGCCTGAAGAAGGGAGGAGAAAAGCCAAAGCAGTGCTGTGCTTGCCCAGAAAGCTCTGGTTGGTATGTGGCTGGGCAACACTCAACAGAATTAAAAGGAGCAACTCAACCAGTTCCTGCCCACAAGGTACCATAGCAAGATGCAATGCAGACAAAGGGTGCTAAGCTTCAAAGGGTTCAGAATTGCCCTTTTTTCTTTAAGCCCCTCTCTTCCCCAGACTGTAACTTCAGAGGGACAGGAGATTGGACGCTAAATGCTTTGATAATTTCGCACACTCCCAGAAAAACACTACAAACATACCAGAAACCTAAATGAAGCCTGTCCAGCTGTGCTTCTTCCTACGTGGCCACTCCTAGAAGGTACCTCCAAGGGGTGGCTACACATCACAACATTATCCCCAGACTTTGAAACCAAACATGGAGAGAAAGACCAAGAGAAGACTCCTAGTCACTAATTCACCTGGACTAAGCAGAAAGATCTTTCCCTGCCTAAAGTTTCTCTTTCCATGTCTATCCGTGGGACAAAGAGGCTGCACCTCTCAGGTGGCACACTAAGCACTCCAGCTGCTCACCGATCTGACTTCCAAAGGCAAGACCTGGACAACCTGTTAGCAGCTATTTCTACCTCTTCTCTTCTGCTTTGTCGGAAGCCACAATGACAGCAAAGCTACTCCCAATGTACTGAAAGCAGGATGTGAGGCAGAAGAGATGACTCAACTTCTGTTCCTCATAGTAAGCTATATATAAAAGCCCAGTGACCACCACACTTTCATACCTGGCTTTAAAACAGAGGTGGAGATACTACGAAAAATCACGGTTATCCCTTAACAACCACCACCACGACCTGCCAGGGGAATGGTGGCTGACTGTAAGCACCCGCTGCCAAAAGGCCAACACCCTTTACACACCAAAACCACCTTCCTTCCTCGCTGCCATTTCCACGGGAGGGCAAGGGGCTTTCTGGTCCTACCAGCCCACCAAGGAACACCCCAAACCCACCGGCTGGGCAGGCAGAGCCTCCGAGGGGCCCAGCACCCACATCCCTCCCTCGTGGAGCAACCCGCTGAAGAGTTTAAATGCTTTGACCCCTGGAAAGCCCAACGCTCCAGGTCGTCCTGCCCAAGCCGGGGAAGAGGGGTGAGGGCTCTGCCCCCAAGTCGCTTCCCAGGATACCTTCGGCGGGGAACGCAGCGAGGAAGGGGCCGGGGAAGGACTGAAGGTGCTGGGGGAGGAGGGAGGGAGAGGACACGGCTGCCGTTACCGACCGTTGTGGGCTCGCTTCCTCCGGGGAAGGGGAAGCCCACGAGGCCACCACCGAAACCTGGGCCACCCCTTGCGCTGCGGCTGGGGAGGAGCAGGCGAGTCCCGGAGGAGCGACGCGGCCCTTGCCTCCTGCCCTCCCCTCCTTCCCTCTTCACGAAGCCGACGGGAAAAGCCTCTCCTACCCTTGCCCTTTGTTCTGGAAGCCCAAAGGTGGGCGAAACAAAGGAGGGGGTGCCCCACGCACACGTACTCCCGGACAGGGACAACGACGAGCGAACAGCGTTTACCTTGTTCATCCCATTCCCCATGGCTTAAAGCGACCGGCACGCCAGCACCGCGGGAGGAGCCTGCCGTCGCCTGCCGGTTACCACCCTACCGGCGGCGGCTCGGCGTGCATGGAGCAGTGCGTGCCCAGCGGGGTGGAAACCAGCGGACGAGCTAATTACTAATTAAAGATGATGGCCGCGGCTCGGCAAGGGTGAAGCGCATCTTCCCCATCCCCCCCTACCCCCCCGACCGGGCTGTTCTCCCGGCTACCGGAGGCGGGTTTCCGCTCGTCTTGCCCTCCCCCTTTCCCGGGAGCGGCGGGGCCGCGCCACCACCACCATGTGCGGGGAGAGCAGACGGTAACCGGCCGCGGAACACTATGGGTCTTGTAGTCCCCGCCCCAGGGACCGCCCCGCCAGCACCGGCCCGCGGCCACTACAGCTCCCAGAGGCTCCTGCGCCGCCAGGGCTCACCTGCTGTCAGCCCTGCCCCGCTGTTCCCAGGCTTCACCTGCGGCAGTCTCGCACCGGAACCGGCAGGGCTCACCTGCTGTATTCCTTTGTCAGCAGCTCTGGCAAGCAGTTTCTTTTTCTGCAAGACAAAAGGATGAACAATAAGTAACATCCCCGGTAACTGCAGGGATCCTGTTCTATGAAGAGCTCGGGTATGAATGGAAGTCTGAGCTCATCAGTTTCCTTCCCTGCAAGTCTGTAAGATGTAAATAACAGAATCCCCGAATCCCAAACAGGAAAGGGTGGGAAGGGACCTCTGGGGATCATCCAGTCCAATCCCCCTGCTCCAGCAGGGTCACCCACAGCAGCTTGCCCAGGATCACCTCCAGCTGCCTTTAGAATCTCTCCCCAGAAGGAGACTCCACAACCTCTCTGGGCAGCCTGGGCCAAGGCTCCAACACCCTCACACCAAACAGGTTTCTCCTCCTGCTCAGGTGGAACCTCCTGGGCTCCAGTCTGTGCCCAGTGCCCCTTGGGCTGTCCCTGGGCACCACTGAGCAGAGGCTGGCCCCAGCCTCTTGCCCCAGCCTTGAGCTCTTGCTCAACATTGAGCAGCTCCCCTCTGGGGCTGCTCTTCTCCAGGCTAAACAGCCCTGGGGCTCTCAGCCTTTCCTCCTGACAGAGATGCTCCAGTGCCCTCGGCATCTTCCTAGCCTCGGCTGGACTCTCTCCAGCAGTTCCTTGACTCTCTGAACTGGGGGGCCCAGAACTAGACCCAGAGCTCCAGTTATGACCTCATATTTCTGACCTTTGCAAAGAGCTCTGAAAAGTCCTGCTCGAGGGCAATCCATGTGAAATTGTTCTGTTAGACAGCATGGATGGAACACAAGTGTATCTAACTCGGTCTCCTCAGAAGTCTTGTGCTGTAGACCATTCACCGGCTTCGTTGCCCTTGTTTGGAATCAACAAACTCTGAAAGGAAGAGCAAAAAAAAAAAAACTCTTGATGAATCCCATAGCTGTCAGTATTCCTAAAAAAGAGATCACTTTAGTATGGCCTCTAATGCCAGGGATTTCTCTGTGATATGAGGATAAATTGAGCATTCCTCACTTCTTGACTTTGCAGGCAAGTGTCTCTGGCAACACCAAGTCTTCAGCAGCAGTGATTGTCTTCTAGGCAATCACCTGAAAACTACCAACCAACCAAACTGATACTGAAACTGAACCTTCTTAAACATTAGACAAAACTTCTGCTTTGACAGTTCATTGAGCATGTTAAAAATAAGTAAATACTCTCTCCTCCTTATCTTCTGATCTCACTTTCTGTTAACCCTGAGCTCACATCCAGCTGTAGGCAGAAGGCAAGTTGTGATCCACGATCTGTCAGGAGCTGATAAGACCTGGGCTGGGTTCCCCTGAAGCAGCATCACAACTTGGCTCTGAAAGGTGCCAAAGAAGGGAGACAGAAAAAGATGATTAGTGAGAAATAGCCAGAGGAATGGTTTTTCCCTCTGAAAAAGAGATATTTGACAGGAAGGAACTGTTGCACCAAAAATAAAGAACAAAACCTTAAAATTCATAGATAGCACTGAGCCTGCTTTCTAACCGCGCTGACAAACTCTGAAAGGAAGAGCCACAGGGCTGAGGAGGAGGGCCAGGGGAAGGCACAGAGCTTGAAGGACTCGCTGCTCTTTCTTTTAACGTTTCTGCATGGTAATAAACACGGCTAAAACATTTCCAAGGCTGTGTTCTGGATAGAAGAGAGAGCCTCCACTTACTGTCATGCATTCCCAGAGCAGAATTCATCCATTACTTGATAAATTCACTGCCAGGTTGGCTTTTTATCATGCCACTGTGAATCTGCAGCAACTCCATCAAAAATCCATGAGGCTGCAGCAAGCCTTAAGTTCTGCAACCAAAGGGAGTCACCACTGGTTTTACTTCAGCAAGGCAGAGCAGTTGGAGGACCATCATCTCCTTCTGCCTCATGCTCCTCTCTCACTTCCCCTTCCATTAATGGATTATACCAGCAGAATATGGAGTACACCAGGATGAAAGGGCTGAGCCAGCAGATGAGGCCAGAGTGGCACAAAGGAGGCTTTGGGGAAGGCAGTCTCCAAAAAAAGGAGCTGACAATTGAGAGAGGAGGAAATTGAGATGTAGGTTAGCTGCCATGGCAACCACGTACCAAACTCCTGCACTTTTGGGTTTCTGAACCTGCCAACAGCTACCTTTGGGTGTGCTTCAGGCACTAAAGAAAGCCCAAAAAAATTCCCACCTTAAAATGTGTGGTGGGCTGCAAATGAAGTGGAGATATTGGGGTTGCTGAGGGGTGCTGGGCTTCAATATTTAAAAACTAGAGCTGCCAAAGAAGACAGTGAAATCAGAATTCTCAAGACCTAAGTGGTTAAAAAAATACATGAATTCTTTCACATTTATAGCAGTCAGTTGTAATCCTTCACTTATACTGCTTTGTCTTGCAGAGATTTACCAGCTCAACCTGACACCTTTACCTCCAGCATGTATAGAAGACAGAAACTGGTCCTAGCAGCAGCTCTATTTATTTTTCACCCTGAGAAACTGCCATGTTATTAAAAAAAAAGCAGAGTAAGACCTTTTTCTTTTAATCCAGGATTCCTTGGCAAGACAGTAAAGCATCAGATCCCTGGAGAACAGAAACAAGGCTATCACAAAGCATGCTGCAAGGCACGTGTATATTCTGAGCTCCTAAGAATAGTTCATTGCTGAGTGAGAGTGAAAATATCCAAGCAGGTTCCCTTGATAAACCAGGGGCTGTGCTTGGCTCCCCGGGCACACATCAATGTGTCCTCAAATGGAAAAACAACACTGACAACCCAACCTCTGCTTCCAGTTCATATACCTGGAATCCTAGGGGAACACAACCTTCACAACATCTCTCTCCAGGAAGCCAACAGGTCATAATATCCATTGGACTTCTCTTGTGTGGTCCATGAAAACCCTTCAGAGTAGAAAGAAGCCATTGTTGAAGTTCTCACTGGTGACCATCCGTGGTTCAGCCATCATCTGGGAGATCAGCATGTGATCATCCAGCAAAGATCTTTGAATTGGCTCTAGGAGTAGCTGTGGTCAGTGCTAGGAGGTAGTTCCCCATCCCTCCACCATCCCGTGATGCTTGGGGTCATATCACAGCCTATCTCCAGCCAAAACACTGGCCAGAGATCTTTATTTTAATGACTCCTTTCCCCTACACACACGCAATAACTTCTGCTTTTTTGGTTGGACTCAGTGATCTTGAAGGTCCTTTCCAACCATGATGATTCTATGATTCTATACCTTAAGGTTTCTTATCTTTACAAGACTGAAAGTTGAAGCTACAGTTCTACTCCATATTTTGTCTCCTCAGCCAAAATCTCACCTAGCTGCCCTTAAACACCACTCATGAAAACACTGCCCAAACATCTCTAACACATTCCCTGCAGTCTCCAAGAGCATCCAGTTCCTCTTGAGATCCTTGCCCTGCTGCATGTCCTGGTGGCTCACTCTTGAGACAATAATATTCTCCTCCAGAGGCAGTTACTTGATTTTCCTTGCAGAGTTTTCCCACTTACTTTGATTATTTTGGACTGTGGCAACAAAGTCCCTCCAAAGGTGCCCAGAAAGCCTGGCAGTGTGTCTGCAGTGCATCCAGGATGCTGCATACCCAGAACACTGCAGAGGGTCTGGGAATGGGAAATGAGTTGGAAGCAAAGCACAGAGCATGCTCACAGCCAAGAAACACACCTCTTTGGCTGTGTAGGTGTAAAGCACGTGGTGTTCTCAGGGTAAGCAGCAGCCTCTGTGCCCCTCACCTGCTAAAAAAATCAATGTGTTTTCACTCCAAGGCCACCTGAGCCACCCTGGATTTCAGTGTGATCACAGCTCCTCTCAACAACTCTTTAGGAGCTATGGGGGTGTGAATCATACCAAGTTCAGGAAGAAGCAACAATGCCAGGACCTCAGACTGTCCTGTTTGCCTCTACATCTGTCTCCCTGTACTTCTGCAAAGCCCTGCTCCTGCCCAGCAGAGTTACCACCTGCTAACAAACTATGGCACTGGTGTGGCCCAGGTCAAGGTTGAGATGTAAACCTGTACTTCCATGGCACATGGTGCAAATTCAGGGTCACTGCACTACAGACATATCTCCTATGTCTTGTCCAGCACAAGCATCATTTAAGTAATGTCAGTAGGCTGGGATGGGTCCCACATGCTTGCAGGCTGACATCTCCTTGACCTTCTTTTCCACTGGTGTCTTTTTTCCCAAGGGAAGAACTGCTGGAACTGTCTTCCCTGTGTACACTCTGTTCACTAAGCTGATGTCTGTCTCCTTCTGCACCCACTGGACACTTTGCCATTGCAGGAGATGGTGCTTACAGCAGTCCCTGAGCACTTCAAGTGTTTCTGTGATGCTTCATTGTGCTATTTCAGAGTCTTGGTCTCTGCTAAAGCACCAGCAACACCCAGCAAGCTTCTAACCTGTCAAGGATTAATTCAGGGTCTCCTTGAGGTCTCTTCTGAGATTTTGCTGTTTGTTCTGATCCTTTGGTCCTGTGCCTGGGCCTTGAGACCTTGGTTCTTGGTTGTATATGGTTCTAGTTTCACTTTCCTTTGGGACTCCAGGTTAGATCTGCTCTCTCCAACAGCTCATTTTAGATAAGGGTGTGAGAGCAGCTGTTCTAGGTCACAGCAAAGAGCCCCACAGCTCCTCATCTTCACTCAGCAGTAGCAAGTAGTGGACACCTATGAGAAGCAGGGTGAGTACAGAGGGTTCCTTCCCCTTTTCTATCTTCCAGTTTCTGCCAAGCAGCAGGTCAGGTTTGTGAGCCAAGGGCACACCCAGTCCCTGGTCTGAAGATTAAGCTGGTGGGTTCAAGTTAAACATTTACAGTGACTCCAAGGTCTCATTCTTGAGGGACGTCTACTCTTTCAGAACTCTTTGCCTTCATTAGGGCTGTGTTTTGTCCCTGTGCACTCTTCTGTCTACCAGCATTGCCTTTTCTCTGCCATTTTACCAGCCAGTCACCTGATAACATGAGGTCCTTGTGCTGCTTCCTCAGGCACCTTTTAGTTTTGACTATCAGAAACAACTTTGGAGCATCAGCCACCTTGGCTGTCCACCATCTCTCCCAGCCCATTTAGGGGTGTGGTGGACAACGTAGGAGTTGCCATGGTCTCCTGCCCTTGTCTTCTTGCAGCTTCCTTTCACTGTGAAAGATGAGCAGCAGCTCTCACCTTTGCTTGTCATCCTCTAACCAGTTACTAGTCCACAAAAGGATCCTCCTCCAAAACAAAGCTTTTTCAGGAGCTCTTTGGAGTTTGGAGAATCCTGTGAAAAGACTTCTGAAAAAATACCATTATACAAATGCTGGAGGAAGGGAAAAGGGTTGGGGAGAAGGGTTAGGAAATTGGGATGAGGAAAAGGGTTAGGAAATTGGAAATGGGGAGAAAAGCAAATTGGAATGGGGAGAAGGGTGAAGAGCAGGGAGATAGATTTGTCTCCAAGACCTGTAAGTTTTTAGTCTTCCTGATGTCTCAGCTTTACTTTCAACTTCTTAAATGGCTTCAAGTTGTGCTGAGGAAGGTTCAGGTTGGATATTAGGAAGAATTTCTTCACTTGAAAAAGTGGCTAGGCATTGGAAGACGGTGGTGAAGTCACCATCCCCGTGATTCAAACCCCACGTAGATATGCTGCTTGGGGACATGGTTTGGTGGTGAGCATAGGAGTGTTGAGTGGATGGTTGGACTCTATGGTCTCAGAGGCCTTTCCCAAACATAATGACTCTATGAAAACTGTGCAGTCTGCCACAGCTTTCCCTGTGACCCAGCAATGTCCTTCCACCAATCCTCACAGCAATGCTGATGGCCCAGGCTGACACAGGCTGAACCTTCTCCTTAGCAGCAGACTTCCCAAGTTGTGTTTCCTTACCTCCTGCCCTGGAGCCCGATTCTGTAAACAAAAGCACTTCTGTCTCTTCACTTTGAGCATCTGTACTTTGTTCAGGGGCAAACCCACCTGCAGAAAATGCAAGAGGCAGACTCTGCTTAGCCTTGGGTAGGGTCAATGCCCATTTACTCTGAAGCCCACCAAGGTATGGGGAGGGTTTGTGTTTCTGCTGCTCATGCTGCCAGTGGAGCCAGCGAAGCTCTGTCAGCGCTTTCATCAGGAACAGCAACACCTTTTGTCACAGAAGATTCACTTGACCTAGTCTATCTGTAAATAAAGACAGACACTTCAGGAAATGTCAGAGTCTCTTTTACTTGCTTGTTATTTCACCTGCTTTGATGGTTACTTTAATGTTGGCTGGCAGAAAATGAAACTCCTTTTCTATTCTCTTCCTATCCAAACAGAGCTGTAAATGGTGTAAGATGGGCTTGGACTTAGGAGTGGTGCCAACACTGAGTAATTTTCATATCTAGTTGATAATATCTGACCAGATCTTCTAGAAGAAGTCACTATAGAAATGAAGGTAGATTTCCTGTGTGGCTTACAATATCATACTAAAATACAAAAGAAACCTGCCTGGGTTTCAGTTATGAAATAATAGATACTGAGCCATTTTCAGATTGGCTCCCTACTGCCCAAGGGTGTCAAGCAGGTGTGTTTCACGGAGTTTGTGAAACAGGAGCTCAGCTGAGAGCAAATCAACACTAGGAAGCAAAACCAGTGCTGAGTGATAGTGCTGAAGCACTGAGAAACAAGAATGGTTTTAAACAGCAACTGAAAAGATGCTTTAGTGTTGTTTTGGTTGGTTGGGGTTTTATTTAAATCACTCGCTTAGATCTAAAAACATCTATCTATAAACATCTTCTCTCAGGGTCACTCTCCAGTCTGGATTATCCCCATCGAACATTCACTCTTTTGATAAGAGCATAGCAGCAGCTTTGGAAGCTTAGAAAAACACAGTCATGAACCTAACTGCTCAAAACCATTCTTCTTCCAGAGCTTTATGTTATGGGCACAAAGAAAGGGAAAAATGGCAAGGAACCTTGAAAGCCTGAGGATCTTCACCTGAGCAGCAGCTATCCTGTCAGTCTGTAGGAGCAGAGGGCAAGGGTAGGGCACCTGTAATCAACATCTTACCTCCCCTTCCTTTGTGCTGGGAGCTGACCCTTCCATCGCCACACAGAGCAACAAGAGGTCTCCCTCTGAAGCATCACAGGGCTCAGCAGCAGCCCAGGCAGGAGGAGGTGGGTCCCAAACTGCTAGTAGAGGCAAAGGTGAGGAGGACCTGAGGAGAAATGAACGCAGTCTGAACAATTCTGGCTGACTGAAGTCCCTAAAAGCCTGGAATAGCTTTGAATTCACTGAAGGCAAATCACTTCATGCCTTAAAGTGTACAGAAGGCTTTTGACAGCTCTCTGGCATGGCTTAGGAAGATAAGACACGGACAATGGAGACTTACTAACGTGGATCATTCCCTATGCAAACTGGAAGCACACAGGACAATAGGAGGATGGCAGTGGCTCGGTGGCACCAGGCTGTCTGCAGAGCCGAAGGTAAAATCCCGCAGCAGGAAAGAAAGACAAAAGCTGCTAGAACAAAACTGAGCTGGACCAAAAGATCCCCTTCTCCTGGAAGTGTTTGCAGAGATTCAGTCCCCAGAAAACACGTCTGATAAGCCAGAGGGGGGGGGGGGGGGGAAAAAAAGGGAGGGAGGGAGGGAGGGAAAATTTCCTCAGAATAAGATTGCTGCACATTACTGTTTGGGAAGTCTACACAGCTACAGCCTCTGTGAGCCTTTCTGTGGTTCCACTGAGGATTTCAGTCTCTGGCACCTTTGATGCATCCTTGATTCTCTCCTGAAAAAACTTTGATGCTAAGCCATAAAATCAAGACCCTGGTTTCCTCTACCCCTGTGGCAAAGCCAGAACGAGGAAGAAAGGCTAAACTCGTTTTCTTCAGCCTGTTGCAGTGACGAATCTTCACTCAACCCAACAGCCAAAGTCCAGGTTTTCTGCACCTCTGGAAGCAAGATTCCTCTGTTCCTGCAGTACATAGTCATCCAGCTCCCCTTTTATCCTTCCCCCTCATCTTTGTCCCTCATTCATCTCACCATTCCTCCCAGTCCTAGACTTTTCACCAGCTTCACTGCCCTTCTTTGGGCCTTTCTACTCCAAACCTTCCTTAACAGCTGACTGAACACCCAGGTTGCTGTTGAGCTGGAAACCTGCTTTGTGTGCTTGTGACATTCAGGCTTCTGTGACATGATCTTGTGGCCTCCTGAGACACCCTGTGACAATAAGCAGCCCTGCCTGACCCTGGGCAGGGTGTCCCTGCATGTGTGTGGCACAAAGGTGAGAAAAATGAGCTGGTCCAGCACCTACGCAAGCAGATAGCATCAGCAGGTGGTGAGATGCAACTCTGGGTCTCAAATATTATTACTGAGGCATTTTTTCCATCACAGTTAATATTCTGAGGAGTTTCAATTGTCACCTCTGGGTCAACTTTTCAAGCCCACCAAGTGTCAGCCTAACTCTGTTTCCACTCAAAGCAGCAGCACTGTCCTTGACTTGGGGGTTGGGTGATGGTTGAGCACCAGGAGGCATTTCATTTCTTCTGGGTTGAAAGGCAAAAGGAACCTCCAACCAGAAGAGCCAGTGCCAAAGGCACTCTGGCCAAGTTAAATCCTTCCTTTTAACTCTGGGTCTCATTCCCCAGAACATTTTACACATCAGCAAATGTACCTGAGCATGCAGGTGAACACTTCAGGCAGGTGGGCACACAAACCTGGGTTAAAAACTTGGGAGAACATCTGCAAAACCCCAGAAGGATTAACTGTCTGTCCACCAAGGTAAATAAAACTTCAGTTCTCTTTATCCCTAGAGCTTTTAGACAAGTCTTGACTCTTTCTGAGCCACATCTCAAGGGCTTAGACAAAACGGCTTTTGACTTGCCAGCTCTGAAATTCACTGACAACTTCTGACACTTTATCCTAGTGCTGCAATCATCCTTTTAAGATTAAATGATTGTGCCATTCTCGAGCATCCACCATGGGCCTCCGAAGTTCAATCTTTGCTCCCAGGGAAGGTGGCTGAGCACTCAGATGGCCAGAGACATGGACTGTGTGTATCCAAAGCCCAAGTGGGCAAGGCCTGAGCAACCTGATCTGGCTGTGACAGGCTCCCTGGTTTGAGCAGGACCTTGGGCTGGGTGAGCACCAGAGATCTTTTCCCACCTCAGTTAGGCTAAGACTCAATGATTCTGCTCCTCTTTCCCTTCCATCACTTGCTGCTAAGGGATCTCAGATAAAAATGCAGCTATTGCAGCTTAGCCACCAGCTTTCAAGACAACACAGGCAGAATTCGAACCCTTCCTCCCAAAAACCTTCCCCACAATCTCAGTCCTCAAGACAACACAAACATCTTCAGCTCTCTCTCACTGTTAGGTGCCACCAGGTACTTATCCAGCTCTGCAAACCTAGCTAGTCAAGCTGTGCCTCAACCCTGCAGATCCCTCACACTCATCCATTCCTTTCAGCCATCAGGGACCAGAGAGAGGGATCCAGAGATCCTGTAAGCTAAAAATGAAGATCAATTCCATGATATGAGCTCTCCTTCCCATTCTCATCTTCCACCTTCACCACTGGCTGACAGGAAGGGTGGTGGCAAAGATGCTGGCTTTGAGATGGAGAAAGCTCAGGAGCATTTCCTGCACTTGAGATCCGTAGTGCAGAGCTTCCTAGGAATCAGGTCAGGGGCAAGAGCAGTTCAGCTGAAGCACACACAGACTATGAAATGCCTAATTGTCATTGTGAGGGCAGAATTCTTTCCTTAAAGCTGCTTTTGGTATCTGTTCACCTACTGAAGTCTAAAGATCTCTCAAGGCTACACCAGATCTTGCACCTCAGGACAATGGGGCTGCCACTGTGACCTCCCCTCTTGCTCTTCTTCAGCTGCTGATGCTGCTCTGAAGGTCTCAGCAGCCAGGACTATATTTTGAGATGTTTAGGAAGCCAAACTTCATCTCCACTGCTCTGAACATCTGCAGGATTTTAACTTTTACATTCCGAAGTGGAGAAAAACAAAGAGGTTTTTCCTGCTTCATCTTTCAAAGGGCAGAAATGCACCTGGCTGCATGCTGCAACCTGTCAGAAGAGATTCCTGCTCTCTAAGAGAGGTTTGTCACCTCCCCTTGGTCCTGGAGGTGAAGCTGGGAAGGGGCAGCAGAAACTAAACTCTTCCAGGCAGTTTCTGTTTCCTGTAGAGAAGAAGTTTGAATATCAGGTGGCAGATGTGGGTGGGGGAAATTCAAGGTCAGCCTTAACCAAATCTCAGCTTTTGCTGGAACTTCCCAAAGCTTTTCTCACCCTTGGCTCCTGAGAAAGAGAGAGCTTGCTATTTGGGGGTGCATTCCAATCAGAATGTCAAATATTTGGCTTTGGTTTGTTGTTTTGCAGCTTTCCAAGTAGTTCCAAGTTTCCTTTCATCATTCAGATCTATCCCTTTAGCCTTCCAGCCTGAGGTTAGCTCTAAAATGTTACCTCAGAGACACAGACCACAAGCAAACAAATCTGGTGGTTTCCAAAAGGGTTTTAGGCTTAAAACCTAATAAAGGAAGGGGGGGAAAAAAAAAAAAAAGGAAAAAAGATTGCTCATCTACCACAGGCAGTGGAGATAAAATTGACAGGACTGAAGCAGACTGAAGCCATCCTGACAGCAGCTTCTTGATACCATTTTAGAATGACAAGATAAAAGAAATCTTCACTGTGCTCCTGGCTAAGAAGGTCACTCAGTTCCAGTCATGAGCAGCAGCAGAACTTCCTAATTCAAGGGAGTGAGTCCATCAGGGGAGAGTTGGAGAGTGAAGAAATCATCCAGCACTAAGTAAACTCTCCTCACTGACTTCCTCAGGTGAAAAAAATTCACTGTCATAGAAGGAAAAAGAAAATGTAAACTCAGAGCTAGAATTTCTGATCAGGAAGAAGATACTTGTGGAAAGAGGTTGATTTCCCTCAAAAAAGCCCAGAGGGACAAAAGTCTTGAGTCCTTCCAGCTACCTAGTGTCTAAGGAACGGTCTCCTTTCTGGCTGAGGACTTTCAGGGTGTTGCAGAGTATGTGCTAAAACACACCAGAAGCCACCAGCTTCTTCCATGTGATAACTGATTCACCATACTGTGTCTTTCCTCCTCATTTTAACTTACTTTCCAATGCTCATGCCTTTTCTTTAGCTTCCTCCTTATCACCTCCCAGGTTTTTATCTCCTCTCCTCATTTCACATCTCTCACGAGCACAGTCCTTCCCTATTCCAGCTTCTGCTCTGTTTTGCATCCCCTTCCATCACTCCCTATCCCTTTTCCTTAACCATTTTTCCCCTCTGTGTTTCTCCTCCCCACACAAATAACAAATAACAACGCAAAGATGACAACTTGGTTATGTTCTGTCCTCAAGTCTGCTACTTCTCCAGCTTTTTGGTTTTCCCCTCTCTGACCTTTGTTGGACTGTGATTTATCAGGGAGCAGGTAAATAATCAACAGTGAAACAAAGAGATCATAAGCAATAATGAAACAGAGTACAAGGAATAGCTCTGATGAGCTCCCTAACACTTCCACTTGCATCCAGGGCATTGCAGAGACATCTCCATCTGCCACCACTGGATTATGATACTGGTGCAAGAGGAGGTGATGATGCTGCTGCAGGACCCAATAAAAGGCTTTCTGCTGGCAGAGATTTGCTGACCCAGTGCAGATTCTTGATCTGTGGATGAGGTTGTACAGCAGCAGCACTGGGAAGCACAGCTACAGAGGAACATCCTAAACCTGCTGGGAAAGAAAGCAGTGAATAGGCAACCAAAGAACATGTAGGAACACATCATGGAACCACTTGTGGTCCAGAGACACATGTGAAAAGCACAGGGAGAGTAAGGAAAGAGAGAAATATCTTCAGAAATAGAAACTCTGCAGATGACAGCAAGTCCTTCAGAAGCAGAAGTAAGCTTCCTGCTGGATTTTTTTGTCTCAAATTGAACTGAAGTTTCTGAAGTGAACTGGAGGAGTTTGCTCTCGTGGCATGTCATGTGCCAGAAGATAATGAATGAAGAACACACTCTGCCCACTGACATTCCTGAGTTGGGTTAAGGAGGTACCATGGGGTCAGGACAAGAAACAAAACCTCTGCTCTTCAGCTTTCAGTGAAGTCCTCACAGGATCCCAAACTGATCAACAGATTTATCAACACTTGAATATTCCTGAACACATCTTCTGCTGTCACCTGTCTTATAGTTTTCACCAGCTGGGAAGACAACAGCACTGAACTCTTTCTAGTCCTTCATCTGTAGTAAGATCAAACCACTAACACTTCCATTGTCATTCAGCTAGAAGATTCTAAAGATCCTGTGAAAGAACCAGAAGAACTCCCCTTGGTTTGGAGAGGTTACCAAGGGAGGTGCACAAAGATGACAACTTCTGAGCTGTCCTCGCAGAACAAACTACTGAGATGAAGGCAAATCTATGTGTAAATCCTCACCCACAGCACAGGATGATGTCCACAGTTCACTTGAGCCTGGGATATCTTAGACCCATGGTCTAATGCCAGTGATCCAAACTGGACCTGGAAATAAATATTGACTGAATGGGTTCAACTTCTAGACGTGTTCTCAAGAAGCTGAGCCACAGCTTGTGTCCTGTCACACCAAGGTGCTCATGGAGTTACCCCCTTTAGAGATACCTTCCCTGCACAGCCTCTCACCACCTTCTGATAACAAGATAGATAAAACTTCTACATCCCAACTTGTGAACCTAATCTTTATTGTCTAACAACACCTGAGGCCTCTTCAGTTCTTCTTTCAGCTGGCTGAATCCTGACATGTTTACTCTGCCTTTACCCAAAGCTTCCTCAGGCAACAGTTCCCAACACTTCCTTTCAGCAGCTTCCGAAGCTCACCAGTTCTAGAGAGCAGGACCAAAGTGACCAGTTTGTTTCATCATGGAACAAGCTTAGCTCCCACAGGGCTTCCAAGCCCAGTTACATCTACTGGTGTGCACCAGAGATTGTCTACACTGATGCTTTTGTTTCTCTGAGGCAATTTCGAGGTCTTTTCGCTCCCCCAACCCCCTTGTCCTGTTGCCTGGGACTCCCCCAGCTGTGGCTGAATGTGGATTTCCCCCTAAATGGGGAAGTCCCCAGAGCAGATGGGACTCACAGAGAGATGAATGCAAGCCTCCAGAGGTCCTGAGAACTGAAGAGCTTCCCCAAGGGACTAACAGGGGCACAATTCATTTCTTTCCTTGAATTAATTCCTCTTCACACTTTGGAAAAGAAAAACCAAAACCCAAAAAGCAAACCCTGACAAATCCTTACCAGACTCATGATAGTCCAGGCAGAGGATGCCTAGGCAGAAATGGAAGCAGGGATAAAGGTTATCATGCCTGCAGCCAGGACATTTCTTCTAGATCCTGGCTGTGGGAAGATAGCCTGTGCTGCTGGGAGCCTAATCTCAACAAAGAGAGATGGAAACCCAAGCACCATCGTGATCTGCTCCATCCCATCTCAGAAGCAGAGAGGAAGAGCTGAAACTCTCTGGAAAGCTGGATGAAAGAAAGATGGCCCTGGTAATTTTCAGCCCCAGCTCAAGATATCTCTGGAGGAGGTAGCTCAGAACAAGAGGCCAGGCCAGACCAATCCAGCTGACCTTGGGAAGGAGCCTGGCTCACAGACTCACAGAATGTTAGGAGTTGGAAGGGACCTCGAAAGATCATCTAGTCCAACCCCCCTGCCACAGCAGGAAAGCCTACGTCTGCAGAGCCACCAGCTCAGTGGCTAATGGTGGTCCTTCTGGGAGAACACTGCCCTCCTGCTCAGTCCAATTCTAACACATGAATCCAGACCCACTTCCAGAAGAGGCAATAGGAGTCTGACCTCAGAGGGACCATCAGCATCGAGACCCATACTGTGTTAGTCATTGTTCTACATGGATGAGGGCAGGAGATTGTTTCTTCCTTTGGTGTCATTTTTCCTCTGGTATTTACTGCTTCAAAGCTTCCCCTTTCATTCCACTCTCTACTATGCTCTGTCTTCACAGTTCACAAACCTTCTCTTCTCCATATTCTGCTTCTTTCATGTTGGTTTAGTGATTCACCTGCATCTTCTTCAGGGTCAAGAGCAGCTTCCCACATGGGGGCAGTTACAGGAACCTGGAAGCATTTCTATGAACATTCCTAGCAAGAAAGGAGCTTTGGAAACCAGAATCTGGTTTTTGTTTGGGTTTCTTTTTCAGATAAAGTAGTTTCATAGAGTGTCTTCAGTGGTTTCCCTTTGTAGGAAGAAAGAAACTCCAAAGACTGAGCGTTATATCATAATGGTACCGCCTGAAGGGTTTCTGAACAAGCCTTCATGAGCTGAAGCTTTCTGCATCCGATGGTGACATCTCTTGTTTACGCTGAGGTAGTGCAACCGATACTCTGGATCATTGCACCGAAGGGTGAATTTGGTTGCTGCCCTCCAGTGGACACAAGTTAGGTGGGATGATTCTTTCACCCACAGATCCAGCTCTGCCTTTTCTCCCGCGTTAGTGATGAAGATTCAAACACTGAAATTCATCTCTAGCATTGCAACTGGTTCAGATCCTGGAGCTTCTCCCTTCACATTCCACTTCCTTCCTTGTCTCCACTCTGTATCTTGAGATAAAAATCTTCTGCTAGATCCTCATGCCACAGATCCTGATTGATGCCAAGTTATTCCTTTCCTCCCCTGTTTTAAAAAGGCAAGAGAAATAAAGAGCCATAGGGGGGAAAAAAAGACTCTGCATTGAGTTTCCTGTGGGTGTCTGTCAGTGCATCTTGTCATAGGCTAAATCAGGGACTGACTTCCATGGGAAGAATATGGAAATGAAAGAAATGAAAAATGAAAGTCATCATGAATCTCAACCCTAATATTCTCTTATTTTCCTGCATGCTCTGGTACCCTGACAGCAAACAAGTTTCTCCTCCTCCTCAGGTGGAATCTCTTTGGGTTCCAGTTTGTGCCCAGGGCCCCTTGGTCTGTCTCTGGGCACCACTGAGCAGGGTCTGGCCCCCGCCTCTTGCCCCCAAGCCTTTGGCAGATCCCCTCTGGGGCTGCTCTTCTCCATGCTAAGCAACCCCAGGACTTTCAGATTTTCCTCCTTCATGCAAAGCTCTTCCAAAGCAATAGAACAACATGAAAGTAGCACACTGAGTGCAGACAGCATGAGGTAGCAGTTCAGGTTTCCGAGCTTAAACCAGGGATCTTCCACAATACTGAAGCGTGCAGCTGAGGTTAAATCATGGATAGTGAACTCTGCAGGAAGGGCAATCAGTTGTGGTTGCCTGGCACATCTGAAAGCCATTGTCTTACCTTGATGTCGCTCTGATCGCTATCAGAGATCAGCATTAGGAGGACAAGGATTCCTCTTCACTGCTCTCAGCAGTGGATCCACTCAGCCAGGGAAAAACAAGTCCTGCCTGAAGCTGAAATGCAGTTTCAGCTTTATTTCAAGTCGATTTCAAGTGACATTTGCTCCTGTTAGAATCTGTGCTGGATGCAGAATGAAGCATTTGGGAGCTCAGAGCTCTTCATTTGTCCCCTCTTTGTTTCATTATTATTGTTTATTGATTTCTCAGGGTGTCCAAACAGGATATATTATCTAGAAATAATACAGTTCAGGAATACTGATATATATGAGATATACATATATACCATAACATTAATACCAGTGCAACAGCTGCTTTATGAATTGGGTTACTAATTTGCACATAGAGCTACTAAAATCAGAATTTTGGCTCAGGTACTGCAAGCCCCATTGCTATCAAGATGTTTTTATCCTCTTAGAGGCTGTAATCTAAGACTAACCCAGGACAATAAGAGAGGAAGAGAGCCTGGTAAGGAAGAACTGGATCTCACCATGACATAATTCTTTGGGGCTGACAAGAAAAGAACATTTTAAAGGGAAATGTGAAGGTGTGTGTGAGTAGGGTAGAAGAAAATCCAAAGGTGTAGCTCTCCAAATCTGGCAGTTGATTGGTATCCACAGATTCTTTGGGAGGAGCCTCTGGTGCTCAGCACTGCAATAGCAAACAAGGCAGCAAGAGTAGATAAGGACTGGACTGTGACAGGTCCCACCAACAGAAGACTAGTAAGGTTATATTTCATCTGATAGAAAAACAAGAATAAGAGGAGAGATGTCTGTAGAAACAAGATGACATCAAAATATCAAGGTAGAAAGTTGGTCTTTGCTGAAACTTTTGCATGGTGCAAGATTGTGTGGCTGAAGCTAGGAAAAGAAATGACCCTGGGAGAGCCTTTGACCATCCTGAGCTCAGACTGCTGTTCAGACACTGAAAGTTGGCTGCAGATAGCATGATGTGGCAGTTCACTTCTCTGAGGTTAAATTATGACCCCTGGCAATTTTTTAGAAGGTTAGTACAAAGGTTAATTGGAGGAGAGATTAGCCATATTAAGCTGAGAGTGATGATTAGACACAGCCACAACCATGTGTCAGGAGGAGAGGTTGAGTGTTAGCTGGGCATAATTATTCATACCTAGGATGCCAGTGTGGCTTTGTAACTATTATAACATTAATTCACAAAAGGCAAAGGCAGTTATTCAGAGGCTGAGGCAGAAAGTGAACCAATCCTTTGTATTGCACAAGCTATTGGAAGTGGAGCTGTGAGGAAAACCACAGAACCACGGGTGCTGAAGATACACAATGAGTAAGGAAAGAATCCTAAGAGCATCATCACAGAAGAGGAGTAAGAGGAGAACTGTACAGATTCACTCCACTGCTGAAGAATTCAAGGAAAAGATGGTACCCAGAAGGTCCAGAAGTCACAGGAAGGATATCCAAGGGGACAAATTTTGTCTTTGTCCAAGCCCTGGAGAGCAAATTTGGCTACTGATGAAGGGATGGGCGTGCTACAAGGGGCAGCGATCATCAGGGGAACAGCAGCAGTTGCTTCCACCATACTTCTGTTGCCCCAAAAGCATCTGAAGCCTCTCCTAAGCTCCACCATATCTCATCTGCCAGCTCCTCCATCTTTATCTGCCTCTCACCAGCCTGGACATCTTTGGGCTAAGTCCTGACTAACACACAGCCTCAGTAAGTCACTGCAGTGAAGCTGGTGGCACTAGCCACATGTGAGCCATTCTGAGCCACCAACAAGGGAAGAACTTTCTCAACAGGCATGGAAATGAAATCATCTACAGTCACAGAAGATAGATCTGAGGCAACAAGGTTCAAACACCTCCTGGAGAAAGGGAGGCCCCAGGCTAGGTGCTACTTTCATTACTTGTAATGTAGTTTCATTATGTATGTAGTCCCTCTGCTTTCTCTCACAACTTCACTTCCAAAACCTTCTCTAGTACAGATGCTAAGGTACCAACATTACTGTAGCCCTGGGAGAAGCCTCCCCATCACTGCCAGGCTCCTCAGGAGCTGCCCCTTCCTAACCCCTTCCATGCAGCCTCCACTGTTTCTATTGCACTTTCTAAGCAAGCTCAAAGTCTCTTCCGAGTCCTTCAGCTCTCAGCAAAGCAAACACCAAGCAAGTCAAACAAACCCCCAAGTATGCAGCAGGACTTAAAAAGTCTGAGAGCCCAGCAGAGGAAGGAAAGAAGCACAAGGCTTTTAAACAGCTTCTCCTTTTTCACAAGGTCTTCCTGTGAGGGCTTTTTGCAGGCCAGCTCTCCGAATTGAGGAGCTACAGCAGCAAGCTGCAGTCTGATGCAATCAGGTTCTTTTCAGACCCATGGGGCTCACACCATTGAGTTGGCTGCTTTGAAGAGTTTTATTTACCTGGAGAAGACACTATACAACAGAGCTCAGCTCAGCTCCTCTGCAGCAGCTGCTCCATAAAAGCAGTGACTAACAGAGGTTGCAAAATGCCTTAGGATTGTGGATGTTGCCATGCAGACTTAATGCAGGAGTGTTAATACCATGTATTAGGGTTATTAAACCACCACAACCCATGGATCTCCCCCTAGGGAGTCACCTGTGGGTGAGGTACATCAGCTGAAGTTCTGCCACTAGGTTCCTCTTAGATTTAGGGATAGCAGAGGTTCAAATCCCAACAGGATCAGCTCATCCCTCCCTCTTTCCACCCAGAACAATGAGATACAAATGTGAGGCTTTATTCTGAGCACAGCTTCACTGCCAAGGGAAGGGACTGGAATAGAGGCACTGGAATACAGCCTCATTACAACCCAGAATAACAACTTTTGGCTTCTCTTTTACAGAGGAAGTGTCTTGGATCACAGCTGTGCTCAGAACCTCTGCACTCATTATGTACACTGCTGCATAGCTATTTTAATTAGTGTTCATCTGGGGTCTTTATATCTGTATGAGGGCATCCAACACCGAATAAACTGCTAGTAAAATGAAAGGGGTTTGTGTCTGTGGCATAAATGCAGTCTTGAACCACATACATTGACTTAAGAAGCACAGAATCAGACTGCTTTGGGTTGGAAGGGACCTTTCAACGTCATCTAGTCCAACCTCTTGCAGTCAGCAGGGACAGCTGCTACTAGAAGCACAGGCTCTCAGACAGTAGAAGCTGATATTACCTTAGGTAACTCAGCCAAGTGCCTAAACCTGGTGCCCCATCAATGTTCAGGGTAAGTAGAAGTCTCTACCCAAGCCAAGGGGAACCCTTCTGCTGACAAAACAATGATGTCATTTACTATCAAGACTGAAGATTTACATCTAAGCCTCACACTCTTAGTTTCATTCAGGTTATTTGGTTTTGATTCTGGGTCTTACTGAAGAGGTTTTCTTGGTTTTCATGCCTGCAGCTGTTTTCCTGTTCATCCTGCAGGACCTCTGATGGTTGCTCAGTTTGGAATATTGTGGCATTTTGGAGACTGGAGTCTTACATAGGGAAATAAAGGTTCACTGGCTTCCTTTTTTCACAGCTGCAGCAAACTATTTAGTTGCAACTATTTCTCTCCACATCCCCACCATGGCTGTTTAAGAACCAGAAGCATTCAGAAGAGCTAGTGAACAAATATTGCCCAGTCTCAGGAACTGGAGACAGAGCTAGGGAGCCAAAGCCCAAAGGCCCAAACCCACACAGGCTGCAGCTCATCCCTTAGCTCTTTGTTGCTCTGGAGGAAACCTTCCCAAGTAACATCTCTCACACATGGCAGCACTACTCCAACTGTCACAGCAACTGCTAGTTGCTGCTGGCTCAGAGTCACCTTCCCCTGACAACATCTGTGTGTCCTCTAGTGCAGAGGGCTCAGAATATTCTGGAACACACTTTGAGCCTAAACTGTTCCCCTACACAGCCCTTGCCTGAGAGACCTGCTCTGGGCAAGGGAAAAGTGATGTGTGTTTGACGTCTGACACAACCACTGCCATTTCCTTCTTATCACACAGGTTCCTCACCTCAAGAAGGGCTCTCAGCAGGGTTTAGGGGAAGGCAAACAGGAAATGATGCTGACAATGATATGGACACCAAAACCAATTGTCAGGAAGGTGCTTGCATAAGGCAGATCTTGGAGGCACAGGCATGCATTCCCACATCTATTTAAAACAGAATAAATAGTATTTCCATATCCTTGTACGTGAATCCCAGCATGTAAGCATCCCAAGATACCACGGAACTGTGGCAGTGGGAAAGCCAAGAATCAATTCTATGTGTTACACAAAGAACTACTAAGATGTTCTCCTTCAGAAACCTTTCAACACAGCAAAAGGAGGATTGTAGGTTCTACCCTGCTCCTGGGTGGGCAGGCCAAGCAAGAAAATGAAACTGGAATTTGCCTTAAAGCACAACGTTTTCCAAAAGCAATGTCAGGAAGAGAGGACACTGGCACTAGCAAGTCAAGCACCAGCCCACATCAGAAACCAGAAGAGAAGTGTCACCAGCCACGTGCAGGCAGACAAAGAAGTGAGTCACTGCATCACAAGAGATGAAACCACTCAAATGGGTGAATGCTGTGAGCAACATCTCCACAACCTCACCCCACACCATGCCCCAGCACCTGTAAGGTTCAACCAAAGCCTGAAAACAAGGCTGTGCTTCACTAAATGGCTCTGCAGCATAGCCATGGGCACTGAGGGGTTGACACAAGCAGTAACCAGAGCAGCTCAACCCCCCTCCCACCCCCATCATAATTTATAGCTGTCCTGTGAAGCAACACCAGATTTCTTGGCCATAACTCAGGTGTCCTTAAGCAGGAGCATCCAAGCTTCATCGCCTATAGGGTTTTCTCATGCAGGGCCTAAAAATCAAGATAAATTCACTTATATTAAGTGATTGAATGCTCAAAACAGAAGTCTCTGCAACTTTCCCCTGGCCAAAGAAATTGTTAGTGACAGAGATGAAGTATTTTTCCTGCCCAGTCCTGCATGTCTCTCCCTGAGTGTTCTGCCTCTAAACCAAAATCATTTTCCAGGTAAATATCTGCTCCCATAGTAAGTAGTTAGGGAAAAAAAAAAACAAACCCAAACCATATCTTGCTGTGCTAAATTCCACAAGGTAATGATGCAGGAATGAAGGATTCTGTTATGGGACAGAGCAATTGCAAGGAAGAAAATAAAACCAAAAAACAGCAAAACAAACACAAACTATGATGTCTCTAACCAAAACTATATGTAGAATCTTTTAAGACGAGCATCTGAGTTTGCAGAGAGGGAAAGGAGCTCACACTTCTTTCAACCTTCCAGTTGGCCTTTAGTTCATAGACTTAGAGTGCTTTGAGTTGGAAGGGACCTTTTAAGGTCATCTAGTCCAACCTCCCTGCAGTCAGCAGGGACATCTCCAACTAAATCAGGGTGCTCAGAGCCTCAGACAACCTGACCTGGGACAGTTCCAGGGATGGGACATCTCCCACCTCTCTGGGCAACCTGGGACAGGCTCTCACCACCCTCAACATAACCAATTTCTTCCATCTAGTCTAAATCTCTCCTCTTTCAGTTTCAAACCATCAACCCTTGTCCTGCCCTAGCAGGTTCTGCTAAAAAGTCTGTCCCCATCTTTATTCTAGGCCCCTCAAGTACTGAGAGGCTGCAGGGTCTCCCTGGAGCCTCTGTTGTCAGCTCTGCTGTACAGCAGCTACTACATTGCTCTTCAGGCTGAGCCCCTGAACCACAACAATATAATCCCACAGCAAATTGCTTGGGCTTGTGGTGTGACTCAGGATGATAAATGACAACAGGCCACAGAAAAGGGGCAAAAACCCCCATGGGGGAAGCAATGCAGATGCTGAGTGCCGTGAGAACAGAACAGATAACTCAGTTTGGGGAAATTCTCAGCCCTGCTCTTTGCTCTTGGGGTTTGCAGTGCTGCAGGTAGTAAAGAACAAAGCAGGGAGGGGAAGGGGCTGGGCAACACAGATATGTGGTAAGGAAATACTGCTGAAAGGTGAGAGTGTGGTGGCAGCGGTGGGAGATCTGCATGGCTGGTCAGAGCGGGGCAGGGAGGTGGCTCTCTGCTTCTGCCTTTTGTGTAGGAGGTCCAGCCACAAATGGGGATACCCCACACGGGGGGGGCCGGGGGGGGACGGGACGAGAAAAGTACGCATATAGAATCATAGAATCATTAATGCTGGAAAAGACCTCCAAGATCATCAAGTCCAACTGTCAGCCTATCTCTCCCATGCCACTAAACCATGGTCCTAAGTGCCACATCTACAAGGTTTTTGAACCCCCCCAGGGATGGTGACTCCATCACTGCCCTGGGCAGCCTGGGCCAGTGCCTAACCACTCCTTCAGGGAAGAAATTGTCCCCAATGTCCAACTTAAACCTCCCTTGCTGCAAAGAGAGACCACTTCCTCATCTTATCACTAGTAACCTGGGAGAAGAGACCAATCCCCACCTGGCTCCAGCCTCCTTCCAGGGAGTTGCAGAGTGAGAAGGTCTCCCCTGAGCCTCCTCTTCTCCAGGCTAACCAACTCCAGTTCCCTCAGCTGCTCCTGGCATAGCTCTATGCCACCTCCTACATGGGATGTATCTTGCTAACCATACACTAGTCATTCTCAACTACATCATGCAGAGCAGGTGGAGAAGCAACATGAGGTAGCTGTGCCCATTGAGGTGTTTTTAATCCACATTATAGCAACCAACTTAGCATTTGTCAAACCACAACTCTCAAAGAGTAAACATTAAGCACATGCAAATCACTGGACTAACAACTCCATAGAATCCTAGAATTGTTTAGGTTGGAAGAGACCTTTCAGGGAATCAAGTCCAACCCTTGACTCAACACTGCCAGTAGATCAAGAAAAGGATGGTGGAGGTCACCAAACAGCTGCTCAGGAGAACCACGGGGCAAGGAAGCCATGAAAAAGTCATGAAATGATTCTGAAAGGCTGGAGACACCTGTAGGCTGAGCATCCACGCAGCTGAGTATTTGGCAAACCAGACAGATTCGTGACTAACTCCCTATTTCTTTTGCAGCTTAAAGCGAGAGAGGAGCAGAGCCTCTGCTATAGTCGGATCTGCTGCCCAGCTTGTCTGCAGCAGCTTTTGACGTTCCACAGAGCCATTCTCAGCTCCCCAGCACCCTCCTCTGGGCTCCTCGGGCAAGCACCGTCCTCCTTTGCCTGAATTAGTGTCAGAATCACGAGTCCTGGCCTGAGGTGGAAGGCAGCACCCGGGAGGATCATCCAGTCCAACTCCTGTCCCTGCACGGGACAGCCCTAAAAACCACACCGTGTGCCTGAGGGCACAGTCCAGATGCTCCTGGAATTCCGTCATGATTTGTGGCAAGACTACTTCCCTGAGGAGCCTGTTCCAGTGCTCCGCCACCTTCTGGGTGAAGAACCTTTTCCTAACCCTCCCCTGGCACAGCTTCATGCCATTCCCTCAGGTCCTGAACCAGCCACCAAACAGAAGAGATCAGCTCCTGCCCCTCTGCTTCCCCTAGTCAGGAAGCTGTACATGGAGACCGTTGTGAGGTCTCCCCTCAGTCTCCTCTTCTCCAGGCTGAACAAAACAAGTGACTTCAGCTGTTCCTCATGAGGCTTCTCCACTAGACCCTTCACCATCTTCATGGCTTCCTCTGGACCCTCTCCAACAGCTTCAGATGCTTCTAATATTGTGGCACCCAAACCAGCACACAACCCTCGAGGTGAGGCTGCACCAGAGCAGAGCAGGACAAGCCCTTCCCTTGGCCAGCTAACAATGCAGTGCTTGATGCACCCCAGGACATAGTTGGCCTTTAGGCTGCCAGGGCTCCCGTGTTGATATCCTAACTAGAGTTTGGCAATTTCATGGTCTTCTGCTCATCCTTGTCCACACAGACTTCAGCCAGCAGCTGGGCTCCTTTCCAACCTTACCTCTCTAACCTAAAGCTGCATCAACTCATGTATGACAGCAGAATATCAGCTTGATGTCTGACCTTTTCTCCACTACACAGGAATGTAAACCTTACAGCTGGGATAGAAAGTCACTGTGAAGCACAAACACTACAGAAACACTGTAGTTTTAGGTCTCCCAAGCTTTTGTTTCATTTAAGGAAACAAAGGTCACAAAGGTTTTAATTTTTTTCATTAATTACTGGCATAGGCAACTTTACTTTCTTCCCCCTGCCTCTCCCCTTGGAAAACAACCAACACACACCAAACCCACAACCTTTAAAACTCTGCTTGGAGCTAGTGTTCAAAATCAAATCCAACAGGTAGAGCTGTGGAATAGCAGCAGATCTTGAAGCACCTGCTCAGAAAAACTCTGCTCTTTTAATATCAGAGCCAATGCATTGCCACTCTCAGTTCAAATACTCCACAAGGTGCCTTCCCCTGAAATCAAACTATCCATTTGCTTTTTAGGTACCAGTCAATATTTATTTTGCTCTGTATTTACAGGAACTGTTGCAGAGAGTGCAGCCAGCCTGCACAAAGGGGCAAAGAGTCTCATTCTCCCAGCTCCCAGGTCTGCTGGCCTTTACACATGGAGACTGAGCCTAGAGTCTGATTTGAAACTCCAGCCTCTGATTGAAAGAGGACCTCAGGCCAGAGATGTCAACCCAAAAGCACAGAAGAGATTACTAATTTACAAGTAACTAATAGATGTATCCCAGAATTTGCCCTGGAATGAACTGGTGACCTTATTCCTGACCAAAATCTGCTGGCAGAAACTGCAATTAAGTTTCAAAAAGCCTTAAATACCTGGGGTTTTTTATAGCCTTCAGTAGTGTTACAATATTGAAACCCCACAAGGTTTAAAACCAAGCTAAACTACTGATGAGAACTGTTTCCCAGGACACTCTTCCTGCTGATGGTTTGCCTTTCATTTGGAGACACTATGGACCTGCTAACCCCCAAGGTTATTTTCAACTCCAGCCAGAATAAAACAACTGTGTAGAAAACTCATCCTAGGCTTGTTGGTCATCTCATGTGATTCATTTCACAACTCCAGACCACAAGCCTAAGATAACAACAGTGTTCCTGGGCCAGCTATGGGCTAGAGTGATGCAATAACTTTCCCTGTAGGATATTACTTCTCAAGCTTGCTTTTTTCCCTTTTTGAGTGCCAAACTGCAATACTACAGTTAGAGCTGTTCCCTGCAGTGCTCACTGTAATCTACTGTCCAACAGGGTTTCTCTTACACTGATGATTTGTGAACATCCTTTTTCCTTGCTGCTTATTACTACTGGTGACAAAAGCTCTTAAAACACTTCCTCTAGGGCAGAACTTGCAATAGAGATGAATAACTTGTCCTCAGTGAAGTCTTCTGCTGTAAAGGCTACATTTGCACTGGGATCTGGAGGGTGCAAGAGCTATCCTTTTGCTATCTGGTATTTTAAACCTTAATATACTACTCCAGCGACAGATCAATGGGTGCAATACACTGTGTAGTAATCCTAGGAAAGGGCATGAGGAAAGCTCAAACACTTCCTGCACAGTTCTGTTCCAGTTCCTTTGGAAGCCAGACAACCCTACCCTGGTCACCCCCTGAACCACCTTTTGGAATTAGCATGGAGAAAATGCACTCACAAATACACTATTAGCACGTTCAGATGGATTTATACAAGAGGTATTAAGGATCACAAAACTGTGGGCTGCATCACTTGATATCAAGTGGAGGAGAAGAAAGGGATCACATAGTTCAGCTGCTGAAGGAACTGACCAACCTGACTGCTGATTAACTGAACCTGATTAAGTGCTGCGAGCAATAAAGCAACCTTAAGCATTGAAAGCAAACAACCCAAGTGCTGTAAGAAACCTAATTACATATTGCAAGTAAGTAACCACCTTAAGTGTTGTAAGTAAGCAAGGCAAGTGTTGTAATTGACCAACATAAGTGTTGTCTGTAAACAACCATCCTAAGTGCTACTTCGTATTTCCCCTGACATCCCTAACTGTTTTGGTTTGGGAGGATGTGTTGATTGCAACTGTGTCCATCTTTTGCTGATGGATGTGCCCTTCTGTTAAAGGCTTGGACTGGATCAGCCCCATGGTTGCTTCCAATCCAATCTGTGAGGACTCAGCTTGCCCTGAGCTTGAAGCCACAAGCCTGATCATTCCAAAGCACTTTAATTCTTGAACTGGAGACTTCTAGTAGCATCCAATAATGTGTTCTAAGCATGCAGGCTTTTAAATGAGGCCACAAATGGACATAACTTGAGGGAAATGTTAATTACTCAATTTTACACCTGCATCTCTTTCTCTACCCTAACGAGCTCTCCCAGTTCCCTCCTGGCAGCACCAGCTAGAGACCTCATTTAGTGAAATTTAGTCAGCAGCTGAATAATTTTTAATTAAATGGGTTACTAAACAATCTTCTTTTTCCTTTGAACTATACCCAATCTGAAAGGTCTGAATTCCATCACAGAATTATAGATGAAGAAGACTCAGAGAAGATTATAGATGCCATTATGAACCCTGCATCTAGGCAGAATAAAGAGCAGTAGTGGCTCTGCCATCCACAGAAAGCAGTCTGCAGGGACCTCAAGGTCTCGGGTGTTTCTGATACCATGTGGATTTTACTGAATATCAAAAATACTAGGTCATGTGTGAGTATTACTCATGCTAGCACAGTGTGAGTTCTTCACACAGCTCTTGGCTCTGCCCCGGCATCCTTAGAGATTAGAAAAGCAACTGAAAAGAGAGCCCTAAAATACGCAAGTGACATTCACAGCACTTAGGAATGACCATTCACAAGCAGTCTGATTGTATGAGGCTTGTGAAAACTGGTCCCACAACCTGAACTGCAAAATAATTGCATTGAGCAACCCAGACCAGAAAGTGCTGAGAGCAAAGTAAGATTATGCCTCTCAGTGTTGAGAGCCATGCCATGTTGTCAGGCAGCCTGAACCCAGCACTTTTGGTCTGGGGGGTCCTTGTGTGTGACTGTCGGCCTTAGACATAGCCTATATATATATTCCACTGTCCCATTCTAGATGAAACTTAGGATGTGGCCATCTCTCAATTAAGCATTTCACTGGAAGCCTTCACCTCACCACAGAGCAGTAGGTGCTCAGGTATGCACCTGAGACTGTTACAGACAGAAAGCACTTCAGTTTTTGCAGAGCACAGTTACTGCCCTTCCTGCCAGAGAGCTGGAAGGAGGCATGTGCAAGATGGGAACAGATTAAAGAGGATCTGAGCTGTAGGCCAGGCTTATGTCCTAATTCAAATGTATTATAAGCATCCTGAGTACCACAGCTAGCAGCTTAACTAACAACAGAGCATTCACCTTCACTGATTCCTGAGGGATTCTCTTCAATGATGGGTGCAAAATGCTCTGTGAAAAATTACCCTTGCTCATATAGACAGTGCCATCCTGCTTTCAACAGCCAGTTAAAACCAGAAACAGCATTTAATTGCAGCTTATAAGATCCTTGTGGGTCCTTTCCAGCTCAAGAGATTCTCTGATACCATCACTGCTTAGGAAACAGTAAAGTACGTTGCCAATTTATGCTGCCCACAGTCTACTTGGCTATAACCATTCCTGTTCTTCTAAGAGGGAGAAGTACACCTGAGCCCTCTAGCTGTAAAGCCAGATGGTGAAGGAGAACACACAAGTGTACACAGCTGCACAGTGACTTAGCTGAAAATCCCTATGAACACCCATGGGCTTTCCCACATGTTGACAAAGCAATATTGAAGCTAAGACAGAGAACAGGGGTAAAAAAAGGAAATAAAAAGGTATAATTATCATACACCAATATGTGCACGTATTGCCTTTCCCTACAGAATTAGCTCCCTTGGTAAAGTATGTAGTTTCCTAAAGTGAGAAGGGAGATTTTTGTTACCCTTTGGGCCTCAAAGGAATCCTGTCTGCCCCCTGTCCCTTCACAGCAGATAGTACTGCTGTTTGGGTGTGGAGGGCTGGGTTCATCCCCTCTGGCATCAGCACTGGTGGGCTTCCATGGAGAGCTCTAGGACCTGGAAGCCTACAGAAGCACTGGCTGGCTATGAGGAAGGATTTATGGGGACAAAGTGTCTGTCTAGATCCTCACAGCCATGATTTTTACACCTTGAGCTTTAGCAGGATTGTTTTTGTGCTCAAGAGCTGCTAATCTGATTTGTGCACATGGCAAAGGGGGGGTTTCTCACATAGCTGTACACACGTAACACATTGCCTTGATTAGCTTAGCCAAGAGCTGATTTTTCACTTTGATATTAAAAGAGTATGACATGACCAAGAAGCAATCTTATGAGTCACTGAAAGACAGTTCAGCCTTTGCAAACACCATGTGTTCTTTGTGGCAGCCCTCATGCCCTACCCTTATTTTAATGTAAATGCTCTTTGGATAATAAACATGCTGCCACTCCAGAACTGGAGCTCAGCATCAACTGAAACACCAGGCTAGGAATTGCTGCTGCAATACATCCTGTCACCACATGAAGAGAAAGGCCAGCTCTAGCACAGCCAGACCCCTGGAAGCAGCGCTGCACTAAGCCCTCCCTTCCTTGCAGTTGTCTCCTCCAATGAATACAAGCCTTTAGATGACATAAGCAAGAAATCTGCTTAGGCTTAGTTACTCTTATACAGGAAAAAGAAACTGAAAGGGAATAAAATGGAAAGCACTGTACATAAGTTGTGGGGAAAGCAGATTCTTGCCTTTAAGGAAACAACTTTAAGTTCCATGAAGAGAGAGTGAAGGATAAATACGAATATTCAAGTCATGAATATTCAAGGCTCTGCTTGTGGCTCAGGGCAAGCTGATCTAAACAAAACAAAATTATAAATGCTGGGGAAGTTCTTACTTTCTCGGACAGTAAAATTTAGTGAAATGATGTTTCATGCCATCCAAACATCCTGAGACATTCCTGAACTCCTCACACATTCAGCAGGATCGGTTAGTGCAGCGCACAGGGATTCTGATCCCTTGGGAAAACTCAGTAAGGACCGACTATTTAGCAGGACATGTTGGGAAAGGACAAAGAGTGCTGGTTTGAAACTAAAAGAGGAGGGATTTAGACCGGATATAAGGAGGAAATTTTTCATACTAAGTGTGGTGAAGCACTGGCAGAGGTTGGTACGTGTCCCCATCCCTTGAACCATTCCAGGTCAGGTTGTTTGGGACTCTGAGCAACCTGCTCTAGTTGCAGATGTCCCTGTCGAGTGCAGGAGAGTTTGGACTAGATGACCTTGAGAGGTCCCTTCCCACCTAAACCCCTTGTATGACTCTCTGCCTCCCGCTGCCTGCAACTAGGCAGCGGTGCTGGGGTGCTGTGGGTCCAGCCTCCGGGGGCAGGGCCATCAGCGGCGGTGGGTGCGGTGTCACAGGAACGGGGACACTCGCAGCAGCAGCTGCAGCACCGGGGTTCCCTCGGTCGAGCCCGAGCCTCCTCCTCCTCCTGCCGGTTCGGAGCAGGCGCGGCGGGAGCGGGGCGGGCCGAGCCCTGCCGGGGTTGCGGGGGGAAGTGGCAGGACGGCGGAGAGCGGCCCGAGGCTACGGTAAGGCCCCAGGGGACCGGCAAGGAGGGGAGGAAGGGGGCAGGGCGGAGCCGAAGCTGTGCTGGAATAAACGGCACCGTGCGGGTGCCGCTGCCGGGGAAGGGGGGCCCGACCATGCAGGGGGAGGTGTCCCGCGGGGATAGGGCACATCCTGCACCCCCTGCCCCCGGTGCTGGCCGCGGGGAGTCGCGACGGGGAGCAGGAAGCAGCGGGAGGAGGAGGAGATGTCAGTGTTGGCCAACACGGAACTAGGCCAGAGGGAAGCCGGGTGAGGGCTCCGGGACCCAGCGGCAGGGCCCGGCCCTTGTAGAGCCTTCCAAGGGCTGCAGGTGCCTGAGCCCGAAGAGCCTGTGCGACCCCAGGATACTTCTCCTGTCACTGCCTCTGGTCCTGCTGAAGCTTACAGCGACTCACCCTCTCTCTGCTCCTGGGAAAAACTGTTTCACATTGTCCTGCTGGACAACAAGTTGCCCACGAGCCAGCAATGTGTCCCTGTAGCCAAGGAGGTCTATGATCTCCTGATGTGCGTTAAAAAGAGTGTGGCCAGCAGCAGGTCAAGGGAGGTTCTCCTCCCCTCCTCTACTCTGCCCTAGTGAGGCCACATCTGGAGTCCAGGGTCCAGTTCTGGGCTCCCCAGTTCCAGAGAGACAAGGAACTACTGGGGAGAGTCCAGCAGAGGCTAGGAAGATGCTGAGGGGACACTTCTTCTTGTCCTATCACTTGTCCCACCTGCCTCCAACCACCTTTCAAGGCGTTATGGAGAGTGAAAAGGTCTCCCCAGAGCCTCCTCTTCTCCAGGCTAAACAACCCCACTTCCCTCAGCTGCTCCTCACAACACTTGTGCTCTAGTAGTTACAGTACTTTAAGATACATGACTTTGAACCCATTCTTGAAAGGGAGACCCCAGGTAAAGCAGCAAAATATGAGTTGGTGCCATGTTCAAGTCTCCCAACAGATTTCAGTACCCCCTGCACAAGAGTCAGCAGCAGCACTCCCAAGAAAACCACTAAGCCATCCCTAGAAACTTGCAGGGTGACAAACACATGCTTAGGTGTCTCCTTGGCCCTGCTGCAAGTCCTGTTTACCACTCAGGATCAACTGTAAAGGCATTTAACACCCACAACTGCCCCCTCTCCCCAGAGGGGTAAAGGCATAGCAGAGCGTACCTAATGGAGACAGCAACAGCCTCAGTCCTCTGCTCCAGCAAAACCAAACCCGCAGCCTTTCACAGGCAGGAGAACCGAGAAAAGAAACTCTGAAGAGCACACTGCTCCAGGTACAAAGAGGACACTTGCTGTCTTGTACAACCACAGCCCAGAGGGTATCTTGGAAGCAGCAGCTCTTACTTCTTCTCTTCTCCAAGCAGAATGCAGGTAAAGGTGGCCCCAGCTGCTCTTCAGACCCCTTTAAATACTCTTGCCAATTAAGAATGATGCAGGTGCCCATAGTTTACAGCAATTAGCAGTCACCTGTTGGGCTGAAAAATCTCTTTGCTCTACCATTCAGAGCTGTTAACTCTCCCATTGAGCCAATCTGCTGTTGCTGATAGTGGCACCATGAAACGGTGCCTTTCTTCTAGCTCTGTGTGTCTGTGTTGGAAGCGAACAGCCCTGCTAGTCTCTTGAACTTTGTCTTTTCTCAGCAACCTCTTGCCTTTCCTGATCAAAAGTGCTTCTGGGAAAAGTTCAGTGAGGAAGAAACCTCAAGAGCTTGTGGCTTGTGCCTCTGCTTGCTGGTGTGTGCTGAAGGTACCAGCTGTCTGTAGCCTTCTTTCAGGGTTCTGCCTCCTGAGAGACATGTTAGGCAAGAGAACACCACAGCTGCACTGAAGGCTTAAAGTTATTTGGCCCTCCATGGGGGCTTACTTAGCTACCACCCATTTCATAGGCTCCCTCAAGCTCTTTTTCTCTCAGTGCACTTAGGAGATGTGACCAACCTTTGCAAGTTCTTCTTTTTGAGGGGTGGGAGAGAAGCTGCTTTACTAACCCCACCACAGACCTTCCTAGCCCTTGTCTCCTTCAGTGAAAATCAGTTTCCCACAGCAGCTGGGATCTTTGTTTCACCCTCCAGAGAAGCCTTTTGTTTGTTTGAAGCTTCAGGCAAACCCTTTAGAGCTGGATTTGTGAAGGTGCCTAAAAAGTAGATTAAGAGCTCTCTGGGCACCTAACGGGTCCATGGTCAGGCAATTTAGAGAACAAGGTGCCTGTCACTAGGCACTGCCTGCCTTTGGGACTCTGGCCCTTGATTTTTATGGGTTTTAGAGGGGTTTTCTTTGCACATGGGAAGCATAGGGCCAGGACCCATCTACTGTTGGATAAAAACTATTGACAGCACTGGAGATCCTCATGTGAAGAAGTGGTTTCACATCTACTTCATAGAACTCTGATGGGTTGACAGGATAAATCACTGTGATCTTTAGTTCTGGTCCTCTGACAACCAGTTTGGTTTCAACCTGAGGCCCTTTGCTCAGTAGATGCTTGTGTCCTGCTCCTGATGTAGCCACTTGGTGGAACAGCTAAACACCTGCTAATGGCACTTCTTTTTCCTCCTTTAGACTACAGGTCTAGAAGTACGCAAGGTACTTGAGTTTTGGGTTGACTGCTAAGCCACACAGACTGCAAACATGTCTCTGGAAGACATCCACATGAACACCCAGGATTTGTCTGAAAGGAAACAATTAGATGCTGGAGGATTTGGGACAATTTCTTTGTGCTTTCACAAGAAACATGGCTATGTAGTCTTAAAGAAAGTGTACACAGGACCCCAGCGCACTGAGTAAGTTCCAGATCTTGGCTTTCAGTTTTGTCTCTCAGTGAATCTAAGGAGTCCTCTAAAGTCACTGGAGAGAAGTCTAAATAGTCATCATTTCCTATCTTTGGGTTCTGGAGATGCTGTGTGGGGGGGAAATAGGACAATACCAGCAGCTCTCCTGCAAATTTTCCCTTTTTTCCCTGCCCTCCCCGCCCCCAGCAAACTGCTTTGGTTTTAGCTCCTTGTTGTAGTGAAGTTAGCAGCACTCCAGCCCCCTTGTGTATTACTACCAAGGGAACCCTCTTCTCCCTTAAGAAGAAGCAGAGTGAGCCAAGCCCTCTGCTTTAATTCAAGGACTGAATTGGCTCTTGATTGCAGTGGATTCAGGCCACCTGGCAGCGCACTGCTACCTCTCCTACAATCCTAAAACTCTCTCCCACAAGTCATCCACTAGAGAGAGACAAAACCCCATGTTCTTGTTTGGCATATAATAAATAAACTGAGGTTTTGTTTTGTCACTGGAAAGGGAATTAAGAGCTTCTAGCAGCTTGCAAACTGCACTGGCAGTTTGGGATGAACACAGTTAACATGGACAAACCTGCCTGGTTTATTTGGGGGTTTTATTTTCTCACTACCTTTTAAGTCACCAGGTGGGAAAGCTTTAACAAGCAAGAGTGTCTCAAGATTTTCTTACATCCTGATGACTAGAACAGGAGCAATCATAAAAATAAGACTATTTAATATAATATAATCCTTCTTGAACACCCTTGGTGAGCTCCCAGCTGTGTACCTCTGACTATTGATGGGTTCTGCCAAGGCCCAGGTGAAGAATAATAGAATCAGGGAATTGGTTTGGTTGGGAGAGACCTTTAAGATCAAGTTCAACTGTTCAACAGCATTGCCAGGTCACCACTAAACTATCTCCCTCAGCACCTCGTCTCCATGGCTCTGAAACCCCTCCAGGAATGGTCACTCCACCACTGCCTTGGGCAGCCTGGGCCAGGGCTCGACAACCCCTTTTGGGGAAGAAATTATTCCTCATGTCCAACCTGAACCTCCCCTGGTGCAACTTGAGGCTGTTTCCTCTTGTGCTATCACTTGTTAGGCTTTGAATCCATCCTAAGCCAGTAACCCTTACTGAATACCTGAACCTCCCCTTGATGGATGGATCCACTGATGGATGGATCCACTGGGATAAATCCATTTGGCATGCAAAGCCAAACACCAGCCCCTGGGGAAAGAGACCAGCACGAGAGAGAGTGGTGTGTGTCTTGATTCTCCTTGTCCAAAGGCTCTTTTAGCCCTGCCCTTCTCCCACCCCAGGTCAGGGACTTGGATTTCATGTCTCAGCCTGGCACCTGAGTTCAGTGTCACTTCTGCTTTCCAGGTACAACGACTCCCTCCTGGAAGAAGGCAGGATCATGCGCAGGCTGCAGCATGACCGCGTGGTCAAGCTGCTGGGTATTATTCTGGAGGATGGCAACTACTCCCTTGTGATGGAGTATGTGGACCGGGGGAACATGATGAAAGTGCTGCAGAAAGTAAGCAGTGAATTCCATCCTCCCTTGCTGTTCCTCAGGGTGGAGAAGATGCTTGGAAGGGCTAGGATGTTCCTGCCATCGCCAGGGAACGGAGTCCTTGCTTTCTGATTCTCCTTTCTGTGTTAAAGAGCTGGTGGCAGCCTCATCCTCTCTAGAGACAGCAGAGGACAACTGTGGCTTTCCTGTACACCAGAGCAGACCACAGTTAGAGGTTCAGGGTTACAGGAGGGCTTGTAGAGATCTGTGGAGGATTTGTTACAGAAGAATGCTTTTGTAAACATGGAGTGGCTAGAATTACCTCCAAAAAAGCTAGAGCCAGGCAGGACCTTAGCTCTTTGTCACTATGGCTTGAGCAGAGGTTCTCTTGGAACCAAGAAACATACACTTTAAAGAGTGTTTCTCAGTTTGATGGTAGCACTTCTTGTTCTCTCTTAGCTCTGCCTGCCTTTGTCAGTGAAAGGGCGTTTTGTGCTGGAGATCACCGAGGGGATGCTGTATCTGCACGACCAAGGCTTCGTCCACAAAGACCTAAAACCAGAAAACATCCTGGTGGACACAGACTTCCACATTAAGGTACTTGTTAGAAGCAGGGTCAGTGGAGAAAGCTGGTGCTGAGGGTTGAAGAACCCAGCTGAGCTGCATTGGTTAGTGTTCCCAAGTGGGAGATGAAGCCCTTTGTCATCATGAGCTATTGCTAAGAGTGTTAGCTGTGGAGCACTGAAGTATGGTGGCCTGGAGGATCTCTGCAGACTCTTTTCCCCTCCCCTCCCCCCGGTGAAAACCAACTCACTAAGGGTATTTAAAAAATGAGTAATGGTGTTGAGAATGAATGAACTACAAAAAACAGCTAGAAATAAAACACCAGACCTTAACACAGAGACTGAAACAAAATCAAATGCCTTGTGGGTCATAGCTTTTGTCCTTTATTGCTGTAATTTCTCTTCCTGCCTTTACCCCCCTCCTTTTTATTCCTTTCCTTCTTTTGCCTATTATCTTCTCCTCTTTTGTCTCCTTTTTTCCCTTAGTCATCATTTTTAAATGGCAGCCAGCAGCTACAAAGCAAGCAGCAGGAGAGCACTTCAAAGAATGATTGACAAGCCTGCTCCAAAGCCCTTCTATTAACTTTAGTGGGCTTTTGGATCAAGAGACATAGATAGAGAGCGTACTGCTGAATAGACCTGAGTAGAATTTGCAGCAGTCCTCATCAAATGTCCTGTTTCTAGTCAAGGTGAGTTGCTGAAATCATCACTCCATTACAGTTTGAAACTACAGAATCAGTTCCTGTGAGGAGAGCTCTTGTTTGACATTTCTCACACAACAATTAGTGAGAAGTTGTTTGACAAGGTTAATACAGTAGCAAGTCCCAGTGCAGTGCCAGCAGCTCACAGATACCAGGTATAAACTAATTTTTGCCAAAAATAAAAATAGCATGATCTGCTTTCAACGTAAATTGGATGAGGTTTGGGTTTCAGCTTGCTTCTGTGGACAGGACCTAACTAGGCTGTCATCACACTGCCTGACAAACTGCACTGCAACCCAGGAGCAAATTCAGAATCAAGTCAGACTTCCTGAAGCAGCTGGATCTGAAGTGTCATTCCAGGCCACTGTTGTGTGATCTGTCTGCTTGAATGTGTCCAACATTGCCAATATTTCAAATGAAGGGGTTGTTCTAGGGAACTGCAAGTGTAGGAAGAGTTGTATTTTGTCTTCCTCTATCATTAGACCTCCTCTTACTTGTAGATATTAACTTGGACTCCTACTTCCTCAGTAGATGTCACTTAGACTTTCCTCTTCCTATGAATACATGACCTCTACATCGAGCCCAAAGCTTCAGAAACTCAAGAGGGAACAATAAGCTAGAGGCCAGAAGAGAGAAAAATCCAAGTGAGTTAGGAATGAGGCAAGCTGTCACCCCCGCTTTGCCTGATGTGATTCAGTTACACAACTCAGCCTGGCAGCTGCCTGTGGCCAAGAGAAGCAGTCAGGCAGTCCCATTTTCTTCCAGTTCTTCTCTCCTGTTGATCTCCTGTTCCCATGTGTCAGCACTGGTGCTGATCTGACCTGATGTAGGAAGCCAAACCAGCAGGTTACTCTTTACCTTGGCAGTGCTACCCTTCTGTTGGGGTCCCATGAACTGTTGAGTGTCTCACCCTAGGTGTTCCTGGTGTCACCTAAGTGTCAGTGCTGGAACAGGAGGAGCAGAGGGAGCACTCAGCAGGAGGCTTTGGGGAAGGAATACTTTTCTTCAGTATCAGCCCTGAGTCTGTAGTTGTAAAAGCACAGCCTAAGGTTGTAGTAACATCACCTTGTCAAGCACATAGCAGCCAGGTATCCCTGCTGTCACTGGTTCCAGGCTGTCCTTTTCCACATCTCTCTGCCCTACACATCACATCAGTTTGGATCCTCTATCTGTAGTGACATCTGAGGAAGTTGCACTGAATGCAATCTATATGGAAAGGGCAGGGAAGGAGAAGGGACATCAGCCCATTTCATGGATTACTTCTGGATTTGAACCTTAGATTCTTCTCATCTGGATCTTCTGTTCCACCACCAGCACTGCAAGAAGATCTGAAACCCGACTGTCAAATATGAGCAAAATCAAACTTCTTTCTTCCTTCCATTGTGCAGTGCCTCCAAGTGGAGTTAAATTTATACAATGAGGGCTCATCCCAATCATTCCCAGTTAGCCTTTATCTGGGGACAAAACACCCCACACAATGGCAAACAGTTTCTGTCTCCTTTCTCCTCCTTGTGTTTTCTGCAGCATTTCAGCTTCAGCTAAGTGACTACCAACCCATCCATTAGAGAACTGAGTACTGCATGACATGCTTGTTTATCTCCTCTTCACCCCAGCCCTAGCTCTGATGCATCTCCTCCTGCAGATTGCAGATCTCGGGGTTGCCTCCTTTAAGAACTGGAGCCGGCTGACCCAAGAAGAGACTGTGAGGCAGAAGCAAATCAAGAGCTCTTGCCAGAACAATGCTGGGACTCTCTTCTACATGGCCCCAGAGCATTTACGCTCTCTGAATGTAAAGCCTGTGGAGAAGTCAGATGTGTACAGCTTTGGCATAGTGGTGTGGGCCATCTTTGCTAACAAGGAGCCATACGAACGTAAGTGACTGCCACGAGGGCTGCCTCACAAAATGAGCTGACAACTATGAAGCACTTCAAGGTAGAAAGTTAAGATGAGTGGATTCAAATCACCTCTGGCCAAGAACAGCACCTGTTGGGCAGCCAGTAAGAAGCATTAGTTGTGTCAGTGCCTTCTAAGAGTGGACAACATCTGAGTTGGATGGTTTTTTGCTAACTATGTAGCTAAATGTTGCATGTGTGGCCACTTTGTGTTCACAGCCAGTGCAGGCTGAGATTCAGGTTCTAGAGAGCTTCATCTGTCACCCTTACGCTGGGCATGTCTTACATTATGAAAATAAATCTATTCTCAGAGGCTGGAAGGGACCTCTGGGGATCATCCAGTCCAATCCCCCTGCTCCAGCAGGGTCACCCACAGCAGCTTGCCCGGGATCACCTCCAGCTGCCTTGGGAATCTCTCCCCAGGAGATTCCACCACCTCTCTGGGCAGCCTGGGCCAGGGCTCCAACACCCTCACACCAAACAAGTTTCTCCTCCTGTTCAGGTGGAACCTCCTGGGTTCCAGTGTGTGCCCAGTGCCCCTTGGCCTGTTCCTGGGCACCACTGAGCAGAGGCTGGCCCCAGCCTCTTGCCCCCAGCCTTTAGCTCTTGCTCAGCCTTGAGCAGCTCCCCTGTGGGGCTGCTCTTCTCCAGGCTAAGCAGCCCCAGGGCTCTCAGCCTCTCCATCTTAAAATAAATCTCTAATCTATGGAAGTTAGGGCAGTGGATTCAGGTTGACTGTTGTGAGAGATTTGTAGCTGTAAATCAGTCCCATTTCTTTAAAGTCATCAGTCTATGCACACATACACAGAGGGAGCTGCTTCACTGTTTTTACCTCCACAAAGGCAGCAAAAGTGGTGAGCAGGACCCTACAGGAACTTGTATTTTTCAGATGGTATAAATGAAGCCCAGATTTGCTTTGGCATCCTGAATGGAAACAGACCAGACATAAAGGAGATCACTGGGACCTGTCCAGGGGAAATTATTGACTTAATGAAACAGTGCTGGGAACAAGAGCCAGAGAAACGGCCAACCTTTGCAGGTAAGGCACTGCTTTGGGGTTCCTTTTGATACCTATCCCTCAGTAGTTTGGGATGCAGCAGAACAAACCTGAGCATTCTCATCTTAAAATACACATTTTTTGCTTTGAAAAGAGGCATAGCCATTGCTATGGCCGGTAAAGTGTGCTCCCTGTCCTGTACACCAATTAAATAGGGTTTGGTCCAACAGTTGGTCCAACCCTTTTGCAGGGTCCCAAAACACAAGTCTTGACTGAAGGGTCTGGGAAGGAGACTAAGAGCATTCGGCAAATTAGTCAGAATTATTTATCTCCACTTGTCTCTTCTTTCTGCCTCAATCTGTAGTGCCAGAAAAATACCATCCCCCTCCCCCACCAAAACCCCCTCAAAAGCAAACAAACAACCCAAAAAACCCCAAAAGAACAACAGGGGGAAAAAAAACAACCCAAAACCTCAATAAAAATCCCCTACATGTAACAGGAAGTGGAGATTTGGGTTTAGACAGGCACACCAAGAGCTTCATCTGCAACAGGCATGTACTTAAGTATTCAGAGGAGATTTCTAGAGCAGGAGGAACCCATCTACCATTTCCAGATTTGACCTGCATGATCCACTGCTAATGGGCTGAGTTTAGGCTTCCCCTGAGCCTTAGCTTCTGATTTTCCCATGTGCAAAGTGCTGTTATTTCCCATGTTAGTAGAGGATTCCAGTAAATTCCAGCTTTAGCAGAGAGGGGATGGTTGTTTCTCAAATAGCTGGGTGCAACTTGTTTCTTAAAGCATGGTAACCAGTCTTTTGGCCAGTCTAGGCAAGGAAAGGTGTTGCCAGCCACAGGTCATAGACAGAGCGCTTTCACCCTAAAAAGCAATACAACCACACAAAAGTCCCTAGAAATCATCCTGTTGTTATGAGAATCACAGAATAGAATCATAAGATCATTTTGGTTTGGAAGAGACTTTAAAGTCCAAGTGACTGCCAGGTCACCACTAAACCACATCCCTCAGCACCACATCTCCATGGCTTTTCAGTCCCTCCAGGGATGGTGACTCCACCACTGCCCTGGGCAGCCTGGGCCAGGCCTTGACAACCCTTTTGGGGTAGAAATTCTTCCTCGTGTCCAGCCTAAACCTCCTCTGGTGCAACTTGAGGCTATTTCCTCTTGTCCCATTACTCATTCCTTTGGACAACCATTGACAGTATAAATCACTTTTGCTTCCCATTGCAAACCACTTTCTCTTTGTTCTTTTCTTTTGGCAGAAATTAGTCACATATACATGCCATTTTACTATCAAAATCTAGGAAAAAGTATTGAAGATGATCTGAAGGAGTTAAAAGTGAGTAATTTGCTAAGCATTTTCCCCAACCCCCAGTTCCAGACAGATTCTGCCCCTTTGAAGCTGATACTGCTCGACCAACCTGAGATCCTTCTGAGATAGACCAGTTGGATTTGGGACTGAGGGGAGAGCAGCATATGGCATTTACCTGGAGGTTTTCAAGCCCCAGCTGCACAAAGCTCTTCTTAAGGACCAACTCCCATCCCATAGGTAACCCTGCTTGGAGCAGGAGCTGGGCTTGAGGTCCCCCAAGGACCATTCTTACCTGAGGGACACTTGATGCTAATGCAAGAGTTCCTGATATATCCATTAAGTCTCACTCATCAGGTGAAATGTTATTCCTAGAGATTCCAAAGTGGCAGAAACTGATTTCAGGTGCAAAGACCTCTGTGAATTCTTGGTGATTTTTGTCCTGCAGTTGAAGGCAGTGTCTAATGAGTCCTAGCCTGCTGGAGACCAGGAAGCCACACTGCAGGAACAGAAACAGGGAAAAACTGGAAATCAGATGTTTTTCCTGAGTGTCCACACTGGTTTCTCTGACTTTTGTGGCTGTAGGTTTATAAATTAAAGTACTTCCTTCAATCACCATGTCTACAACTGTAGAAATGAGAGTTTCTAGCTTAGAGAATGTGATTGTTCTGAAGCACCAGTGGCTGTTCAAAGCAAGCAATAGAATTTGGCAAAATGAAATGCTGAAACAGACTTCCTGGACTGATTTGACCAAACTAACTCATGATGTAAAGAATCTACATCTAATTTATGACAGCAGCCCCAACTCAGGATCCAGGCCTGTTGGACTAGCTGTATTAGCTCTCTGCACATGTACATCTTAAATCACAGAAAATGGGCCTGAACATGAATCAGTAACATGAATCTTGTTACTTCAAAGCATCTATTCTGACCAGGGGACAGGATATGAATACAGCATCCCAGGCACATCAGTGTGGTGAGCTACCAATTCAGCTTCAGTACCAACAGGAATTTAGAGGCTTTGGCCCTAGCCTGTTAGTTGTTTGGGTTTTCCCTCCCCCCACCCCCCTCCCACTAGCAATCCCAGAATCCCAGCATGGATGGGGTTGGAAGGGATTTTTGGGGGATATCTAGTCCAACCTCCCTGCTAAAGCAGGGTCACCCAGAGCAGGTTGCCCAGGATCACCTCCTCCAGCTGGGGTTGGAATCTCTCCAGAGAGGGAGGCTCCACAACCTCTCTGGGCAGCCTGGGCCAGGGCTTATTAACTATAGATCCACAAAGCAGGATGCACATTTGCTACCTTTACCTCATCGTCTCACAGAGGTTGCTCACGGAAAGTCTAGCTGCAAAGTACCAGACAATCCCAAACCACTCTGGCTGGATTCAGCTCACACTCATGTAGGCAAAAGAATTGTTTGGCCAGCTCAGAGCGTTACACGCTGCATGTTCCTTCCTCCACTGAAGAGGGGATTTTGCCCTTCAAAGCAATGGGCTTTTTCTCTCAGGCTGTGCTCTCTGAGAAGATGGGATCTTTCTCCACAGATCCACAGGATGAGTTCCTCCAGGTCCCTTCCCTGGGAAGCTCTGCTCTTTCCTATTCTACCTTTGGTAGAAGCTTTTGATCATTTGTGATTTCTCATGTGCAGAAAAGCTGGCCAGAGTCAGAGGAACTGCTGGACAGGATGCAGTCCCTTCAGATAGATGCAGTACCAGAAGATGCCAGCAATGGTCAAGTAGGTAAGTGACTTAGTAGTGCATCATTATTCTGTGTTCTCTGCCAGAGAAAGAGCTGTGCCCACACACACAGGAAGGAATCTAACCATGAGGAGGCTCTGGGGACACTCTGCTTCAGCCCTTCAGAGACAATTGGAATCACTCAATAGATTCCATCTGCTCCCAAAGCTCATACCTACTGCTTCACCTTTCCCACCAGCTACAGTCTGAACCCATTTCCTTTTACACTCTTCTGCTTCCCTCTCCCATGCTGAACATTTTGTTTAACAGTAGCTTTTTCAATGGTCACTGTGATAATTACTTCTCATATCTGATCTTTCTTCCCATGCATGTAGTCATGCCACCTGCTTGCTCTAGAGGCTTTCATTTTGTGGCAGCTTTGCTTTCCCCCACTCCAGCCTTTTTCCTGATGCTCTGTGTACAACCAGAGCACATCATTACAGTGGTTCCAACCCTTCAAAAGACCAGAAAAAGCAGGAACAAGCAGATTTGTACATTCTTGGTTAGTCTTGGAATGCTGCAGGAGTTATGATGCAGATCAGAACTCAGCTGAGTTCCAGGCTGCAGTGGAGTGTCCTTTAATATTTGGAAGATGTAGGTGACACAGACTATTTGATCTGCTAGGTGTTCCTTGTAAAAATGTACTTTTTGTGACTAGGAAGAATAAAGCAGACAAAAAGGAGTCCTCAGGAAAGACCCAGGCAGGATATTTTACATCCTCATTTGCAAACATGACTTGAACACCAAATGATTTGTGCTGGATGAAGTAACAGCTGTTCCTTTGCATCCTGTTAGACTCCAGTTTGGCCCTGATGAATGCCAGTGGAGAGACACTCTTCAGTCAGACCCTACAAGGGCCTCCAGGAACTGCTTGAGGGGTTGAGACCTTGATGTCACTATGACAATTCTGACAGCACTTGACCAAGTGAGACTTGGACACTGGTTGCTTAACCAAGCCTGTGCTTCCTAGATAAAAATCTACAATCCTTATCAGTAAAGGCATTTTATAAAGTAACAATACTTCTGGCATGAGCTGTGCTTTCTCATTTCCCCTTTTAGACATGCCTGTAAAATTAGAGGCAGATTAATAGAGTCTAGAGTCATCACAACAGGTTACACATGCTTGGCTTTGGAATTATTTCAGCTGTTTAATTCTCCTCCCTTTCAGATCAGCCTAATTCTCTGCACAGCTCCCTAGGTCCTGTCACCAGTCAGGTAACTGAAGCTTCATCTCCTGCCTCCTCTGGGAACCAGCCTGTGGAGAGCTGTGAGACCTCCTTTATAGCTGCTGATAATCTAGAAAGGAAGCTGGAACGTGAATTCAACTACCACCTCTCTGGGAGCTGGACAGAGAAAGCACTTCCAGGTGACAGAGCTGAAATGAGAGAGGAAGAAGGGAGAAGAGTTTTCTGTGATCCCTTTGCAAAGTCACCTTCTCCTAAGCGGAGTGAACTGTACCCAGGAGCTGAAAAAGCAGGAGCAAACACTACACCCTATTTCTGTCCATACTCCTCTGCAACACCAAAACAGGGGAATGTGGATCCTTTCTATGGGCCAAAACTTCCAACAGGAAACACAGAGGGTCCTTATGGATTTGGGTCAGCCAGTACCTTTAGCCTAACTAAACTTCCTGTGCCTGAATCTGGCCAACCCCAGCAGCCACAGCCCAGCCTGAACTGGTATCCAAAGACTGCAGACACAGATGCAGGTGAGATTCCTCCTCCCCCAACATCTATGTTCCTGAAGACACATGTTCTCCAAACATAAAGCATCCAAGAGTGTTTTGTAGCTTCTGCTGATTGTTAACAGCTGGTCCCTGATAGAGCAAAGGTGAATTTATTCCATGAAGGTCTCTGTTTGCCTGAAGTTAAATCAGGTCACTAAACCACTCTAGCTTTGACCTCATTATGCAGCTTTCACTGCTTTCAGGCTGCTAACTTCCCAGGAACCATTTCTAAAGCATCAGTGTCACAGAGGAGTGAGTGTCAGCCCCAGTGCCTGACTCTTCAGCTGCCAACCAAGTCATAGCAGACAGCAGCTACCAGACCCAAGAGCTGCTACCAGTCACTGTAGGAAAGCAAAGGAGAACTTGGAGCTCTTGAAAACATCATGCTCATAGCATAGGTTCTGCTTGTGCAGAAACAACACTGGTAGCAGTGCAGAAAAGAGAAGTTAGTATTTGGAGCTTGATTTGCAGCAAGGTGACAGACTTCTGATCTCAGGGAGCCAACAAGAAGCTAAGGCTCCTAACTGATTTCTCCAAAGAGCTCTGCCTGATCCTGAGCTTCTGTTGGTATTTGCTAGTGAGCTGTGGAGTAGAAGGGTTTGGAGGCAGAGAAGGAAGAGAACACCAAGTATCAGAGCAAGGAGTATAAATAAGTGGTAACTAGAGACCTGTAAGATATTACTTTTAGGAACTAGAGGTAGCATGAGAGCTGTTATCCTGTTGCTACTAAATGTTGGGTATTTTTAGTGCAGCATTCTTTTCCAGATCATCTCACAGGAAAACCCAAGTCTGTCTAGCTGTCTGCAGGCAGAATGCCACAAAGGTGTTCCTCTGTGAAATCATTTAGCAGGGGCTGTGATGAGTTGTTTCTGGGAGTTTATTTGCTGAAGTGAATCTCAGACCTGTCATGTTAGAAGGCAGAGATTAGAACTGTCAGCATCACTAATGAAGTAAAACCTTCTGCTGGAAAGAGGAACAGATTTCTCAGAGGGAGCCTGTGTGCAAGAGTGTGGCAGCTACCAGACCCAGAAGCAGCTGAGCTGCATTGCAGCTCTTCCACTGACTTGTTGGGTGACCCTAACCCAACTGACTCTTAGTACCCCATCCAAGGATGATTAAGTCACTGAGGCAAACCACAGGAAGGTCACTGCTTTACCCAGAGTGACTCCAGGAGATACAGCCCTGTTAAGTAAAAAGCTGCTCATCTCTTTGTACTTGAGGCATTTCTCAGGCCATTTGCCAGTTTATTTTCATCATGATTTGGGGTTTGGTTTTGTTTTCCCTGTTCTTTTAGATAACAAGGATTCCATTCCTTTCACCATGGGAACTTTTGAATATTACCCTACTGCACCCAGAGCAAGCACAGGTGAGTGCCACAGCCTTCATCTGCCCTGGTAGCTGACAGGCTACACATTGCATCCTCATCAGTAAGGCAAAAAAACTTCAGGATCTTGAAAGAATTTATGTTACTGCTTAATAGCTTTAACCACAGCTGAAGGTAGCCATGAAATGAATCCTTGTCTCTAGCAGGAGCTGTATATGCTGTTAAATGTGGTTTTGATGCATCCAAGAGATTATCTTTTATGCAAGAGAGCTTTTAAACACATGAAGGCATTGTAAGGTCTCTTGTGCACCTAAACCAGTCCCTTTGATAGATTAAAAGTCAAGTTGCCGTGACTCTACCCAGCTCCTGAACCACACATGCCCTTGCGTCACCTGTCCTTCCCTGCTCTGGGTTATTAATACATATCTCTAGCTGCAGACCTCATGTTGATCAGCCTTCCTCAGGGCACAGGTCTCCACAATTCACCTGTCTGGAACTCCTCAAGTACCTTCCAGTCCTTCAGGAGTGGTTAATATATGCTCCTTTCAAACTGTGTTGCTTGGGGGCACCCTGAACTCATTAATTAGCCCTTCCAAGGCTTGGCCAGTTTGTAAGTGGTTTCTTTTGTGCAGCTTCTAGAACCAAATCATGCCTACATACAAGTATTTCTGACCAGCAGTTTCAGGTTAACAAATCTTAAGTGCATCTAGTCAGATGGTCAGAGGTGACCACAGGTTTCCACATTTGCAGTTGAGTGTGTAACAAGGGTGTCTGTGCATCTAACCATCATTTGGGGGATGAAATACAGAGATTGGTCTCTCATCTTAAGTATCTGTGCTTCAGTTTTACACCCAGGTTGTGCTATTCACCATTTCGACTAGAGTTGGAAAGTTTACTGGATGAATGTTCAGGAGAGAGAACTGTTGGCACCTAACATGACTAGAATAGTCCCTGGAGTTTCCCCTTGTGTGTGGAAAGCAGACAGCTGTTAGCAAAAGACACCACATTAGGTTTTGCTTCTTGACCTTTTGAACCACATGCAGTTGTTTATAAAACTGTCTTACATTCCCTCACACAGATGATTCAGTCAGGTACAACATAAGCAACAGCTCTGGAATTCAGATTGGATCCTACAATCACATGAAGATTGAAGAGCAGAATCAACATATCCGTGCTTCTCCCCTTGCTGCAGAAGCAGCTTACAAACATTATGAAGCCACGGGTATATTTGGTGAGAGAAATTGCTTCCTAGTTTTGCTGTTTTCTCCCCATAGATTTATCTGAGCGTGATCCTCTGAGGGTCACCAAATCCAGCACCTGGCACCACACAAGGAAACCATGTCCCTAAGAGCATTGTCCAAATGCTTCTTGAACACTGGCAGGCTTGGGACTACCCCCACTTCACTTGGATTACAAAAGCTTTTCATTTCTACCCAGCTGATTTTTGTTGGTCAACACTGGATTAAACTATCCCTCTATATTCCTAAGGAAACAATGAATAGTGTCCCAGAACACAGAACAGATCAGGCAGATATCAATCAGCTGTGAGAACTCCAGGAAGGAGCTTTGAATGCTGTAGATGTTTAAGAGACAAACTATGATAGCCTCAGAGGGAATCAGAGAGTGATTAAGGGTGGAAAAGACCTCCAAGATCACTGAGTTCAGCTGTGAACCTAACTCTGCCCAGTCACCATTCCAACCACATCCCTAAGTGCCAACATCTACACATCCTTTGAACTCTGCAGGGATGGGGACTCCACCACTGCCCTGGGCAACCCTTTGAGTGATGACATTTCTCTGACCCAACCTGAACAGCTGGGAGAGGACAGACAAGACAACAACAGGAGCAGAAGCACCTTTCCAAAACCCCATCATTTCCTTACCCTCTTTCTTTTTGCAGACAACACCACTGTCCTGAGTGAGAAACACCTGGACCTGGTGCGAGAGAAGCTGGCCAAGAGGTGGAAGCACTGCGCCCGGAAGCTGGGCTTCTCCGACCCTGAGATCGATGAGATCGACCACGACTACGAACGGGATGGCCTGAAGGAGAAAGTCTACCAGATGCTGCTGAAGTGGGTCATGAGGGTGGGCTCCAAAGGAGCCACAGTGGGCAAGCTTGCCAAAGCTCTCTTTGACTGCCAGAGACTGGATCTTCTCACCAGCCTAATGCAGATCAAAGATGAATAAGTTGACTGGGGGGAAAACGAGGACGTGGTTTTCCTGAGGACCTTCCAATGCCCAGGAATAGTTCTGCACAGACTATCCGGAGCTCTCCTTTCTGCACAGACTATACGGAAGACACTTCTTTTATCTGCCAAGCAGTTTTCAGTGAGTGCCTCCAGTAAATCAACAAGTTCCTGTCAAAAGAGTTAGTGTTCCAGAGGACAGAAGAAAAGCAGCAATTTCCAGGTAAATAAAATGATTGTCCAACTAGAACAACAACAGACTGCAACACCATTCTTGATTAAAGAAGGATTTGCAATACGACAGGTCCAGAGTCTCTCTTAAAACGTGTTGATACCTCTGTTCAGTTCTGCACAACACTGGTGTCACAGATTCACCAAGTGATTAAGGTTAGAAGGACCACCAGAGGTCATCCAGTCCAACCCCCCTGCTAAAGCAGAGCCATCCAGAGCAGCTTGCCCAGGATCACCTCCAGATGGGCTTGGAATCTCTCCAGGGAAGGAGACTCCACAACCTCTCTGGGCAGCCTGGGCCAGGGCTCTGCTCCCCGCAGCGTGGCAGGTTTCCCCTCCTAGCACAGCAGGGAGCATCAGGAGTCAGTTGAGCGATGCTCATCTGTTCCTCACCACCCTACGGCAGCTAGGGAAAGTGCAGCTCTCACCCTCTAGCCTTAACACAGCCTCTGGGGAGAGGGGGAGGCGAAGTTAGGGTCAGAACAGAGGCTAAAGCACAGAGTCCAGAAGCTACTTTTGTGCTGGAGGAAGCATTGCTAGGAGGGAGGCAAAGGAGACCAGATGCTGGGTTACTCTCTCCTCTCCAGCTTTAAGTAGGTCACTTCCTTCCTCTTTAGCACAGTTTCCTCTTTTCTTCAGTACAAATACTAACTTCTGCCAGAACTAAGCTGTGATCAGATAATAAGCACTAAAGCTTTTAAAGCCCAGAGAGAGAGGGTTGATGAGAGCTGTTTGAGACCAAAACCCACGCTAATCCCCTTAAGAGACCAGTAATACTGCTCAAATTTGGAATGAGAGGCTGCAATTCCTCTACATCCCACTCACATCTTGGGTCAAGAGAACTAAAGGCAGCACCAGAAGGGACATCTGGGTCACTTTGGAGTCATCAGGCAGCTATTTATGAATATATAGACACTACTCAAACTGTCAGACAACTACCCTCTCCTAGCATGTGAAACATACAGGGAAACAAAAAGAAAACAGTTCTCAAATGCATGTCTGTGTCTTGGTTGCATCCCCAGCCTGAAGCATTCTTTGAGCCAAGGTAGCCAGGATTTTTTTATCCCCTGGCTGTTCTGCTCATGCCAACACCACCTTTTCTTGGTGGTGTAAGCCTGGTTGTTCTCAGCTTGGCTAAACAGGTTTCCTGCTACACCACCACATGCTGCTACTCCTCCTACATCACAGCCTCAGAGATCATTCCATGTCCTCTCAAGGTCAATACAATTTTCACATCTTTACTCTGAATCTGGTGATTCACCACTACCCAAACCCTGCTGCTTCATGGAACTGGAGCAGAGAGGTTTTTTCCTAAAGTAAAACCACTTTCTGCTCTAATGATCAACACGCAAGGGGCACAAGAGCCCAGGTATCAAAACAGGCATGAAAACAAGCAGGATATTTCACTTCATAGGAACAGCTAAAATAACAGAGGCAAAAATGAACCCCCAACATATCCAGAGACTCAAGAAACAAGCCTACAGCAAGAAAGAAAGTTTGGAACAGTACCTGGAGCATGAAGAACCCCAACCAAACACAGACAGCACCTAAAACAAAGCCGAAGCTGGGGCAAGGAGCAAGCTGAAATAAGGCTCCTGGGCCCATGAGCAGAGGGTGTGGCAAAGACCCCAGCTGAAGCTCATCATGGTCATCAAAGCCTATTAGTGTCTCAAGGGCCCTGAGGAGTTCCTCCTTAAAGTTAAAGCCCCACTAATGAGAATGATTCTGGTGTCTTTTATGGGATCACTGCTCCTGGTAGGAGAATCCCATGTGTGGGTGAAATTAATGTCTCTGGAGACCAGGACTTAGTCCTTCTGCCTTTCTAATCTTCCTCCATCCCACAGTAGGATGTAGGGAAGTTAGACTGAAAGGCATTTTAACAGGACTGAGATTGGATACAAGTTTGAGACCTTTCACTCTGAAGCTCTTACTACTGCATGAGATAGGTGCCCCTTTTGACTTGTGGGAACTGCAGAATTCAGGAGAATAATTGTGTAGCAGAAGACCAAGCTACGTCTTCCTCCTATACATAGAGCAGTCAGCTGTCACCTCCAGACGTTTTCCACTGGCAAATGAAACACCGACAGTGACACAACAAAGATGAGCCTCTGAAAGTAGCCCAAGAGCCAAGGAAAAAGTAGGGGCTTTGGAGATATCATTGGGAAGCAGAGAGGGCAGCTTGTCCTGATGATGGATTGCTTGTAATTAGCCATCCTAAAGACCTTATCTTAAATGGTTTGATCTGCTCAGAGGATGAACTGAACCAGTATGCTCACACAGCTGAGTTAATCTCTGCACTGGGATTTGTTATGACTGGCATTCACCTCTAAGACTTGTTAGTCCTGTGCAAGCAAATGGCAGTGGAGGAGAGCCTTTGGCTCCTGCCCACAAGCAGCCTATAGCTTTTCCAGAATCCCAGCATGGGGCTGGAAGGGCCCTCTGGGAATCATCCAAGTCCAACCCCTCTGTTCCAGCAGGGTCACCTAGAGCAGTTTGCCCAGTATCACCTCCAGGTGGGGTTGGAATGCCTCTAGAGAAGGAGACTCCACAACCTCTCTGGGCAGCCTGAGCCAGGGCTCACAGCAAACATGTTTCTCCTCCTGTTCAGGTGGAATCTCCTGGGTTCCAGCTGGTGCCCAGTGCCCCTTGGGCTGTCCCTGGGCACCACTGAGCAGAGGCTGGCCCCAGCCTTCAGCTCTTGCTCAGCATTGAGCAGCTCCCCTCTGAGGCTGCTCTTCCCCAGGCTAAGCAGCCCCAGGACTCTCAACCTTTCCTCCTGCGAGAGATACGCCAGTGCCCTCAGCATCTTCCTAGCCTCTGCTGGACCCTCTCCAGTCATTCCTTGTCTCTCTGCAACTGGGGAGCCCAGAACTGGACCCAGGACTCCAGCTGTGGCTTCACTAGGGCAGAGCACAGAGGGAGGGGAATCGACCTGCTGCTCGCACTGCTCTTAACGCACCCCAGGAGACCACTGGCCTTCCTGACCACATGAAATCACACTGACAGCCCACGGGGAGCTTGTCAACAAGCACTGCCAAGCCCTTCCCTTCCGGTTGGATGGGCGCAGAGGTCACACGACATGGGAAGTAATTGACTCGGCAGCGCACAGGCACAAACCCAACACCGCCCCTCCCGCCCCCTCAGAGCCATTAACCGCCGCCGGAAGGCGGGACGAAAGCCTCTACGCCCCACAGCAATAGGCAGTTCCAGTTGAGTGACAGCTGTAATATCCAATCAGAAGGCGAGTCAGACGCAGAGGCGTGGTCCGGAGCCGGCAGGCTGCTTTGGCCGGGAGGAGAGAGAGGAAGGGAGGCGGAGGAAGTCTGTGTCCGTCTCAACCTCCACCTCCCTTCTTCTCTCCTCCCCTGGCGGCCGTGGCGACGGTTTTGGTGGGGAAAATGAGTCCCCGGAGCCTTTTGCGAACCCTACGGTCGCTGGTGCTGCGGGGACCGGCTGCCTCCTACGGGTAAAAGCCGCTTCTTTTAACCCCCTTCCCGTGCTTGCTCTCGTCCCTTGCCTCAGCCTTTGGGAAAGTAACTCCGGAAGGGGTGAAGAAGGTGAATTAGCATTGATATTTTTGGGGGAAGGGAGCAGATAAGGTTTTCCTGGAGGTTGCAGGCGTCCTGGCTTGGATCAGCACTAGCATGGCCAGCAGGAGCAGGGCAGGGATTGTCCTGGGCTGGGCACTGGGGAGGCCTCACCTCCAATCCTGGGGTCAGTATTGGGCTCCTCGCTCCAAGAAGGACATTGAGGTGCTGGAGTGTGGCCAGAGAAGGGCAAGGAAGGTGGAGAACGGTCTAGAGCACAAGTGTTGTGAGGAGCAGCTGAGGGAACTGGGGTTGTTGGTTCTCTGGAGAAGAGGAGGCTTGGGGGAGACCTCCTCACTCTCTGCATCTCCCTGAAAGGAGGCTGGAGCCAGGTGGGGATTGGTCTCTTCTCCCAGGTAAGAAGTGATAGCACTAGAATAAATGGCTCCACGTTGTGCCAGGGGAGGTTGAGATTAAATATTAGGAGGAAGGTTATCAGGCATTGGCACAAGCTGCCCAGGCAATAGTGGAATCTCCATCCCTGGAAGTGTTCAAGAAATGTGGAGATGTGATGCCGAGGGACATGGTTTAGTGGTGATCTAGGGGTGTTGGGTCAATGGATTGGACTCAAGGATACCAGAAGCCTTCTCCAACCATAATAATTCTGTCATTCTATTCTGTGATCTAATGTCTACAGTACTGCTTATTCTGCAAAGCCTATTAAGGAAAACAGGCTTGGTACCTTATTTTTTTGCTGTGCACAGATAAAGACGAGGTGGCTTGCCTACCATTTTATCACAGCTGGAACAGAAAGGTAGTTCCCAGATTAAGCTGCACTCCTGCAGAGTATCAAGGTGAAGTGAAGCCTCCAGAAAGGCACAGTGCAAGACTTCCCTACTCTACATCTCTGCTGGCTTAGTACACATAGGCAGTGTGTATCCAGTGCTTCTCCAGGAGCTGTAAACCTTAACATTGCTAATCCAGTTAAGAACAGTGGGCTATGTCTAGCCAGTTCCAGGACAATTTTCTCAGCACATGAAAAAAACACAGCCTCAAACCCAACTTCATTCTTAGTCCAGGGAGAATTGAAAATGCTGTCTTCGTGAAACTCCTGGAATTCATTGGACTTTACACTGAGGCTCAATCCAAGAATAGAAAATCAAACTCAACAAAATTCTCAAGCCCTTGATGTTAATAATTAATCTTAAAAGTGTAGAACTCTGTAAAAACATACAGTATCTGAATCAGGAAAGCAGAATATACATCCCATTTATATCTCACTGTATTGTCATTAATATCTAACAAAAAATAGTAATTAGTCTGTTCTTGAATGATTATATAGTGATGAGAATTAACTGTTTTCCTTTTCTTACCTCCCCATGCCTAGTACTTCAATAACATCTGCCAAAATCCAAGTGAATGGAGTCCACCTGCACTATCAGCAGACAGGAGAAGGAAGCCATGCAGTTCTTCTGCTTCCTGGAATGCTAGGTCTGGAGATTTTGTCTTCTCTTTGTAGAGCAATCACCTCTTTCACCATCTAGTCTGGAGCCTGGCTGCACAAAACTTTGGGTTTATGTTCAACACTGGATTATGGAGCTTTGCCATTAAAAAACCACCACTGCTACACATAGAGCAGATAGGAAAAAGCAGATTTATTGCCATCAGTTAACAGTGTTTAAAGATCTCATTTCTCTTACCAGGCACCTTTGGTACAATGTCAAAGGAAGTGTCCAGCACAGGTGGCAAACAGCTACCCAAGGTGCAGAAGTAACAGAGAGGGCTGGAAATATCAGGTCACAGCTCCATTTGTAATGCAGCCTGAAGGATGCATTCCTCTTTAGAAACCAGCTGTACTGCAAGTGAATTAATAGGCAGAATGCAGCACTTGCAGTTTACCACACTGAAACAGGCACAGTTCAGGGCACGCTGTCAGTATGACCACTGCAGGGCTCAGAGCTGGGCTTGTGCTTACCTGAACTGCTGGAATTAAAGCTCAGCTTTAAACACCAATCTTCTCACACAAGTGTTTCAGTAAAACCAACTGTCCTGCACTGTGCTTTTCACCTCTGAAGGTGTAGCTAGAGTCAGTATGTTTCAGTTTCACCTGCAGACAAACAGCAGTGCCTGTGAGAGTGCTTTAGATCACTGAATGATAAATCCCTCCCCTAGGTAACCTAGTTTACAGCACCTGTGCAGAGCACAGATTTTAGTACCTACCAGAAATGGTTTGCTCTGAGTGTTCCCAAGATTCCCTAAGAGTTGCAGGGATCAGTGACAATTCATGTGCATCTCAGCTGCTGGGTAATCTCTTCTCTAGAATGAAGAGAAGTCTCCCCAGGTCTCCTTTTAGAATATGCATGCTGTTATGGTGGTTACTGTCATTGGAAACTGGTGATGTTTCAGGGAGTGGTCAGACTGATTTTGGACCCCAGCTGAAGTCTCTGAATAAGCAGCTCTTCACCCTTGTTGCATGGGATCCCCGAGGATATGGACAGTCCATTCCTCCAGCTCGAGACTTCCCTCCAGATTTCTTTGAGAGGGATGCCCAAGATGCTGTGGATCTGATGCAGGTAAATCTGTTCTGAGATTTCATTATTTTACAGAGATTTTTAAATGCTGTTCTTCAATATTGAGAAGAATACTGTAGAGCTTCAGGACAAGGGAAAACAGGCACAAACTAGAACACTGAAGTGTCACCTTCTCAAGGCTGAGCAAGAGCTAAAGGCTGGGGGCAAGAGGCTGGGGCCAGCCTCTGCTCAGTGGTGCCCAGGGACAGGCCAAGGGGCACTGGGCACAAACTGGAACCCAGGAGGTTCCACCTGAACAGGAGGAGAAACTTGTTTGGTGTGACAGTGTTGGAGCCCTGGCCCAGGCTGCCCAGAGAGGTTGTGGAGTCTCCTTGTGTGGAGATATTCCAAAGGCAGCTGGAGGTGATCATGGGCACCCTGCCCTGGGTGACCCTGCTTTAGCAGGGGTTGGACTAGATGATCCCCAGAGGTCCCTTCCAACCCCATCCATGCTGGGATTCTGTGCAGCAGGTTGTTTCCAGCAGAGAGCATACAAATAAAGGGCTGAAAACCAAGCAGATGCACATGTTCTGGAAAATGTTTTCTTCTACCTCTTCTGCAATGTACAGAGAGTGGGAATGAATTGTAAAGCAGTATGTTTTGTATTTCAAGACCTTGCCCTTAGAGGTTTTCAGCCAAGAACCATGTAAGTTGTACCAGATCCTAGTAACTAAGACAGCTAACTGTCACTATAAAGAAAAAGACCTAAAGCTGGTTTTACTTCCCCATCTTGCAAATGTTTTTTATTTCAAGTCTCTATCTCTGTTTACCTCTTTTGTTCTGTCCTCTAAAACTAAATCAGAAAATAGGAATTAACTAACCTTTTGGCTCAGTTCTGTTAAGCTCTGCAGTCTCTCTAGCCACGTTGTGAGTTGGCAAAGCATTACAATTCCAACAATATGAGACAAGATTCAGGCAATCCATCCAACTCTATTTCTGTAATGAGCAGAAACCCCTCTGAAACTGGAAATGCAGCCTGCCTGGAGTATTCTGCATAGCAAACCAAAATCAGCCTGACAGCAGAAGCAGGATTAAGACACAATTTTGCCCTCTAACCATAAAAGCAATCTCTCTGCACTGTGAATCACTAATTTCTTCTGCCTCACTACCAAAGCAAATAAAGATGCTGCTGTGGAGAGGTGACAAAATGCAGTCTAAATGGCTGCAACCCCCCTTTCCTGCCTCTGTTCGAACACTAATACATGCCAAAGAGAAAACAGGGCTTGTCTCCAAAGACCATGGAGCTTCCAGTCAAACAGGGCAGCAGCCTGACAGCCTCTCTAGAGCTGCCCAAAATAAATAGCTGCAGCATCCTGGTTTTGTGAAGATGTTTATTGATAGAAGCATGGAACAACAAATCACTAACATCTTCCCCAGTGAGGGTAGCTTCCTTCTCTTTCAGTAGAAGAAAGGCTAGCAGAAATCCCAGGGAATCATCTAGACCAAGATACCCAGAATGACACAAATTTGTAGCTCCTGCAGAGGGTTTCCATTCATCATCTGGCCTGAACTCAGCTAAAGAACCTTTATTCTAGGCTCCTTCAGATGATGATGTCTCTGCTGGAGCTGGGAGTGCTGCAAGGTCTCTGTGCAACAGCCAAAGATGAAGTATTGAGCACCTTGATGCAGAGGAGACTGCACTGTATCACCACATGTTCTGGGAAGGAGTTTGCTTGAAATAAAAGGAGGATGGTGCAAATAAAACCACTTGATAGTCCCACAGAATCATTAAGGCTAGAAAAGACCTCCCAAGATCAACCAAGTCCAACCATTAACCCACCACTGCCAAGCCACTGCTAAACTATGGCCCTAAGCTCCACATCCACACACTGTTTGAGAACCCCTGCAGGGACTGGGGACTCCACCACTGCCCTGGGCAGCCTGGGCCAATGCTTAGCCACTCTTTCAGGGAAGAAATTGTTCCTAATATCCAGTCTAAACCTCTCCTGATGCAGCTTGAGACAATTGAGTGCTTTGCTGAACTCTATCCTGATGTCTAATGCCACCAAAGGCCAACATCATTAAAAGCATCATTATGGAAATAATTGGTGTTGATATTTACGAGGTTCTTGCTCTTCAGAGCTGGTGTCCTAGCAAGAGGAGGAGCTTGGGTTTCTCCAGGGGGGTCTTCTATAGTACAAATACTGCTTAACCACTGCCTACATCCCTCTATGACCTTCAGATGCATTTCCTTCTTAGTGCCTTTACCTTCCCCATCCTTTACCCACTGAGCATCCTGCATGCCAAATCCTCTCCTGTCCCTGCTGGTACCCATGATCCCAGATTGTGGTATACAAGGAAGAAAAAGGAATTAAATTCTAGTGGAGAGCACTGTACAAGTCAGAATTAAGGCCTTTGCTGCCATGGTTTTTGCCCTGAGCCTTTCAAAGAAGAAATTCATGATTCATGTTTTGAAGTGCAAGTCACCATAAAGGAATATTTTAAATGTGCACTGAATTGCTCCAGAAAATGGGAATTAGGCACAAAAATTTCATAACAATCCTGGAGCAAATTTCTTCCAAGCATTGTTTGTGTTGTTACAGAGCATATTTTAGTTTTAGATCAGCTACCATCCACAAACTAGATCAGAGTTCCAGTTCTGAAGTCATACATTTTGCTTCAGTGTTTGGCTTAGCCCACACTGATAGCCAAGAGAATCCACAGATTCTCAGCACCATCAGGCTTCCTTGGAAAGGTCTTGGTTGTTAATCAGGATTTTCTCATTTCAATTCCGTGCAGCAAGAATCTAATGTGGCTCCTGCCTGTTTCATTAAAGAGCAGAAGAATGGAAAGGCAGAGAATTGGAAGGGCAGGTGTTAATTTCTTGTTTTCTAAGTAATTTGACCTTTCCTGAAGTATTTTTAGGCATAGCAGGAGCATTGTATTTGCTACTGAGGGAAGCTAGCTGCAGCTGAGCTCAGGAGTGTTGGGGCTAAATCTCTCCTCTTAGTTTTCTAGGAACAGGTGCTAGTTGCTCCTAAAACCAGCTGATGGACATGCATATCACTTTCTCCTGCAAATCAAGGCACTCAAATTTAAGAAGTTCTCCTTGCTGGGCTGGAGTGATGGTGGAATTACAGCCCTCATTGCAGCTGCCAAGTACCCAGCTCTCATCCACAAGCTGGTTGTCTGGGGAGCCAACGCCAGTGTCACTCAAGAGGACGTCAGAATTTACCAGGGTATGGACAACCTCAATATCCCAGCCTAAAAATGCTTTCCATTTCTGCTTGACCAAAGGATCTACAGCTAAATGGAGATAAGAGTTGAGGACACAACAAACCCAAAAGGAACAGGACACAATTCACCAAGCTGCTGAGTACAGGGATGGATTAAAAGTCACAGTGAGAAACTCCCTAACAGCATAGACTTCTTAAGTCCTTACCAAGAGACACTGCTGAAAAGCTGACATTGTAACAGCTGGGCAGTGGCTTTCAGAAAGTCCAATTTTAGTTGCTGTAACCCTAAAAGTCAACTCCAAAGAATACTGTTGACCTCAGGCTTGATTTCTTGTCTCACCTCTTGCCCAGCCTGTAAGCAACGTCCTGGACTAGCACATAACAGCTTTTGCCTCTAGGCCCTCTCTGAATACATACAGTAAGAAAACAAGCTCCTAACTTACCATTTGAGTTCAGGAAGCAAATGAAACATTGAAGCCAAGGTCCCAGGCTGCCATTGTAATTAGCATTCCTGCAAAGTTAATGACTGTGGTTACCAAACCTTTGCAAAGCAAGGAAACAGATTTCTCAGCCTAATTCCACTCCCATGAAATAGAATCTGGCCCTTTGTCACTTGAAAGGAAAGCAGCAACAACTGCTAATGAACTCATCAAGAGACCTGATTTCCTTCTGAGATTAGGAATTGAAATAGTTCATCATAGAGGCTCTCAGCAGCTAGAACTCATGCTAGCTTCATGTCAGGGACTGGAGTTGGATTTATCCCAGCTGTGGAACCTGACTGTCTCCTTCAGCTGAGTTCCACATGGGTGTACTGCACATGGGTGCTCACCTCAGCTACACTGAAGCACTGCCACTGGTAGGAATGCTATCAATCTTTTAGTCTAGGAAGCAAAATGCTCTTTATCTCTGTTAAAAGTGCAGCTTTCTTCTAGAGGGATGAAGTTTTGATGATGGAATTCTGAGATGCATGTCACTTAGTCTCAGCCAACAGGCTAAAACATGAAAAACATAGAATAAACCAAAAAACCCCAACATTTTTAAAGTCTTACTTTACACAGCAACACTGACCTGTGGCTTCTTTGTGGGCTGATGCTTTCCAACATCCTTCCCTGGATGATGGAGTTCAGAGGAGCAGCACAAGTCTTCTACAACTGGCCCCTCGCTGCATCTCAGCTGCAGTGGAGGGGTTGGTAGGAGAGAAAGGGTGGGGTTCTTTTCCCCCTCCTCTTATTAAATTAAGGCCAGCCACAAGGGCAAACCAGCAGATTCTAAAAGGGAAACACCCACCCCAGGATGAGCAAACTCCTTCCCAACCAGAGGCCAATCAGATTTCAATCATTTGCTCATGGAGCTGACAGGTTCTGTTGATTAATTAACACCTCACTCCTTTCTTCCCCTAATTCCCCTTTGAAACCAATTAAAAGCTTTCCCAGTGGCACAGATTGCTGTTGGATGATTCAGGACTTTCCAGGTCTCTTTTCAAGTTCTCTGCTAGGCCAAAGTTGGGTTTGGGGCTTTAGCAATACCAAGTTAAACAGCTGAAAGAGAGTTTAGTGGCCCTTGGGGCTATCTGGTTTGGGAGTAGGACTGAAAATTTTTGGAGGAAGAACTGGTAAATCTGATAAGTAACTAACTGGAATGTCAGATGGTCCAGCCTGCCATGAGTCACAGGTCTCTGCTAAGAGCTGCTGCTTGTTCTGTGGAAGACTGTGGCAAATGGTACTGTGATATCAGCCTGGTGGAATGCCTTAGTAAGAGCTTCCTTCCTCTGAATGCTGGAAGAACTTCCATCCCTGAGCCAAAGCAAAAGGCTGAAGGATATTAAAAAAAGAACTGCCAGCTCTAGCTCTCATTATCATGGAACAGTTCCCTTTTTATATGCAAGCTATCTCCCTGAGCTCCTTTCCTCCAGGCAGAAACAGCAGAAGTTTTAGGACTGAGCCCTTTGATGATGATTCTTTTTTCCTGTTGTTCTTTGTGACCATGACAGTGGTCTTCTGCAGCTCAGAAAGACCCCAGCAGAGACTAGTAAACCACCTTTTTTATACCCTTTCCAATACTATGAATTACTCAAACTCATTCAGTGCAGCTTCCAGTTTGAAACACACATCTGAGTCCAGTTGGAAAACTCACACCTTAGGTGTTGACAACACCAAGGCTCTGTCTTGTTGCTGGAAAGGACTGAAGATATTTCAACTTTGTTTTCTTTGCAGGCATCAGAGATGTTTCAAAATGGAGTGAAAAGGTCAAGAAACCCCTGGAAGAGATGTATGGCTATAAGTACTTGGCAAAAACCTGTGAGGCCTGGGTGGATGGAATATGTGGTTTTGCTGAAAAATCAGATGGTAAGGGCTCTTGCAGTGCTCAGCTGAAGCAGTTACAGCAGCAGACAGTTCAGGACAAAAACCTAACAGTGCTCCCAGCAGTCAGCAAAGGAAGGAGTCTGCACAGATCACTGAAAGCTGGCTCTGATTCACCTCTGAATAAAGCAACTGCTTTGTAAGGTGGTTGACAGAGCCAGCAAGGTACAGGAGGAAAACACACGTATGGGAAGAATAAGCTGATGAGTTCCTCCTCCTGTTCCACTACCAAACTACATTCTGAAATCATTGGGTTTGTGCAGACTGAACAGGAGGGATTCTGCTCAAGCTCTTTCTCCTCTCTCCCTCAGTGTCAAAGGCTTACCTCTTGGTGACATTAAGGTGTCCCAAAAGCCAGGCATGTTCATTCCAGTTCCTGCAAGCAGAAGCTGAAGCACTATCTCAAACCTAGGAGCATGAGTTTTAAAAGGAGCTCAGAATTAACAAAACCCATTTGAAACAGACACTATTGACACATCTTGGGTGTTTAAAAAGAAACCTCAAAAGTTAAAGTAGGCATCAATTATGAAATGTTTACCTCTGAAGATTTCTGCAGTTACTCTCCATAGACTTCTGCAGCCAAGAACACCATGAGCTGAACTCTGATTGAATTCAGAGGAAGAATGGTTTTCATTTGCCTAAAGCAGAAATGCCTAACCTCTAAACCAAGGTGTCTATAATTCTCCTCTCCACATTTTCCTGCAGCTCTCCTAATGAAAGGCAGGAGGTGACAGACATGAACAGGAAAATTATTCCTTCCCTTTTTTTATTGCCATGAAGTTTTGCATGGGATCAGCCACATGATCCTGGAATTTCTCCCAGCAGAGCCATGCAACAAATTCTGATCTGATTTTCTTTTACCCTTTCTGGAGTGCATCTCCTTAAAACTAGTTCATTCTTAGGTGCCAAGCCCAGGCTGGTGACACTGTGCCTTTGCTATCCTCTTACTGCTTGCACACACCTCAGGCACTCAGCTGGAGTGAGTGAAATCAGAGCCCCCAGGTGCCATGGAACAAGGAACTGATTTAGCCAGAAGCTGTAAGTGGGTCAGATACTGGGGGAAGCTGGGCACATGCTAATTAAGATGAACGATCATCAGGCTGCAGCATTCTCCAGGCATAGCCTGGGGAGGCCTCTTTGGGATTGCTGTTAAGATATGCTGCACAGAAGATGCAGGCATGGCAAACCTAAGGAAAGTGGTTCCTAAACCCCATCAGAGATAAAAGGAGGACAGCAAAGCCTTGGTTGGATAAACACTCACCTCAAGCTCTTGGTAAGAAATAGACTATTTGCCCTCAATAGCACAGATTTCAGTGTGAAATCCCTTTTATAAGGTGCCAACACTTAACTGAAACCGAGTAAGTTGCATAAAGCTGCAAAGTTCAAGATTCTTCTTGCTGTCCTGTGTGTTTTTGGAGTAACCAATCTGGTGGTTATAGTACAACAAGAGTTTTAGGACTGGCAACAAGTTGGACTGCCAGCTCTGTCCTTGGGTAAATAACCTAAATTTACTTGTTCCTTCTCCTGAAAACCAGTGACATCTGTGCAGCTTTGAGGGCTGTGGGTGAAATGTTCTCCATGGAAATGTTTAAGCAGGGGAATTGCAAACAGACTGCATCAATAAACAAACAACTGGAAAAGCTCTGAAACAGAATGAGCTTAGAGCTAAGGGAAGTCTGCATGAATGAGCATGAGCTGTTGGGAGCAGCTGCAAGGAGACAGCTAGAAAGAGAACAAAGTTAGCTCAAAGGTAAAAGGAACCAAAGCTTCTCTTGCATGAGCATGAGGAGGCTAGGCAAAGAGCCTGGAAACTGGCTTCCTCAGGGGTAAGAAAAGAAAAGGAGGAAAAGAGAATCTTTAAGGAATGGCATTAAAATTGTTTCCAGTGAGATTAAAGACTAAGAAGCATAAAATTATTCTCCAGGCTCTGTGAGGTGAATGGGCAGGGAGAGAAAAACCTCTGAATGGTTTCAGTAGAACTTGTACTAAGTGGGGAATCATGGCAGGCAGCAAAGGGTGTGGAAGGTGAACAGACATGAGCACAACCTAAGCTTACTTACTGGGAAAAGGAGAGCCAGGTGGCATTAACATGAGGGCTAGAAGCCTCCAAGGCACATACCTCCATCTCTTTTCTGGCTTTGTTTTTAACAGCCTTGAACAAAGAGAGCCTGGAGAAGGACTTCATTCACCCTGTCTATTGGTGCTAGCATCCATGAATGAAGCAAATTGCAGTGAAATAACATTTTGCAGAGAGAAATGTTAATGATAGCCCTGATGACGTGGTTCTGGGGATTCATTGTACCCTACCCAGCAGGAGAGGCAGCAGCTAGAACCCAGTGCACATCAGGCCTTCACAGAAGCAGCTGCAGCCTTCTTACACTATTTTCAACAAAAGGATGACCTTCCTTTATTTTCTCCCTAGGTAATATCTGCCAACACTTGCTGCCAGCTATTCAGTGTCCCACATTTATAATCCATGGAGAGAAAGACCCTTTGGTTCCACAAGCTCATGCAGAATACATCCATAAGCAGATCCAAGGCTCTCGGTAAGTTCATGATGGAGTCTTTAGAAACCATTGCTGAAGTGAAGCAGTTCAAACCCATGGAGGGGGGAAAAAGAAAGGATTTGGATGTCCCTACTGACCCTAATATTTACCAGAAAAAGCACCTTTCTTCCCTGTTTTTCCTATGGCCATTGTATTCCTGTTGCTGCAAGAGGCTTCATTTCTATCCCATTCAAGTAGAGCAGGGACCTTAGATGCTACAAATGGAGAGAGATTCCCAGTTACTAGAGAGAAGCACAAGAGACTGATGTTTTCTCTGCCTTGTTGAGAGAAACAACCTCAAAGATTGTTTTTCCAGCTGTCCCAGGAGTTTTCATTGCTTTTAATAAAAGCAGAATGGGAAAACAAATGCACAACTCTGCTGAGAGATGTTATTGTAGAAACAAGAAGAGTCTTGGGGCATCATCTGCTTCCTTGGAAAATTCCAGCAAGGCTTCCTGTAAAAAAGCTGAGGTTTCTCCACCTGAATTATCCTCACAGACTTGCACACAAATTCAGGAGTTCTATTACTGCTTAATAGTAATTAAGCAATAGTTGAAGTATCACAGTAAAGAGACTGATGATTAACATTGGAGAAAATAATTAGGAGGAAAAACTTCTGAATGCAGAGGGTAAGGAACTGTTTAGTTGGTGTCACCTCTAAAAAATGAGTGGTATTTACTGCAGTCATCCCACTCCTCATAGGAATGCCACAGGAAAGATGAGAAGCAGCCTTCCCAACAGTCACAAGCAGGTGTTTAATTCACAGAATCTCAGCATGGTGGGGGTTGGAAGGAACCTCTGGGGATCATTTAGCCCAACCCCCTGCTAAAACAGGGTCATCCAGAGCAGGTTGCCCAGGATCACCTCAAGGTGGGGTTGGAATCTCTCCAGAGATGATTCTACAACCTGCCTGGGCCAGGGCTCTGGCAAAATTTTTTTCCTCCTGCTCAGGTGGAACCTCCTGGGCTCCAGTTTGTGCCCAGTGCCCCTTGGCCTGTCCCTGGGCACCACTGAGCAGTGTCTGGCCCCATCTTCCACAGAGGAAGACTCCACCACTGCCCTGGGCAGCCTGTTCCAATGCTTAACCACTCTTTCAGGGAAGAAATTTTTCCTGAAGTCCAACCTAAGCCTCCTGTGGTACAACGTGAAGCTGCTTCCTCTTGTCCTATTGCTTGCTCATTGTGAGAAGAGACTGGAGCCAGGTGGCATCAATTTCCTCTCCAGGAGTTGCAGAGAGTGCGAAGGTCTCCCCTGAGCCTCCTCTTCTCCAGGCTAACCAACCCCAGTTCCCTCAGCTGCTCCTCACAACACTTGTGCTCTAATGGTGTTAGGTTTGGATTGTCTCTTAGCAGAAAGATTAGACAAAGTTGAAATGCTAACCAGGTTTGGCTGGTGAAAAGAAATCCACATTTCTGATGTGCCCTCTCCAGTGTCCCAGCACCACCACTGCTCTGAGGCCAAACTCTAAAGTACTTCACCTACCTTTCAAAGATGCATCCTGCTCACTTCAGTTTTGGAATCTTCTCTTTTCTGCAGACTACCAAAAAGGTTCCTAGAAAACAGGTCTAGGACACAAAAACTCATTTTAATCCCAGCCTGTCCTCCCCAAAATTCAGCAAGCAATACACTTGTCACTTCAGCTGTTGCTGTGATTCACGTTCTGAACCAAATACACAGGACTTAAAACAAGAAATGACTTCTGTTCTCTACTTAGGTCACCAAAAGCAAGGGGAAGGCAGCAAATAATTGCCCATACTCATAGAGTATGATGTATATTCAGTGTTTGATTATCGTTTTCTCTCTCATTTAAGGCTGCTGCTGATGCCAGAAGGAAAGCACAATCTACACCTGCGTTTTGCAGAGGACTTCAACAGACAAGTGGAAGACTTCCTACGCTGACTGGGACTGCAAAACAAGTCAGAGGTGTTTGTCCTTGCCTTGTTCAACAATTCTAGTTGGCTTCCCATTTTCATTCAAGTTACAGGTAGGTTTGGGCCCTACAAGAAAAAAAGATGATATATTTGCATGCAGTTGGAGGACAGGCAAGCCTCGGTGCCACTTCCACAGTGCTACAAGATTTCATGGCCCACAGGCCAGAAAGCTGTTCTGTGTCCAATCAATAGTTAAGAAAGACAGAAAACATGATCTGGAATGCATGCCTTTATGTGCTCTTAACAATAAAGGACAAACACATCACTAACTGGGATTCAGAACTGTTACACTGAGAAACCTGTCAGAGTTACAAGTGCCAGGAGGGTCATTGGGAACACCAGTTTCTAAAGAACATGCTTCACCACCACCACCACAAGTCATTCAGTACACATGCCTGCATTACAGAAGTTCCTTTGCCACCAGGGCACTTAAGCCTCATCCTCCTCTCCTTCCTCTTCAAACTCTCCCTGCTCATCAGCAGTGGCATCCTGGTACTGCTGGTACTCCGAGACCAGGTCGTTCATGTTGCTCTCAGCCTCGGTGAACTCCATCTCATCCATGCCCTCGCCGGTGTACCAGTGCAAGAAGGCCTTGCGGCGGAACATGGCGGTGAACTGCTCCGAGATGCGCTTGAAGAGCTCCTGGATGGCCGTGCTGTTGCCGATGAAGGTGGCAGACATCTTGAGGCCACGCGGGGGGATGTCGCAGACAGCGGTCTTGACGTTGTTGGGGATCCACTCCACGAAGTAGCTGCTGTTCTTGTTCTGCACGTTCAGCATCTGCTCGTCCACCTCCTTCATGGACATGCGGCCCCGGAAGATGGCGGCCACCGTCAGGTAGCGGCCGTGGCGGGGGTCACAGGCAGCCATCATGTTCTTGGAGTCGAACATCTGCTGCGTCAGCTCGGGCACCGTCAGGGCGCGGTACTGCTGGCTGCCGCGGCTGGTGAGCGGGGCGAAGCCCGGCATGAAGAAGTGCAGCCGCGGGAAAGGCACCATGTTGACCGCCAGCTTGCGCAGGTCCGCGTTCAGCTGGCCGGGGAAGCGAAGGCAGGTGGTGACGCCGCTCATGGTGGCCGACACCAGGTGGTTCAGGTCCCCGTACGTGGGAGTGGTCAGCTTCAGGGTGCGGAAGCAGATATCGTACAGGGCCTCGTTGTCGATGCAGTAGGTCTCGTCCGTGTTCTCCACCAGCTGGTGCACCGAGAGGGTGGCGTTGTAGGGCTCCACCACCGTGTCCGACACCTTGGGGGAGGGCATGACGCTGAAGGTGTTCATGATGCGGTCGGGGTACTCCTCCCGGATCTTGCTGATCAGCAGGGTGCCCATCCCGGAGCCCGTGCCCCCGCCCAGCGAGTGGGTCAGCTGGAAGCCCTGGAGGCAGTCGCAGCTCTCCGACTCCTTCCTCACCACGTCCAGCACAGAGTCCACCAGCTCAGCACCTTCCGTGTAGTGCCCCTTGGCCCAGTTGTTGCCAGCCCCGCTCTGACCTGGGAAGCAAAGTGTCATGTTAGTGCCCCAGGGGAGGAACAGAGGTGGTCCCACTTCTCCCATCCCATGGGCTTCATGAAATCATAGAAGGAATCATAGAATGCTTTGGGTTGGAAGAGACCTTTTATGGTCATCTGGCCCAATGCCTTTGCAATCAGCAGGGACATCTCTATCTAGACCAGGTTGCTGAGAGCCCCAAACAACCTGACCCTGAATGGTTCCAGGGATGGGTCATCTTTCACCTCACTGGGCAACCTAGGCCAGTGTCTCACCACCGTCATAGTAAAAAAGTTATTTATTACTTTTAGTCTAAATGTAACTGGCAGAGTTAGGTGTAGAGTTTGCCTTTGGGACTCCTCCACTCCTCCCTCACTCACCAAAGACAAAGTTGTCAGGCCGGAAGATCTGTCCGAAGGGGCCAGAGCGCACCGAGTCCATCGTGCCAGGCTCCAGGTCCACCAGGATGGCACGGGGGACATACTTGTTACCTGCAGAAGGAACCAGCACAGTGTCATGTCCCCACAGCCACAGTGAGCATCACAGGAGCTCTGCTGGACTCTCACTTCCCTACATTTCGCTGTCTCCATTGAAACCACCATGTGCTCAGAACCATCCTGAGAACAAAGCTCCCTCAGAGGAGTCATTGGCAGGTGGAAGCTCTTATTCAGGGGTTTTTCCAGCCTCCATGATCTGGTATGTCTGCCTCATCTATTTACAGATATCTGAAACAGCTGACACTTACCAGCAGCTTCATTGTAGTAAACATTGATCCTCTCCAGCTGCAGGTCACTATCCCCGTGGTAGCTGCCAGTAGGGTCAATGCCATGCTCATCACTGATGACCTCCCAGAACTAGAAGAAAGGTTTGGAATTATCAACCCCAGCTGACCCACCAGTCCCAGTCACACCCACTAACACCGACTGGTCTCTGCATGCCATGGTCCTGACCACTCCCTGCCATGGCAAAGCAGCTGCCCAGAGGGAGGTGAAGCATTGCTCAAGAGCTTCTCTGGCCACAGCAGCTGAGCTAGCAGAGGACATGCTAGCAGCTGGAGCCAATTCTTTTATAACATCGATCCAAAGAATTCCAATCCCAGCAGCTCCCATTTGCTTTTCTCCCATTGTCTATCAGTGGCTCCAGAGTCTCCAAACCACAAGAAAATGGCAACACCCGTAGGACCCTCGGGAAAAAGCTAAGCAGTGGCACTGAGCATCCCTCGTTCCCTTCTCGGGGAACCACCTCTGTAGTTGCAGCGGGGAGGCAGCGACCGGAGCCCGGGCACGTCCCAGCCCCGCAGGCACAGCAAGCGGGGCCGCGGTGCCTTCGCAAGCCCCGGGAACACATTTCATTTTGGGAAGAGACTACGAGCTACCCGCGGGAAACGACCCTACTGCCCTGCCCCGGGGCCCCCGCACTCCCCAAGCACCGGCCCCTACCTTGGCACCAATCTGGTTGCCGCACTGCCCAGCCTGGATGTGCACAATCTCACGCATGATGCCCGTACCCACCGGTGGAGTCTCCTCGCAGCTCCTCCACTTGCTTCCCGTAGGGGTCGCACCCAGAGCCCGCGCCTTAAATGAGCCAGTGCCCCGCCCCCTTCGTGACGCCGTGCGGGAACGGCGCGGAGCCAATGGGAGCGCGGCGGAGGGGCGGGACCGAGCCATTGAATGCTATGGGGTGGGGGCGAGGCCCAGACACTGTCTGTTATGGAGGGGGCGTGGTCGGGGGCGTGGCATATGCGTTGTCTGTCATGGAGAGCGTGCTACTGCTGTGGTCTATACAATCTTATGGAGGGGCGCGGCTTATGCATTGTCTGTTATGGGTGGGCGTGGCAGTGTGGCTTGGCATGTAAAGCGTCTGTCAGGGTGGGCGTGGCCCATACATTGTTATGGAGGAGTGTGGCAGTGGGCGTGGCCTGCACATTGTCTATTGTGGGGCGTGGCAGTGGGCGTGGCCTATCAATTGTCTGCTATGGGTGGGGCGGGGACGGGGGCGGGGTCGTGTCTCCCGGGAGACAGGGTGCGGGTCTGGGTGCAGAGCTGGGTCTAGCATGAGGCAGAGTGCAGGTCTGGGTGCGGGTCTGGGTACGGGTCATGGTCTGGCAGAAGGCAGAGTGCAGGTCACGATCTGGCAGGAGGCAGAGTACAGATCTGGGTGTGGGTCACAGTCTGGCAGGAGGCAGAGTGCAGATCTGGGTGCGGGTCGTTGTCTGGCAGAAGGCAGAGTACCGGTCTGGGTACAGGTCACAGGCTGGCAGGAGGCAGAG